>VDFB02256132.1:124180915-124315863 GCA_007258455.2 Sequoia sempervirens
TTGTGGACATTCATAGGCTCAATGCCCTTCTTCACCACACTGAAAACACGTTCCTTTGAAACCTCCTCTTCCAGATCCTTGTCCATATCTCCCTCTTCCTCTACCTCTTTTATCACCACTGTTTTGATCATGGGGGCGATAGAAGTTTTCATTCTTTTGGCTTTGGCTGGTACCCACATCTTCACTTTTCTTTTCATCATCATTTTGGCTTCTTGAAGGTCTTCCATTGCCCCTTCCACTTTGACATCCTCGTCCTTTTTGCTTGCCATCAAATCTTTTTTTCAACTTCTCTTCCACCTTCAAAGCAAACTGATACACATCCTCAATGGTGGTCATTCTGACTAGGCTTAACTCCTCATGAATGCTCGGTCGTAACCCATTAAGATATTGAGCTACCTTCTCCTTATTGGCCTCTGTGTGACCTGTTCTGATGATTATATTATGAAAATCTTCAGTATATTCTTTCACATATCTACTTCCTTGCTTCAACCCTTGCAATTTCTTCAATAGATCTAACTCGTAGTCAACTAGTATGAACTGCTTCTTCAGTTTCTCTACCATGCGATCCCATCTGGTGATCTTGACTTTTCCTCTTCGATTTCTTTCCAACTGGACCTCTTTCCACCAAATACTAGCATGGCTCTTCAGCTTCATTTTCACAAACTTAACCTGATCTAGGTCCTCTATTTCCTCATACTCAAAATATTCTTCTAGCTCTTTGATCCAGTCGATCAACTCTTCCAGGTTCAGACTTCCGGAATAACTAGGGACTTCTGCTTTGGGTCTTTTCTCGATCTTCAAAATGACCCTTATTAGCTGCATTTGGTCTTGATCAATTGCTTCTTCTTCCTCTTCTACATCTGAACCTTCTTCCTCTCCTTCATCCTCACTTTCCTCCCTCGGGTTTAACCCTCTTCTCAAATGCTCTTGTAACGCATCAATCTGTCTCTGGAGGGCTGCCAGTTCATCTCTTCCACTAGCATCTCTGCCGCCTCGACCACCTCTGGCACCAGCATGCCTACCAGGCATCACTCTTGGATGCATCTTTCTTGACCTCGACCCATAACCACAGTCCTAGTGCAAACTGCCTCATGATCGGTGATCTGTCCGCATGCTCAAGAAAACTTGCTCTGATACCACTTGATGAGGGGGCAGCCCAAGACACAAAAAATAACCCAAAAATAAGAGAATAATTTTATTATTCAGAAAATGGAGCTTCTTACATGCAAAGGTTCTCAAATCCCCAAGTTCTACAACACATGCAAGTTACAAAAATTTACAGAATAACCCTTTCGCAATATGCGAACTTGTCCCCAAAAAGTTACCCAAAAATATTAGAAACCCGCCCATAAATAGAGCTCCTCTTTAGTTTAGAGCCAAAACAACATTAAAATTTGAGTTTAGGAAGTTTGGCACCAAAAATTACAACTTGAAGTTAAAATTTCAAAAGAACATTTGCAATTGTATCTTCTAGAAAGTGCACCAACTTTCCAGGGCCATAACTTTTGATCCGGGACTCCGATTCACGAACCGTTTGAACCGTTGAAAAGGTCTCGAAGTCAAGAACGCGCTCAAAATTTGATACACCTATTTTGGAAAGTTTTGAGGCCATTCCAGAAGCTCTAAGTGCCTCAAATCCAACTCAAAATATTTTTAGGTGCAAATCTAGGAAACTAAAACTGTAATATCTTTCAACCCAGGAATAGAAAATAAAATCATAAATTGGGAATTTAATTATGACAAAAAGGGTATCCAAAAATGTAAAAACATCTGAAAACTAAGAAACTTGAAATTTAACTATTTTTGGGTGATGCAAGATTGCCCTTACACCACTAGATGCTCTTGCATCAAATTTTGTGGGATGGATTGCCCCAAGATGGTGTTTGCGTCTAAATCTTGATTATTCACAAGGGGGTGTGTTTGTAATGCAATAAGAAATGTGCTCCCTTTGTTAACAATGGGTTGAGTTGGAGCAATGGATGATGTAATTTTGGGGATGGGTTGAGTGATGTTTTCGAATTGAGGTGTAGATGAATTTTGGGGCATGGATGAAATTGGAGGCATGACCCCAAAAGGTGGTTCCATAATGGTGCTCACATCAAAGTCAAAAGGGAGTTTATCCCCTTGTTTTGCTAATTCAAGGATGTATAGTGAGGGATTGAATCTCATCATGATGTTGATAATTTTATGATTCTCCAGATTTTGGATCATCTCGGTGATCTCATCTTGTGTCATTTCGAAGGAATTATTGGTGATATCCTCTACTTGACATTCCTCCTGAGGATTTTTTCATGATGAAGGAAAGTTAGTTAGAGGATTGCTTGATCCAACGGGATTCATTTCAGAATTTGTTTGGCTTAGGTCGATTGAAGAAGATGTTAATTTGTTAGCTTCCATGTTCCTCTTGTGTTGAGATCTAGTTCACACCATAAAATAGGGATCAATTTTCAAGAATGTAAGAGATGAATCTCTAATTATTTGGATTGATCTAACTTTAGGTACAAAAGAGAAAATTTAGGATGATTTAAGGATCAAAAGTGAAATGATGAAGTGTGTGAAAGATGGATGATGTGGATGTTTGAACCCTTAGATGATCTTGAGGGGATGCTAGACATTTGGGACTTTTTGAACTTTTGGATTTGTTTTGGATTTCGATTTTCGATTCTTGGATTTTTTGGATTGACCTTGATTTGATTTTGGATAATGAACAAATGGATCCCAAGATGTTCAATGTTATCTATTGGATAGACTTGCTCACAAAATGATAATTTGACTAAGTGTAGGGAGAAGGATGCATCTACCCACACCTATTCAAACAAGATGATAATTCAACTAAGCGTACAGAGAAGGATGCATCTACATATACCTAGCTAAACAAAATGATTTGAAGATTCTCAAGAGTTGTGGGTGAGATGATTTTTTTAGCTTGATGTTTGGAAGATGGATGAAAGTTTTGATTTTGATCCTATTTGTACCTAAAAAGACTCTTATTTACATGACCTTGGTTTTGAAGAACATGCTTTAGTCTAAACAAGAAGTTCAAATTCCCGAAAAATATTTGGATTTTTTTGATAAAAGAACTCATACAAATTGGGATTGTTCCTTGAAGCTCTTCTGTAAAAGTTGAAAAGAAATCTTTGTCTGGATTCATAGAGCATTGAGAGATGCTTTTGATGTTTATTTGGACTAAGAATTCTTGAATTTGGTTTCTGGATTTTGATTTTGCGTGAAATCATTAGAGACACATGTGTGGGGTTCAATTGTTCTTAACTTTGCTTTAGTGACTTCTTCTCACCACAAACAATCTCTTGATTAGCTTTTGAAACTACATGTCTAATTTCTTAACTTCTTCTCACTCCACAAAGTATATCATGTGGAAATTTGATGAAATCAAGGCAAGAGTTACTTGTTATTGAGATATAAATTCAAGTGCTTAGAAATCTCTAAGGATAAAATCCCAAGGGTAAGCAATAACACATGAATTTTGTCAAATATATTTGCTTCCTAAAGGGTTTGAAATTTTGATGACAATGTTGAATTTTTGTTTCTAAATGTTTGTGAGCAAGCAAAGTGTTTTGTAACCAAGAACAAGTAAAACCCTATGGCTATGAAAGATTGTATTTGTTGAATCCCCACTTGGACAAGTCCATCTATGCTTATTTTTAGCAAATGGTTAGATGCTTGACCCCACTAGCTCCCCTCCATGACACTCACTTATACAGGGCAGCCAAGCATCAATACCCATGAAACTCCCATGGCATACTTTCCATTTCTACTAAAAACTGTAAAAGTGAGGGGCAGCTTCAAAATGACCGTTCTTGCACCAACAAATAGATCAAGTATTTTGGCCTTTTCTAAACAAGGGTTTTAATTCGGACTTTCTGTTTGTAGGGATTGATCCATGTGGTGAGAGACCATTTCTTCCCTTTTCATTAGAACCAACCATGTGATACTGGCCTTTGTTCCAATATCCACACTTATATACCAATTGTTTGGCTTTAGCATGTTACTAGTTGGGTTATTCCCTTGGGTGATTAATTTTTCCCACAAGGTAGCCCCTCTAAGATTAAAAAAAAAAGTGAGAAAAACAATACCCATAACTCAATCAATCTTTGTTACAACACAAAGAGAGAGAATGTATGCAATATGCTCCACTCATACTCACAAGATGTTTTGTTCAATTTTAATCCCAAAATGAAATGTGGAGGCAATTACTTTACCCAACTTAAGATCACCAAAAGGCCTTTTGATTCTCAAGAGCATCGTGAGGCACGAGAGAAGCACATACATCCTTTCGATGGTATTAATTGAGTAAAAAATTAAACAAAGAAGCACTTGTTCATTTTAAACCCACAAAGCAATGATTTGATTCTTTTTAGAACACCAAAATGAAATATGGAGATTGCCTTGTGTATACACCTTAAAATGGTCACATCATATTGTCTGGTAATTAATTAAATATTTTTAATATTTAATTAAAATCTTCGAATTCTATCTGCGTATAAATAAATTTAAATAATTTATTTATATTTCTTCATTCTTTCATTTCGATTAAATAGATAAGTTTATTTAATCATCTTTTCATATTCATTTCTTAATTAATTAAATAAACATTATGATTTATTTATATTAATTATCAATAATCTTCGTTTGAATATCTTATTCAAATAAAAATTAAAATATTATTCTTCTTCTAAATATCATTTACAATTAAATATTCCAAAATATTTATTTATTTCCTCTAATCCAATTTAGATATTCATTCTTAAATCATTTCAAAATTCCTCTAATTCGATTCAAAAATCTATTCATAATTAAATATTTCCAAAAATATTTAATTAAATCTTTTAAATATTTCAAAATCTTCTAAAGTCACATCATAATTAAATATTACAAAATATTTAATTAATTCTTCCATAGTTTTCAAAAATCAAATATCAAATGCAATAAATGAAATTAAATAAATTTATTTATTTATTTAATTTGAGGATTATCTTCAACTCCCGGGAAGCAAACAATTGAAACAGAAAATTAAATTTCTCTGTTTCTGTGCAGGCTTGTTCCCGTGGGTTGAAGACATGAATCCATCCTTCTCTCCAACCTCTCAACCTCCCCCATTTTCTTCTCAACCTCTCCATCTCTCACCATTCAAATTTACCAGACAAATTCATAGCCGTAGATTCTTGCCAGCCGGGATTGAGCCTGCAAAAATCTATAAATACAGCTACCGGGAGCTCCAAATTATATAGAAGTTTAAGCAAGTAAACTATAGGAAAATATCATAGCATTAGCATTCATAGAGTAATTTCATAGCATAAATAGCATAGAATCATAGCAATAGCAATAGAATCATGATACATTTCATTCACAGCCCCTATGCATAATCACAGCCCCTGTCCATATCCATATCAACAATCCCATCTTCATCAGCATATAGAATAGTTTTCATTTGCATTCTCATTCTACAGCAGCCATTTGGAGGAGCTAACATCAAATCTGAGAGCAGCAACTTCAAACTCCTGGAGATAGAGGAAAATGAAACGGCTCTGAAGAAATCTTGCTTATTTGAATTTATTTAGTTTTCTTTAGATTAATGTTTCATTAGAGTGTTTTTGTTTTCATTTAGATTAACATAGATAACATAACACACCTTGTTCAATTCTTAATCCTCAAACCAAATCTAGTGAGTTTTTTCTAAAGTTATTTTTAATCCCTTTGTAGCAAAATTGAAATGTTCTTTTTAGAGCCCAAAAGAAATTTAGTAGGTCCTAAGCACATGAAAGATAACAAATTTTTAAGAGAAATTGTGAATTCTCTAATAATGTTAAACAAACAATGAAGTGTTCAAAAACACTTGGTATCATGAGAGAGTGATGTCATTATGCATCTTTCAATCTTGTCTCTCTCCTTCACTTTGATTAGACCAACCTACAAAAAACTAGCTAGCATTGCAAAACAGAGGTCAGAAAAGCAAGTAGTAACCTAGATGATCAAAATTAAAAAAGCACATGTCATAAAACTTTGAGATTTCACTTTTTCCTTTACTCCAATGGTGGAACCTGCACAGGCAGTGTAGTTTGAAAGATCCAGCGGTGCTATATAGCACCGCTTGTCAGTCAGCATCGTTCTACACCCAAAATAGAGAGGGTGATGGTGTCGTTATTTCTCCTAGCATTGCTATTTGGAATTTGAAAATTCCAGCGGTTGAAAATAGAACCAGCAATACAGTTTAAAATTTTGAATTCTGGGCGGGAACACTAGAGTGTCATAGTTTGAAATTTGAAGTGGTGCTATATGGTGATGCTAGGATGCCAGTGGTTCTGTACTGTGATGCTTGTCTGCTACTAGTGAATTTCCCTATAGACACACAAAAATAGAAAAAAGCATGAAATTTTCAACAAAAATGTGATCTAAACATGAGATTTTTCCTCTTTCTAGTGCCAAAATGTAGAACCAAGATCCTAGTACCTACAAAATACAATAAAAAAGCACATTAGAAGATTCAAATGCAAGCCAAGATCAAATTTCCACATAAAATCCATTATCAATGCTCAAAATAGGAATAAAGACAAGAACACAATGAAAAAGCAAGGAGATAGATCAAATCCTATTAAAAACATGCAAACTCTTGATCTTATGGGGGAGTTGGTACTAATTTGATGTTGAAATTGGCCCTTTCTCAACTCCTATGCAAGCTTTTGATGATTTGGTGATGATTGATCCACTTTATTGATTGCTTCAAATGAACTCCATGGAGAAAATCTACAATAACCTAGCTATGCCTTGATGAAATTGATGAAAATGCTAATGCTTGAAGATAAAATTGAGTAGAGTAAGTTTGCTCAAATTTGTGGATGATGAAATGAGGAGAGAAACCTCTTATTTATAGAAAGACAAGATGGAGAAATGCCCAAAATGAAGTAATTTGGGACTAACTTTCAACCAATGGCAAGATGCCACTTGTCAAGAGATGGATGGATGAAGGATGTGCACATTTTGATGAATGTGCCCATAAATGCTTTTATTTGAAATTTGAATTTTGTGAAATGGCAAGGTGGATGAAGATTCAAATGGAGTAATGGCCACTTGGCTCAAGGCAAAAGGACTTGTAAGATGAAATAAATGTCTTGTTGGAAGGACTAAGTCCACTTGGAGGGATTTCAAATTTGAAGGAATATTCCCCTATTATGCCATGTTGAGAGAAAATAGGGATTTAATAAATGAATTAAATCTATTTTCGTGTGCAAGTGGCAAAAGATAGAGGATGGGACATGGATTAGAATTAAATTAATCAAGGGTTAATTAATTTAATGAGGGATTAAATGATGTGACAAATTTGACTTAGATTTATGGGTTGATTTAAATCAAAGATGAGAAGAATGTGATTTTGAGATAGTTATTTAATTAAAGGGGATGATTGGTTAGATTAAATCAAATAAGGTTTTAATTTATTTACTTTAATGAGATAGAATTTAGAAATTAATTAAATAAAATTGATTTATTTAATTGAATAAAGAGTTGGGGTTAATTAGATCAGATTGATTAATTTAATTAATGAGAGAGAATGACTTAATCTGATAAAGGAATTATTTAATTAAGAGAGGAACATTGATGAATTTAATCTAATAAGAGTATTCGATTAAATGGTCAGACTAAGGGATGATTTAGGATGAGACAGTGTTAGTAATCGGGATCAAGCGTGTAGCATCAATCAGTATATTTTATGTGTCTACAGTTACAATATTCCACATGCCTTGATGAGATTCGTCCCTTAGATTTCCTCTCATGTAGTTGTCTTATCCTATCTGATCCTTGTGTTCTATAAAAGGATAGAGGATGCTTCATTTTTGTTTTAAGTTTGAAATTTGTGGATGTCATAGGAGCATAAACTTTTTAAACTTTTGTTTGTTTTCCCTATTTTCTGAACCATTCCAGCGTAAAACTTTGTATGCATGTAGACATTAATTGATATCAGATTTTAATAGATAGCTACCAATCTTAGTATCTTTTGTAGCTAGTTTTGTAAGTTTGACCGAACAAGAATATATTTTGCATCGTTTAAGGGTGCATATAGAACCTACTCTGTGTCCATAAACGAAACCCTCTCTTTAAAATCTTGCACTGTTTTATATGTAGCTGTGAAGTAATCTAGTGAAGTATACAACAGTTTGCTCTATTTTAATTAATTCTTTTGGGCATCCATGGAGAATAACTGGGAGAAACTTTTATTTTTCAATATTTTTTTATACTTTGTTTTAGAATAGATGTTTAAATATATTAAAATGTTCCAAAAAATTAATTGAATGGAAGGAATTTTGTTGAAAATATATTTTTTTCCATGAAGTTGTTGAATGCTTAATGCTAAATCTACTTAAGTGATAGAAAAGAATTTGTGATATTTCATGAAATATTATGGAAAATCTTTTGGTTTCATGATGTTCAAGCTTATCATTTCAATTTGGAATTTTTATCTAAAATGTTGAAATACCAATGATAGTCCCTTTGAGAATAACAACAATATCACATCATTACCCGAGAGATACCCTAGTGCAACCATGACTTGGTTATCAGAAACTTGGGATTGAATGAAAGCCAATATTTGTCCTGTGAATGCATAATTTCCCTTTAGGTTTTCTTTGTTCCATATCTTTCAAGAAGGATAGGATCTTCGTGGTCTTGTCTATGGAGATTTTATTCGACTTGTTTTGTGCAAGTGAAATCATCATCAATAGTATTGTCTACATGTAATTCCACATACATACATTTCCACAAATTCTTTTTGTTTTTATATATATCCAAGAAAAAATCCCTACAAATTCATCCAGGGCATGCAATGCCTACATATGTTCTTGCAAAATAAAATCTACAATGATATATAGGTATCTAAAGTTAGATGCACATTTTTAGTTATTATTTCTTACAACCTCAAAAAGGAGTTGTTAGAATGATAGGTTGTATATTAAGTGTAATAAGAAACATTGGTTTCACCATTGATCAAAGTGGTGGAAAATGTATGTTCTTGCTTAGGGGTTTGGTGAGAGACCATGAGGCTCCATGACCCAATATGGTAGGGTGGAGAGTAGGTCTTCTTTTGTTGTGTTTCATTTTATATTTCATATTTGCAGATGTGTATGTTTGTGAGATTACATGCAAACAACATTCATATGTATGATAGGTTGTATATTAAGTGTACTATTAAACGTTGATCTCAACACTGATTATAGTGGTAGACAATTTATGTTTTTCTTAGAGGTTTTTGAGAGCTCTCAAGGCTCCATGATGCAATATGGTAAGGTGGAGAGCAATCATTCTTTTAGTGTGTTCTTGATCCCATTGCTTTGCTACTTATAGAAGTGGTTATACATTAAGACAACATGCTCTATTTTTTAATCTTTCACTAGAAAAGTTTATATGTGGACATGTATGTATGTGAAATTACTTACAAACAACACTCATATACATCTACATTTAAACTTGTTGATACATACATATATATATACATATATATTGTAACGCTGAAAATGAAAAGGCTTTTGCACTATAGACAACAAAGAAGATCATTAGAAGCACACATGCATACAATACTAAAATCTAAAATGCAAATTCATTCATTAAGCAACAAAGAACATGGGAAAGTAAAAACGTAATTAAAACTAGAACAATCTCACCAATTTTCAAACGTATTTCCATGATTCATCTCGATTGCCCTTCTCCATTTTGCTTGTGTAGTATAATTGCCCTCAGATTTTCAAGAGTTCGTGCAAGTATAGCCTAAGATAGTGATTAGCAAAATATCAAAGATTCAAGACAAAGTGCTCTCAAAATTTATAAAATTCACGAGAGAGATTGGAATGAAGAATGAAAAATCAATTTATAGAAAATTGATTATTTGAACGACAGGCCAAGATTGAAAGATCAACGGACGGTTGAGATCGACAGATTAGACATGCATTCTGATAACTGACAGTGGTGACATGAGTGATACAAACTAGAAATAGAATTAAAGATTAAATGAATGTTTTAATCTTCAGTTCAGTATTCAAAAATAGAAGAAATATCTTTGCATGACAAAGATAAAAATTGATTATAATGACTCTATGTTCGAATGCACGCACAACATTTACTTAATTAAATAAGAATATTTAATTAATATGCATGTGCACGCAAATGAGTTAGAACTAGATGATTGCATGATCTGACGAAGAGATTACTCGAGAATGCCACTCAGACATTAAATCAATAGTTAACTGAACAATTAAAATAGATGTCGAGTCGAGTAAAAGTGAATACTTAGATAACTCACATAATTATCTAAAATATAGAGGAATGCGTTAAAATAGAATTAATGAATTAAATAATTCATTTAATTCAAGACTTCGATATTTGAAGAATAATTAAATAAATAATATTTATTTAATTAAATGATGAAGGGATTTTAAATGAATAATTAAATAAATAATGAATTTATTTAATTATAGTTGATAAAAAAGAATAAATTAAATAAGAATTTATTTAATTTGACAAGATGGATAAGGTTAATTAGTAAAATAATTAAATAAAAAGCATTTATTTAATTAATCGATAGAATAAAGAAAAGTGTGAATTAATTAAATAATTAAGATTATTTAATTAATAGAAGAATTAGAAGATGAATTAATTAAATAATTAAGATTATTTAATTATGACCATGAAGAATACGAATTATGAAGAATATTGAAGTCGCAGACTTAAACCAAATTCCAGTGTCTACATTTGCCCCTCTTTGATACAATGTCGGCATTGTGTCAAAGAAAATCGATAAGAAATATGGCCTAGTCATGCCCCAGTTAAAACAGGTGAAGGTATGCCCCCTCGGGAGGACAGGCGGGTTCAAAGAACATGAGTGTGCTCTCAAAATTGATGAGAGAACTAGAAGATGAAAGGAAAAAGGATAGAGGAAAATAGATAAGGGTGGTGAAGATGTATAAAAGAAGAAAAATGTTATTGCGAAAAGAAAGATTGAGAAAGAATGAAAGACAGGAGATAGATGTTAGTATTAGCAATCTTCGATGTTTCGCTGTATCACAAAAGGTACTGCACTTTATCATCATTGGGCGGGACTAATACAAATGGAGAAAAACACCATGATATGACATAAATCAAGGTGTGCAAGGTCATCCACTTGCTAATAACAGACAATCGCAGACAAGGATTGTCATTAACTCATACTAAGGGCACAAGTTGCCCCAGTCATTTTGTCAGGACAAACCACAGACAACAAACAAAGTAAAAGATGGGTCATGATACGTCATTGCTCCTCTAAATCCTTCATGGGACATCCTTGAGGAAACTAGTAACATGACTCAACAATCAAAGTTAAAAGACAGTTTACAAATAGCAGTCAAAGAAAATAGAATTCTGATACATCGTTGCTTCTCTAAATCCTTCATGGGACATCCTTGAGAAAGCTAGTAACATGAATCCTAGTCATCAATACAAGATAAATGATAAGATAAACAAGCCATAAAGTCAATAAGCCAATAAAATAGTTTCCAAAAGATGATTTGTTTGTTTGATTTGTCGATTGATAGAGCCTGATTGCAGGAGATACACATACCGGATAAGACTATGAGTCTGGTATCGTTGTTATGACTATCTGTATAAGGCATGACAAAGCCTAGTTTCAGAAAGACATGTATCGTATAAGACGTTGAGTCAAATGCCATTGATGTGATAACCTGTGTAAGGCTATGTTTGACCTTGTCAATTATGCAGGAAGGACTCATCCTGTATAAGACATAGGTTGATTGTTTTGATAACGTCTGTTTCCAAGAAGGACACATCCTGTAGCAGACTGTTGGTTGATTTGTTTTGAATTGTTTTGTTTGGAAAGTTGTATGATTTGACTTAGAGACATTGCTGACTTGTTCACCAGATTAATGCATGACCTGATATGATGCGTGGACAATTGACTGTGTGTGACGAAAAAACCCTAAAGGACTGACCTAGTGCGGCCTCGGGGGCTCATCGATTGATGGCCTTGCCTACATTATACACTCAGAGACCTCGTAGTTCGACTTGACTTGACTGACAAGACTGACTACAAATAAAAGACGGTGTGAAAGTGAACGTGACAAACCCTAATGGACTGACCTAGTGCGGCCTCGGGGGCTCATCGATTGATGGCCTTGGCTACGTTATACACGCAGAGACCTTGTAGTTCGACATGACCAATGACCTTGTCATATAGACATATGGATTGAATCATGATTTTATACAGACAAACCTAAATAGACTGACCTAATGCCTCAGGGGCACATCAGCAGATGGCCTTGCCTACGTCCATTCGCAGAGGCAACGTAGTTCGACAAATGACAAAGACTGACAAGTGCGACTGACTTTGACTCTGTTTTTGGATTTTTGAAATGTTTTGATTTTTTTTTGTCTTTTTTGAATTTTTTTGATGTTTTTGTGGATTTTCCATGGTTTTGCATCTTCAACACAACCAATCTAAGAACCAATATGACACATGTCAAGTGTTTGCCCCCAGTCGAGTATAAGGCCAATTGACTATGAATAGGGTAAAATGAGGGATATGAAATGCTCTCGATGTCGATCGTTCCAAGTTATGGGAAAGACTACCACTTATTATGAATGGTATATACAAGTGATGGATAGGAAAGATAAGGGATATGTACCGGGATAGGTAGTATGTACAGGGATAAGGACTATATAGAGGGAACTGGACTATGTACAGGGAAATGATTCCTACAAGCAACCAAGCAAGCATGCACAAGAATCCAAGGACAACCATGATCTTGCCCCTAGTCAAGCTGAAAACCAATTGGCAGGTGATGAGGATGGTGACAATGTTGTTTGACATAGGAAGGACACATCCCGAAACAACATGAGGATGATGATAATGTGACTAAAGGATCCAAGTTTGCAGCAAGGATAGAAACAAAGCCAAGGAATGTTTTGAATGATGCGCTAGGATACATAGCAAGTTTGTATGGATTGGGCTTGTTGCATTTGGAATGACTTTTCAAGATTGGATGGGATGATGGAAGATCCTTAGACCATTGACAAGGGAAAAACCAAGGCAAGCAATAGGTATTGCGTATAAGGATAACTCATTTGGAAAAATGCTATGAAGGCTATGAGATGATATTTCGTGGATAGTGTATGACCAAAGGATAGACATGTCAAGAGTTTTTCCAAAGCATGATTTATGTTTGTACCCATCCTTATCAAGATCAAAGTAGGTGGGAAAATGGATGTGAGAGGTAGGGCTAAGATGGATAGATGGAAATGTCATAGGAAGGGTATGGGAAATGAGACAACTTGCCCCCAAGTGTAATAGTCCACATAGATCATTTCTTACACATGACGCCTGTTTGCCAGGTTTTCATCATGGTACTTATCCAAAGTGCCATAAGAATGGTTTTCACTATTGGATGAAATTTTTCTCTTGACTTTTTTTTTCTTTTTGGTGTCACCAAGATGTCTGTTTGCCAGGTTTTCATCAAAGTGACTTTTTTTTTTCGGATGGCGTTGATGCTTTAGATGATCACTGATTATTATGAATCCATTGATAGTGTTGATGTAGAGACTGGTGCCATGATATGCCAATAATAACCTTGATGAAGTAGTTTCCTTCTTAGGATCATAGCACTTGCATACAATTGATTGATGTCATTGTGATCCTTGTTGACACTAGAGTTGGCCTTATCAAAATACGCACATCGTGATAGAGTGCCATGGGAGTCCTTACAATAAAGAGTTGTTGCCAAGATGCGATGGATTTGTGACGTAGGATTTTTAGACTTTAGGCAAGATGTAGGATTATGATGGATGATGGTAGACGCATTTGGAAATTTAGATGTAGGAATTTTCATTTTCCAAACTTGGGGTGATGGATGATGGAGACTGGGTTTCATATTGGGATAAGATTTGGAACCATGACTTTTATATGCCTTGTATGATGACCATTTTGAAGGAGGTGGACATTTATTATATGTGGGAGTCCTCTTTTCTTGTGGCTCCACATTTTGATTGACTTTTACTTTTGAACTATTTTCTTTGCTTGATCCATTTTTCTTTGGGATCCATTTTAACTTTATTTGTCCACTTGGATTTTTGATTGATTTAATGGCCTTTGATATTTGATTTTGAACTTTGAATTTGGAAGACTTTTGTTTTTGTTGGTTCCAAATGGAAGGTTTATTCATGTTGGAATGACAATTTATGGTATGGATGGAAGGAGTGTTAGCAACAACCTTATGGTAAGAACTACTCATGGCCTCCATTTTGATGTTTGTATCAAATAAAGTTTCCCCCCAATATCAAGAAGATACCATTAACATCATTAGATTTGTTGGTTGAAGAATAACCAAGACCTTGATGTTTAGGATTTGCTTGAAATTGTACTAGTTCTAGAATTCCTTGCTCGTGTATGCCTAGTCCTTTTCCTTGATATTGCATGCTTTGACATATTCTGTTTGCAATGGGGTATTTTTCATTTTGGAAGCAAGATGCTAACCCATCATTGTGTTTGTGGAAACTATTACTTGCAATCTTCTCCTCTTCAAGAAAGCCTAATTTGATAAAAGTGGATGATCCTAGTTGATAGGATGTCGTATCTTCATTGACATGTTGGATATTATTGCTATTATTTTGTGACATATTAGATTCAGAGGATTCTACTGGTGCTTCCAAGTCGATGTTGAAACCGTCTTTATGGTCATTGTCATAGAGTCCAATGAGCTCAGCTATAGCTTGATCATTTGCAAATATGTCTAGAGTAGGAGACTCTCGTTCTAGAGGAATATCGTCTATGTGTTCAAAAGAGGCAAGTGTCTCATTTTGGGAAATGAATGTGTTTTGTACTTGGATAGGGTTGTCTTCAAATGTTTGATCATGAATGGCATAAAGGTCAAGGAGTGGATCATTTTGGACTTCTTGCTCAATAGTAGTGTCTTGATCAAAGATAGGTTTGTCTTGAATAATATGGTTGGGAATGGAATCTTGATCAAGGATAGGTGTATTTTGGATGCCATGATTATCTAGAAAGACTTCTTGGATGGACTTAAAGATAGGTTTGTGGGATTTCCTACTTTGATCTTGACATGAAGGTGAAGCCATGAAGTCATGCTTTGGACTTTCCATTTGACCTGTATCCTTAAGTTTTGTAGATGGGATGTGACTTTGGAGACCATGAATAGATGTATTTCCATGACTAAATGTAGATTGAGATGGAGTGGCTTGGAAGGGATTAGTGGATGAAGGACTATGATAGGATGTGGAGGATTGGAAGGGATTAGTGGATGAAGGACTATGATAGGACATGGAGGCTTGGAAGGGATTAGTGGAAGGCTGGTTTCCCTTGTCAAGGTTAGGATAAGGGTGATAAGTGGACGTTTGTTGTGGATTCATGGCATGGATTATGCTAAGGGACTCTTGATAATGAGGGTAGATGGATGGAGGACTAGGACTTATGGATTGTTGGTAGGAAGGGTATGTGGGTAGTTGCCCATGGGTTGATGTTGATTGGCATTTGGATTGGATATATTATCTTTTGAAGTCTATGGCTTGTTGGAATTGACCATTACGGAGTAACTGGTATTCAAGTTGACTAGCACACATATCAAGGTAAATTGCAGACATGGTGGTGAGGTTATGATGAAATATGGAGTATGACTAAGGTATGTGATATGAGGGCTAAGGTATGACAATGCAAAGAGTGACTTAAGTCTAAGGTATGCAACCTAAGCTATGTTTTTGGAATTTTTTGAATGCAAAGGATGAATGTATGCAGCTATTTTTTTGGTATTTTCTATGCAAATAAGGTATGTCTAAAATGATGCTATCCTAGAATGATAATGTCTAAGTATGTAAATTCTAAGCAAGCTTCTAAGGTAATCAAATCTATAAACCCAAGATGAGGGTACCCACTACCTAAAGTCAAACCAAGATGTCAATTTAGTTAAGTCAAAGAACCAATGTAGGATGAGGATTAAAGACAAGTTGAGTTTCCTAACTAGACTGATGAGCTAGGATGACTCTCTGTAGGAAAAAGTATAAGATGATAATACTAGGTTCAATGACAAATTTTGTTGACACTATGACTTTTCTAGAGTATAGATGGTGGACTACTCCTAAAGTTCGTAAAAGTGACCTTTCTAGAAATCTAATGCAAGGTGATATGTTCCCTAAAATGAAACTAAACTTTAACTGAAGACAACTATGGTAACAACTAAATGAACCTAAAGGATGCAAAATTGAGCAAATCATTTCAGGTTTCTGTTCAAGGACTGTTTGTGTGAAGACAACTAAAACTGGTATAATTGTGTTGACTGGATAGTGACTATGAATTCTAGTTTTCTGATAATCAGACAGATGTGTCTCAGGATTAACAGATGCGGTTCAAGTTTAACAGTTGTGACCTAAACTAACAGATGTGACTCATAATTTCTAGATGTGACTCAGAATTAATGCATGCGGTTTTTATAAATCAGATGCGAGCCAAACTAACAGATTCGACTCAAAAATTATAGATGCGACTCTAAAAATCAGATGCGTGTTTCTAGTGAACAGTTACGACTCTCTGTGAATTTTAAGTGCCATGAAATTTAAACTAACTCCATTTTCTGTGATCAAATTCTGACAATCAAAGACAATCATAAGACAAAGTGTTTTCAGTTTTGATTTTGGACTCCAAGAACGTTTAAAGTGATAACAGACAAGCACATCCTAATAGGCCAAAGGCCTAGGGTTTGTATACTTGGTATAGCCCACCTAAATACCCCGGATTGGTGATGAACACCTTTCCTTCTCAAGAACGGATAGCTTAGGAATTTGGTGGCATTGGATCCCCTCCACGGCTCATTAACATCTTTCAAGCACACCAATTCTGAATTCTTTGGGCAATGACCTCCCAAGAATTGCTATCTCTACTCAAGGGGATCAGTAGTGAGTATCTTCGGGCATGATACTGTACCCTGCACTAATACCAAGCAATGGCCACAAATAGGTTGGTCTCTAAAACAAAAGGTATTTAATTCAGGCATTCTATTCGTGGGGTGTGATCCATATGGTGCGAGTCCCCTTTTCTGATCCATCTTGTCGGAACCACACTCGTGATTCTTGGGGTTTCCCCAAGAACCCACTTTTATATACCTGCTGGAAGTCCCTCGGGTTCAGGGTGCTACCGGTTTGAGTCATCCTAGGGTGAGTACTTTTTCCCACCAGAACAGGCCCAAGTTCTAGAGTTGGTAACCATTTCTCTTACACCTAGAATCACACGGATGTGCAAGGGGAGAGGATACTTCGATGTACCAAGTCGTAAGGGTGACCAAACTTGTGCTTTTGCACCAAACACAGTAGACACTTGTTAATTTTAATCCAAACGAAAGATTTTCTATGCTACCAAACAATCTATTTTAAATTTAACTAAGGTCTTCAACAAACGTCCTGCAGAAAAACTCGTTAGTAATTTTCAATATTGTCTTCATCAATTGTCCTGCAAAAAGCTTGTTAACTCTGAAAAGGCCACACGCTGAAAATAAGATATCAGTAACACAAAAATCAATTGAAAATTTTAGATTGCGGGAAACGAAAATAAAATTTTATAGTCAATTGCGTCGTTTTGTTACCAGTCAGATGCGTCGTTTATTTTTCAGTTGCGGCTCTGGAAATCACTTGCGGTTCTGAAACTTCAATTGTGTCATTTCTCTGTCAGATGCGGTTCGAAAAGTCAATTGCGGTGCAGAAATTGTCAGATGCGTCATTCTGTACGAAAAACCTGCAAAAACAAAAATAAAATATCTACGGATCTGCGAAGATGGTGTCTTCACGTCGGGTTCACCAAAATGTAACGCTGAAAATGAAAAGGATTTTGCACTATAGACAACAAAGAAGATCATTAGAAGCACACATGCATACAATACTAAAATCTAAAATGCAAATTCATTCGTTAAGCAACAAAGAACATGGGAAAGTAAAAACGTAATTAAAACTAGAACAATCTCACCAATTTTCAAATGTATTTCCATGATTCATCTCAATTGCCCTTCTCCATTTTGCTTGTGTAGTATAATTGCCCTCAGATTTTCAAGAGTTCGTGCAAGTATAGCCTAAGATATTGATTAGCAAAATATCAAAGATTCAAGACAAAGTGCTCTCAAAAGTTATAAAATTCGTGAGAGAGATTGGAATGAAGAATGACAAATCAATTTATAGAAAATTGATTATTCGAACGACAGGCCAAGATCGAAAGATCAATGGACGGTTGAGATCGACAGATTAGACATGCATTCTAATAACTGACAGTGGTGACATGAGTGATACAAACTAGAAATAGAATTAAAGATTAAATGAATGATTTAATCTTCAGTTTGGTATTCGAAAAATAGAAGAAATATCTTTGCATGACAAAGATAAAAATTGATTATAACGACTCTGTTCGAATGCACGCGCAACATTTACTTAATTAAATAAGAATATTTAATTAATATGCATGTGCACACAAATAAGTTAGAACTGACGATTGCATGATCTGACGAAGAGATTACTCGAGAATGCCACGCATACAAAATAAATAGTAAGCGAATGAAAAAATAGATGCTGAGTCTAAAAGTGAATACTAGATAACCTGCATAATTATCTAAAATATAAAAAATGAATTAATAATTCATTTTAATTCAAGACTCGATATTTGAAGAATAATTAAATAAATAATATTTATTTAATTAAATGATGAAGGGATTTTAAATGAATAATTAAATAAATAATGAATTTATTTAATTATAGTTGAAATATGATAAAGAATAAATTAAATAAGAATTTATTTAATTTGACAAGACGGATAAGGTTAATTAGTAACATAATTAAATAAAAAGCGTTTATTTAATTAATCAGATAGAATAAAGAAAAGTGTGAATTAATTAAATAATTAAGATTATTTAATTATGACAATGACGAATAAGAATTATGAAGAATATTGAAGTCGCAGGCTTAAACCAAATTTCGGTGTCTACGTATATATATATATATATATATATATATATATATATTTGCAACTTCTTCTTTCCTTACTTCCTATACATCACACCCATATGCACCTATGTTTAGAACTTCTCTTGGTTCTTGTTTTCCATCATGCTACTAAATAATTGTGATGTTTTCAGTTGGCTTAACCTCTTTAGCTATACCATTGTTCTTTAAGTTGGTGTTTGCAACCACTTTATTATTTCCCTCATATTATGGTTGTAGGCTCCTCGACCTTGTTCAAGTTCTAGTCCTACATCAAGTGTGAACCAAAAAAGGGAAGAAAAACGCCAAAGAAACCAACTCTATTATGTGCGGCATAGAGACCAGATTTGTGCGTCATCAAGCCAAATACTTGCAACAAAGAGTTGTCGTAGTTCGTCCTTGCTTGGCCCTACTTGATCAACAGGCCACACCGCAATTGTTTTTGAGCTTGTTGGAAACACATGCTCGATTCTATAGTCCCACACCCTCCTTCCCTTGGCAGCTTCCACAAAACCTTCCTAGTGAAGGTGCCTCGACAATAGGCGGCTATGTATCTTAGCAAAGCCTTGTCGGTCACGGTATGCCATCCGTGTCGTCAACCCATCACCATTTTAATAGCATATTTGGAGATTCTTTTTTTGTTGCAATGCAGTCCTTCAGTAGGTGCATTGATCCTTTGTTTGATTTGAAAGTTTGTAGTGTTTGCAAGGAAAGCTACATCGGCATTAAAGTGTGAGCATCCAACCCAAATGTCATTTTTTTGTGTTGTACTTCTAAAAACAACATCCATCGATTTAGTTCAATGAACAAGATGGACCCAAGACCACAACCTCCTATCCTTGCAAAGCTAACTCAGGTTGAAGAAATACTTATGGCTAGAGTTACTCTAGTTTTGTAAGTGACCCATGCTAGAGGAGGCCAATACAAATATAGTCATCATACTATAAGCTTCCCTCAAGACATCATGGGCATTACAAATTTGTTACCACATCACCTACATGATGTTGAAGTGGTGATTGTTCGAAGAACTAGCATTTAGGAAATGGACTATGATTACTATGTTGACAAACATAATATCATGGATGCATTGATATAAAAAATTGAAAATGATCCATACTATAGTGATGTTGCAATTGATCGTGATACTTTAAATTTGATTCCTACTACAAGTACTAACATCTTCGATCTTTTGCACACAATGAAAAACATAGTATAGAACATAGCTGAACCAATGGAAACTTTAGAAATTGTTGTTGATGAGGAAGTTGAGTTTGAGGACTCATCATCATTTATTCCATTGATTCCCAACCCTCCCTGGGAATTGCAAGAAATTAGAGATTCCTTGTAGATTGAAGATATTAGTCAAGATACTTTGCATTGGCTTGAGATAAATTCTAACCCTATCAATGAATACAATATAGAAGGGATATTAAGCATGGCTTTTCCAACATTGTTCCCCACTAGAATAGTGATTCCTCTATAGTCAAGAAGCATATAGATTCACTTACATGAATATGCATTGCACTTGATTGGACACTATGATAATAGATTTGGGAGGCATGTTAGATTTAGATATTACCTTTATAATTTAATAATTAGACATCAAAGCCAGCAGTCAGCTTCTGTTTTCATGAAAACAAACTTGTAAGAAGGTATCCCAAAGTCTGTGGTTGCATTGTGAAAATTGCTTTGGGATGCACCAGACACCTAGATAGCAAACCAACTCATTTTATTTGGTGCATATTTGTGAGGGACACACTCATATTGGGGCAAGTGCAGACAAGAGCTCGTTGCAATGATCCACCAGCTTGGGACACCAACTCTCTTTTTCACCTTGAGCTTTGCAGACACAAAATGGCTTGATTTGCACAAGGTTCTTGATTCTGGTGCCTAGCCACATATGCCATACTCTCGAAGACGCTTCACAAAAAAAATTCATCCAAAACTCGTGCATATAACATCCTTGTACATGCACTTTTTCTTCACCATTTTTTGTTACGAGGTTATTGAGAGGATTTCCATACAAAGGATTATTGGTATAGGTATGAGCTACAACACTATGGATTAGCACATGTCCATGTTTTCTTGTGGCTTCTAGGTGCCCCGAATATGGACATACTTGACTGGTCCAACCCACACAAGGTTCAGTAGGAAAAAATATTCTTTGATCGCTATGTTTCAGCATGGAATCCTTGTTCCCCTAAATAGCTAATATCAAGAGTCCTCCACTCTTCTTTGGAGGACCCATGTTTGCTTGACACTTCACAAATTTATTGCATGGACCCAATGGTGGATTATGAATAGCTAGTGAACATAGTGTAAAGGCATACCAAATGTATTTAGTACACATTCCTTAGGAAAAAAGTCCACCAATTACAATGTTGCTACAAAGCTCCATGGAATGCACAACCATCATCAACATTGGAAATTGACAATGAATCAAACAAATCCTATAAGCTAGCAAGAAATGATGAGCACCTTAATATCCACAACCCTGAGATGCTTGCAATCTAGCAAGCAAACATTGATTTCCAGCCAATCTTGTCAAGACAAATTGTACTAAACTACATTTCCAAATATACATCAAATTATGAAAAAAAGTCTGAAAGCTATACTGATATCTTGTAGAGGCTTGCAAATACAAATTCATCTAGGGATAAAGTGTTGCTTGCCTATCAAAATTTCATGATGAACTTGGTTGTAGATTGTGACATTGGTGCACAAGGAACATGCCATATGCTACAAAAGTTTCCCCTTCTCATGTCAAGCTAGCATTTCTTATCTTTGAACATGAGTAGGCAAACATTCCATCATTTGAAAATAGTTGATAATGGTGAAGATCTTGTAAGTAGTTATATTCATTGTTACATGCAAAGTATAGCTGAGATGGACACTATATCGCTTATTCAATCTGCACAACTGTATACACATTGGAAAAATTGCAAAGGCAGGGGTTGGAATTTGTGACCACACCCTACTGTCGTCATTGTTTACCCACTATTCAAGTCTACCCCTCCTGAGAATTGTGATACCTTTGAAACATTTTGTTGGTTAGAATTGCTTCTAGATACAAGCCTTTTTGAAATGTTGAAGTAGATATAGGCCTCACCAAAGAGAGTATAACACAGAACTAGAGATTATTTCATGTTGCTAGCTATCACCCTTGGCATTTCAATAGAGTTATTGCTCCCCCACCAATCAATAAGAAGGTGATAGTGATACCGACAACACCCAATCTCTGCCTCTTGTAGATGAATACAAATGGGAATTGCTTTCTTGCCTTGGTACTACAAACAATGTTTGGTTCGACCAGCACCAACTATTAGGTAGACGGGACTTTGATTTAAATCACATGTGGGGCACACACCATGCTCCTAAAGATCTACATAACATTGTTGTAGAGTTCATCTCAATAAGTAAATTGCATACAGCTGAAGATATTCTTTGCCTACTTGCTACAACTACACTTTTTCATCAACTATCTCATAAGCAAAAGCTTTCTCTAAATAGCATTGAACAACACCATCTTGCCCCATCTTCATCATCACCATTGCATATGATTATTCAAGGTACTACAGGTACATGTAAATCATTTCTTATAGAGAACATATGAAGAACACTAAATACATCACCAAATCATAGAATGAATCATTTTCTTGCTTTGGCGCCAATGAGAGTGGTCGCTTACAATATATGTGCCTTTGCAGTTTATGTAGCTCTTCAGATACCAATTAGAGATATGAATCCATTGAAAGGAAATTCATTGACCATGTTACATGAGGACTTCAAACATATTAAGTACATATTAATTGATTAAATGAGCTTCTTGGGACTCAAGTTGTTACTCAAAATAGATAATTGATTGCAGCAAGCATTTCCTCCTAGGCATATGCAACCATTTGGTGGTGCATCTATTATACTTGTGGGTGACCTAGCATAGTTACCTCCTATTTTAGAGAAGCCTATCTATGGTTCTCACTCCACATCCTTGGATCTTTGGCACACTTTTAATGTTGTTTTCATTCTCAACATAGTCTTCCACCAATGCGGACAATCCAATGCATAGCAACAGTTACCTACACTCCTTTTCAATATTATAAATTATGTAATGCACTGTCGTGTGAACCCCAAAGGACAAAAAAATACCACACAATTTATTTTTCTAAAGTGAAACATTGCATAAGATAAGTATGTACATGCAATACATGAAGAGAAATTATGCATTTACAAATTCATCTACATCCTCTGGGGTACACGTGGTGGCATTACTAAACGTAAAACACATAACATAACAATAGCGAAATAAATTTGAAATTACATGAAAATAGCATACAACCATCCATGATCAATAGCAATGAGAAAGATACATCATATTATTACAATTCAATTCATAGTTCAATATTACAATTGTGGAGCATGTTTTATTGGAATTGTGTGCCTCAATCCCACTAGATTTGCATGAGTTTCTCTCAAAAGGGTTAATTGTGGAGTATACTTTATTAATGTTTGTTGTTGAAACTAGATTTGCTTAAGTATCTCTCAGAAGGGTTAATGTGAGAAATGCACTGTGTCTGATTCTGCTTTGTGGCACAATTGTACATGTCTTTGAGGCAATTTAATGAAGTTAAAAGTTACCAAAGGCACTACTATTCTTGGGGGTTTCTTTGAGATTATCAAAATTTCTTAACAAGTGGTATCAGAGCCTTCTTCTAGTTGTTGGTTCTAGGAATTTCTCCTATGAATATTTCTTAGTCTGTCAGGATTGAGGAAATCTGGCAGAATCGACTGATGTATTGATCCTTTGGTGAGTGGAAGTCTTGTGGTATTCATAGACAGCATACAACTTGAAGGATGGTGAAGATGGAGATAAAGGAGTTGGTCATGTTGAATTGTTGTGATCTGTGTCTCCTAGTTGGAAGTGGTATAACCTTAATGTATAAGGTGGAATTTTTTTGCTTTGTGGTTGTATTGCAGCAAAGCTTTCATATTGGGTGTTTGTGTGAGCGGCTCCTCAGTGATATGGAGAATCTTGGGTTGTTTCTCAGCCATGGAAGAGATTGCTTATGTTGGGTTGTGTTTCTTGGTGTTGGAAGGCATCATTTTCTGTTAACCTCAAATGCATGAAGGCTATGGAGTTAGTCATTGGATGATTTGAAATCTTCTGAAATAGCCTATCTTTTTCTCGGATGCATATGCATGTTCATGGTTTTGGATTTGGCTTGATATGGGCCTGGAGTTCCTAAACTATTGTTTCCTTTTAAGGATGTGTTGTACTTGCATCACTCAAATCCATGCTCCTTGGATTTGATGGTTTTATAGATTTTTATTTAAATAATCTATGGGTATGCATATTCATCATAATCCTTTATTCTAGTATAACTAGTATGGTGTTTATGTTTCTAACTTTTGAGTCATCCAATTTTGAATTGGATATGATTGTGTATGGTTGTTCTCAAACACAATAGTTTTGTAGGTTTTACAAGGTCAAGAAAAAAAAAACTTGTGGTTTTGTGGAGTTGTTAAACTATTTTCTAGACCCTGGCTTTTGGGGCATTGTTGGAAGAGATAGTTATAGTTCCGCATACATGCTTTGTTCTTCGTATGAGGAGATGTGATGTCTTCTCTACATGGGAGTGTTGGTATGTGATTAGTCACTTAGAATATCCTATTGTGTTGCTTGTTGGGTTCCTAGACTATGGTGCTTGATTTGTGGACATGATTGGAAAATCATATTTGGACTTGATCTGGTGTTTGAGTCATGTTGTCTGCATGGTTATTCTCTTTGAGATCTCATTGTTCTTGATTCCAGTACGATGATGGGATTGCACATTCGATGGGATTGATTTTTTAGTTGTGCGATTGGTGGTTTAGCTACCCATTGGTTGCAGTGAGATAACTAGGAAGTGGATTGTCTATATCCACGAGGTTGAAGTGGTGTTTGTGTAGACTTGTTAGCTGGCCTTGTCTATGGTCACTTGTGCATTGGTGTAGCTGCTTTGAGATAAGAGGATGGATGGTGTGGAGTACTTGAATAGTTGGTTATGGGGACCTTTTGCACTATATCACAATGTCATGGATAGCTTGGATACATGGCCTTTTGTAAGCTTGTGACAGTGATGGTTTTTGGTCTGCTTGGTTTGGAGATCTTGGTGCTGCTTGGCATTGTTGTCAAATGGACATGTTGATGTGTGGACCTGACTGATTTTTAGATTAGCAGATGTTGGGTCATGATGCTTGAGAGCTCGGTCATCATGGTTCAGTGGGAGCTTTACCAATGATTGTGGATGATGGATGGTCTTCTCTAGTGTTGTAGATGTTACTAGGAGGAGCTCTTAGATCTTGTTGATGTAGAAAGTTTCTTTCACATTTTCATGGAAACTATTTGAAGATGTACAATATCTCATAACCATGGAGGATTCTTGGAGTCTTTAGGTTGAGTTGTTGGTAGTGCTTGATAGGTGATGTTGGTTTTGAGTTCATTTGCTTTATGTTATGGTATACTCTTGCTTATACACTAGAGTTTTGACATTGTGCATTGCACTTCAGACCATGGTATGTTCACTTGGAGCATGGTATCTCCCAAGGGGGATGCTAAGGTCATGATTTCATGATAAGTTCCTGATTTAACTGATTAGAGCTTTGGCAATTGTCTGGTAATTCTTTCTATTTTGGGTGCATTAGTCATATGCTTGAGAATTTCATGATATTCTAGTGATGCATTTGGATTTTAGCATGAGATGATTGTTTATAGGTGCTCATGGATACATGAAGATTAAGGTGAGGTTTTAGTTCTCTTAGGAGAGAAGTTTTTTTGATGGTTACTCTTGATGAATATTTTAGTAGAAAGTCTGAGAAGTCTACACCTTTGTTGAACATGAGTTCAACAGAGACCTATGAGGAGATTACTATTGGATTAGTCATGATGGCTAGCATATCTTGAAGGAGTATTCTCATTTCCACTCTTGGTATACTCAGCACTTTATCGCTTGAGAGGTATTTCCCATTGTTTCTCTCAGGTGTTTTAAGCTTTCTTTCATGGATATGGCTCTTGAACTACTATTAGATGATTCTGAAGGATTCATTGTTAGAGATGGATAGCATGGTTATCTCCTTATGCAATGTGATTACATTCATTGATGTTGAGTTTAGGAGATGCATTGGGTGTATTTCCTGAAATGAGAAATAAAATAGTTTGATCTTCTTTGAGAGGCTTACATCCATGTTGATTGCATGATATATGTGTTATGTTTGATCTTGGTGATTGAATGGTTGGATGTTGTTAAGGCTTTTCTCTTGGGTTTTTGAAGATCATACTTGACACAGCTAGTATTTAGAGGTGTATGTAGGAGGATTTTCTAGAGGCTCATGATGTGCAGAGGTGCTCTTCTTGGTCTTGGTAGTCTTCTTGGATGTTTGGTTTCACATTACATTGGTTTGAGGTTTGGTAAGAGCTGTAGTGATCACTAGCTTGTGGTCATGTGTTTTCACTCATGTTCTTGGGTGATGACATGGAGGTTATTAATACTTTTCCTTTGTTGGGTGTGGAGAACTTGGGAGAGCTGTGAAGACTTGTGGTGAGATTTCTTTTTCCAGGTTATTAATTTGCAGGTTGTACATATCATTGTGGATGTTTCCTTGATACTACATGGTTACACTTTCTATGTGCTATCATTGGTAGACTTGTTATGCTTTCAATCTTTTAGATTTGGTGTTTCTCATGTAGTGTGAGTTCCTAAAAGTGTTTGTTTTTCATCGACTTGTATACACGTGGAGCTTACAGTTGTAAGTACATGGGTTGGTTATGTTGGTGGCATAAGTTTACTAATGTTTGATACCTTTAAGGGATGGATAATTGGATTTTCTAGCACTTGTTGTGGGTGCTATTTTCAATCACTTGGGTTTATCAGTTGGATAGAAGCAGCCAGTCTGATTGTTGTTCTAGTTGATGTTTTTATCTTGTTTTCTGGAGTGATGGTAGTATCTTGTTGTTGATATCACTGGGATCTTTTTGCTTGTGTTCGTTGGACTGGTTCTTATTCACCTTGTCTTGTACCTTTCTTCCATAGGTGGCAAGTTGGAAGATGACATGGATTGTTGCCTGAACGGTTGACATCTTAGATGTTGTTGCTGAATTCTTGATGGAGCATGAGAGCATGTTTGAGATTTATGTGGTTTCATGGAAGACTATAATTGGTTACAATGTTGGACAGTTGGTTGTAGTTGGCTACTTGATTTTGTTGCAAATTGTTTGATAGAATTTTATATGTGGAAACTTTTTGATTGAATGTCCTGAATGTTGTTGATCAGAGACTTGGAAAAGAGCAAGGTATGAACTGTTGGTGTCAGTGTAATCTCAATAGTTCCTAAGTGCTCTGGAGTTTCCAGTGTGATCTTCGTCAAGTGGGAGATTGTTGGAATTGTGTGCCTCAATCCCACTAGCCTAAACCTATGAGAGAGCAATGTTGGTGTGACCGCTAAGATGTTCGGCCAAATTGCTTAAGTGTTACTTTCATGCCTTTACCACTGACCCACATTGGTGGTTAAAGATGTTGGCAGTAGTGTGGTGTTACCACTGACCAGTGGTTGTGTTGGAGACTTTTGGTGGTAGTGTGGTGTTACTGCTGATCTGCGGTTGTGTTGGAGACTGTTGGCGGTAGTGCGGGGTTACCACCACCCCGCGGCTATGTTGGAGACCTCCTGCAGTGGTGTGGTGTAGTCACCACCACATCGCAATAGGACTTGGAGGAGCCTATGGTGGTGCGGTGTAGTCACCACCATACTGTGAGGGTGTTGTTTCTTGGCTACGACAGAGTGGTAGGTGTTTGGATTTATTTGGTTGGATGGATGACACTAACTTGGTTGACCACCAATGTGGTTGATGTTCATTGGAGGATCATGAATGAGTTGGATAAGTTTGTTCGATGTACAAGACTAGTTGACAATTGGTCCAACAGAAGGAGAACAAACTGATCTAAAGAGGAAGTTGAACTATTTCCTATCAGTTGAGAACAAATGGTATAAATATTGAATGTTCTGCAATAATAAAGAGAGAGGAAGATCTAGGCTAGGTTATGCTGCCAAAATATCTCCTAATAGAATGTCTTGATTGATCTTTCATTATTAATCTACACTATATACTATGTGAGAGTATTGTAATAGTGTGAAGGTTGTAATAGACTAAGAGGTTGATCAGGGAAATGTAAAAAGGGGAGAAAGGGAAATAGAATAGAGTTGCTACTAATTTGTCTCTAGAATGAAACATGATGTAATCTCTATAAAGGCTTAGTGCCTGAGTTGTATTTGTAACTATTTTGTTACATGAATAATACAATGGTGATATGGGCTTTTGGAGTGTAGGGTTTTTTACTCGAAAGGGTTTTCTCCACATAAATCTATGTGCTTTTGTCTCATCTTTCATGTTTCATGTTTCTTGGTTAGAATCTATTAATGTTTGTTCTTGAAATTGGCTTTGCATGAGTTTCTCTCAAAAGGGTTAATGTGGGAAATGTATTGTGCCTGATTCCACTTTGTGGCACAGTTGTATGTTTCTTTGAGGCAATTTAATGAAATTAAAATTTACCGAAGGCACTACTATTCTTAGAGGTTTCTTCGAGATGATCAAAATTTCCCAACAAGTGGTAGTAGAGCCTTCTTTTGGTTGTTGGTTCTGGGTATTTCTCCTATAAAGATTTCTTAGGCTATCAAGCTTGAGGAAATCTGGAGGAATCAACTAATGTATTGATCCTTTGGTGAGTGGAAGTCTTGTGGTATTTAGATACAACACACAGCTTGAAGGATGGTGAAGATGGAGATAAAGGAGTTGGTCACATTGAATTGCTTTGATTTATGTCTCCTAGTTAACAATGGTATAACCTTAATGTATGAGGTGGAATTTTTCTGCTTCATGGTTGTGTTGCAGCAAAGCTTTCATATTGGGTGTCTATGTGAGAGGCTCCCTGGTGATATGGAGAAGCTTGGGTTGTTTCTCATCCATGGAAGAGAGTGCTTATGCTAGGTGGTGTTTCCTAGTGTTGGAAGGAATTGTTTTCTATTAACCTCAAATTCATGAAGGCTATGGAGTTAATCCTTGGATGATTTGAAAGCTTCTGAAATAGCCTATCTTTCTCTCGGATGCATGTGCATGTTCGCAATTTTGGAGTTGGCTTGATATGGGCCTATAATTTATGAACTATTGTTTCCTTTTAAGGATGCATTTTACTTGCATTGCTCAAATCCATGCTCTTTGGATTTCATGGTTTTATAGATTTATGTTTAAAGAATCTATGGTTATGCATATTCATGATAATCTTTTATTCTAGTATAACTCTTATGGTGTTTATGTTTCTAAATTTTGATTCGTCCAAATGTGAAGTGGATATGGGTGTGCATGGGTGTTCTCAAACACAGTGGTTTTGTAGGTTTTACACGGTCAAGAAAAAAAACTTGTGGTTTTGTGGAGTTGTTAAACTACTTTCCAGACCCTAGCTTTTGGGGCTTTGTTGGATGAAATAGTTGTAGTTTTGCATGCATGTTTTGTGCTTGGTATGAGGATATTTGATGTCTTCTCTACATAGGAGTGTTGGTACGTGATTAGTCACTTAGCATTTCCTATGGTGTAGATTGTTGGGTTCCTAGACTATGGTGCTCGAGTTGTGGACATGATTGGAAAATTAGATTTGGACTTGATATGGTGTTTGAGTCATGTTGTCTACATGGTTATTCTCTTTTAGATCTCAGTTTTTTTGTTTCTAGTGTGATGATGGGTTTGCACATTTGATGGGATTGATCTTTGAGTTATGTAGGTGGTGGTTTAGCTACCCATTGGCTGTAGTGAGATAACTCGGAAGTGGACTATCTATATCCAAGAGGTTGATGCAGTTTTTGTGTAGACTTGTTAACTGGCCTTGCCTGTGGTCACTTGTGCATTAGTGTAGCTGCTTTAAGATAGGAGGATGGATTGTGTGGAGTACCTAAATAGTCAGTTATGGGGACCTGTTGCATTGTATCACGATGTCATGGATAGCTTGGATACACGGCCTTGTATAAGCTTGTGACATTGATGGTTTTTGGTCTGCTTGGTTTGGAGATCTTGGTGTTGCTTGGCATTGTTGTCAGATGCACATGTTGATGTGTGGACCTAAGAGATTTTTAGATTAGTAGATGTTGGATCATGATGCTTGAGAGCTCAATTTTCATAGTTTAGTGGGATCTTTAGCAATGACTTTGGATTCATCACTTGGTGATGGATGGTCTTCTCTAGTGTTGCAGATGTTACTAGGGGGAGCTCTTAGATCCTATTGCTATAGAAGAGTTCTTTCACATTTGCATGGACACTATTTGAAGATGTGCCACATCTTGGAACCATGGAGTATTCTTGGAGTATTTGGGTTGAGGTGTTGGTGGTGCTTGACATGTGATGTTAGTTTCAAGTTTGTTTTCTTTATGTCATCGTATACTCTTGCTTATGCACTGGAGTTTTGACATTGTGCATTGCATTTGAGACCATGGTATGTTCACTTGGAGCATGGTATCTCCCAAGGGGGATGGTAAGGTCATGATGTCATGATAAGTTCCTGATTCAAATGATTGGATCTTTGACAGTGGTTTGGTAATTATTTGTGTTTTGGGTGCATTGGTCATATGCTTGAGAACTTCATGATAGTGCAGCGATGCATTTGGAGTTTAGCATGAGATGATTGTTTGTAGGTGCTCATGGATACATGAAGAATAAGGTGAGGTTGTAGTTCTCTTAGGAGAGAAGTGTTGTTGATGGTTACTCTTGATGAAAATTTTAGCAGAAAGTCTGAGAAGCCTACACCTTGGTTGAACATGAGTTCAACAGACACCTATGAGGAGATTTCTCTTGGATTAGTCATGATGTCTTGCATATCTTGAAGGAGTATTCTCATTCCCACTCTTTTTCTACTCGACATTTTATCACTTGAGAGGTATTGCCCATTGTTTCTCTTAGGTGTTTTATGCTTTCTTTCATGGATATGGATCTTGAACTGCTATTAGATGATTCTGAAGGATTCATTGCGAGAGATGGATAGCATGGTTATCTCCTTATGAATTGTGATTACATTCATTGATGTTGAGTTTAGGAGATGCATTGGGAAAAATGGGAAACGAAATAGTTTGATCTTCTTTGAGAGGCTTACATCCATGTTGATTGCATGATATATGTGTTATGTTTGATCTTGGTGATTGAATGGATGGATGTTGCTAATGCTTTAATCTTGGGGTTTTGAAGGAGATCATACTTGACATAGTTGGTATTTAGAGGTGTATGTAGGAGGATTTTATAGAGGCTCATGATGTGCAAAGGTGCTCTTTTTGGTCTCGGTAGTCTTCCCGGATGTTTGGTTTCACATTACATTGGTTTGAGGTTTGGTCGGAGCTATAGTGATCACTAGCTTGTGGTCATGTGTTCTCACTCATGTTCTTGGGTGATGACATGGAGGTTCTTAATCTTTTTCCTTTGTTGGTTGTGGAGAACTTGGGAGAGTTGTGAAGACTTGTGGTGAGAGTTTTTCTTGTAGGTTATTAATTTTCAGGTTGTACATATCATTATGGATGTTTCCTTGGTACTACATGGTTACACTTTCTATGTGCTATCATTGGTAGACTTGTTATGCTTTCAATCTTTCATATTTGGCATTTATCATGCAGTGTGAGTTCCTAAAAGTGTTTTTTCTTCATCAAATTGTATATGCATGGAGCTTATATTTGTAAGTACATGGGTTGGTTATGCTAGTGGCATAAGTTTACTAATGTTCGATACCATTAAGGTATGGATGATTGGAGGTTCTAGCACTTGTTGTGGGTAGTATTTTCAGTCACGTGGGCTTGTCAGTTGGATAGAAGCAGTCAATTTGATTGTTGTTCTAGTTGTTGTTTTTATCTTGTTTTCTAGCATGATGGTAGTATCTTGTTGTTGATATCACTAGGATCTTTTTGCTTGTGTTCGTTGGACTGGTGCTTATTCACCTTGGCTTGTACCTTTCTTCCATAGGTGGCAAGTTGGAAGATGACAGGGATTGTTTCCTGAATGGTGTACATCTTATATGTTGTTGCATAAGTCTTGATGGAGCATGAGAGCATGTTTGAGATCTATGTGGTTTCATGGAAGACTATGATTTGTTGCAATGTTAGACAATTAGTTTTTTTTGGATACTTGATTTTGTTGTAGATTGTCTAATAGACTGTTACCTATGGAAACTTGTTCATTGCATGTCCTGAATGTTGTTGATCTAAGACTTGGACAAGAGAAGGTTCTAAACTATTGGTGTCAGTGTAATCTTAGTTGTTCTTGAGTGCTTTGGAGGTGCCAGTGTGATCTTCATCAAGTGGGAGATTATTGGAATTGTGTGCCTCAATCCCACTAGCTTAAACCTCTGAGAGAGAAATGTCGGTGTGACCACTGAGATGTCTGGTTAAATTGCTTAAGTGTTACTTTCATGCCTTTACCGCTAACCCGCATTGGTCGTTAAAGATGCTAGTGGTAGTGTGGTGTTACTGCTAACCTATGGTTGTGATGGAGACTATTGACGGTAGTGCAGTATTATCGCTGACCCGCAACTATGTTGGAGATTGTTGGAGGTAGTGCAAGGTTATTTCCACCTCACGGTTGTGTTGGAGACCTCCTACAATGGTGTGGTGTAGTCACTGCCACACTATGAGGGTGTTGTGTCTTGGGTACAGCAGAGTGGTGAACGTTTGGATTTATTTGGCTAGATGGAGGATGCTGACTTGGCTGACTGCCAATGTGGTTGATGTTCATTGGAGGATCATGAATGAGTTGGAGAAGTCTATCTCTCCTGATAGAATTTCTTGATCAATCTTTCATTGTTAATCTACATTGTATACTGAGTGAGAGTATTGTAACAGTGTGAAGGTTGTAATAGACTGAGAGGTTGATCAGGGAAATGTAGAAAGCAAAGAAAGGGAAATAGAATAGAGTTGTTGTTAGTTTTTCTCCATAATGAAACATGATGTAATCTCTATAAATTCTTAGTGCTTGAGTTGTATTTGTAACTATTTTTTTGCATGAATAATACAATGGTGATTTGGGCTTTTGGAGTGTGGGGTTTTTTACACGAAAGGCATTTCCCCACGTAAATCTATGTGTTTCTATCTCATATTACATATTTCTTGGTTAGAACCTGTTAATGTTCATTGTTGAAACTAGATTTGCATGAGTTTCTCTCAGAAGGATTAATGTAGGAAATGCACTGTCTGATTCTCCTTTGTGGCAAAGTTGTACGTATCTTTGAGGTAATTTAATGAAATTAAACATTACCGAAGGCACTACTATTCTTGGAGGTTTCTTTGAGATGATCAAAATTTCCCAACATATTTCCACAGATTTGACACATCATGGATGATGAGCCAAGTCTTTGGCACATTTTGATCATACTTTTATAAATACTTTGTTTTTTTTACTATGCTAAAACAAAAATTCAGTCTGTTTATGGGATAGATATAGACATTTTTATGACTTAAATATGATGAGTCTATTGTGATAAGAAGTCCATGATTATTACCTTTAATGTTTTATTAGTTTGATAAATACTTTATGGTTTTGTGTGATCATAAACCTTCCTACAGCCTCCACTACCAAAACTTCCTGCAGCCATATCTGAAACAATGTTTGCCTTAGTTTAATACTTAATTAATGAATGAATAAAGTAATGGATTGTCTTAAAGGATGAACGTGTTGAGCTAACCTTCTTCCTTAGGAAAAGATGGCGAGATATTTTGCAAGTACCATGATTGAAGGAAAGGAATTCAATTTCCACTTGAAGAATTGAAGACCAAATCCATAAAGACTGGTTCAATAGCAAAAGATGAGGGGACAGTTTCAACTCATCCACCATGCAGGGAGAGTGTTCCAGAAATCTAGGCCAGTCGTCTTGGTGGTGCATGAATCTAGGATGATGGCGCTTTAACACTACTCAACTAATTTGACTTAGTTCTTCATTGTCATTCACCTCTTTACTTAAGTTAGTTAAATGTAATAAATGCCTCTCATTTTATAAGGGAAGGTTGGTTAGTAGTTAGGATTAGTTTTCAATAAATAGCCTATTCTCCTTTAGAGAAGGGGCTGGAAAAAATTGCTTTTGTAATACACTTTCAGTTTTAGAAATTCAGCCAAGAGATTGTGCCATGTACTTGTTTGCACTAAATCAATAAAGCTTATGAAGTTTTTCACCTAATCTGTTGTCTGTTTTTGGCACTACCTAAGGGGGCCCACTTAGCGAATTTTCCATACTTTTATTCTGCAAGATAGAATAGCTGCATTTTCCTTCATAGAAGTTAATGTGACTGTTCCTGCAGCTGGTGGAAACACAGAGCTGTCAACTGTTCCTGTAGCCACTAGAGGCAGAATAGGTTATCTTACGAGTTTTTTATTTCCAAGTAAAGTTAAATAGTATTTATTTGTTTCCAGTACTTAAATTATAGTATAAGGCATTTTAGGAATCATGTATGTCTAGAAGGGTGATTAGTGCATATCTTATGCTAACCCATTTCAAGTTTACTTTCCTGGGTTGTTAATTAAATGAGGTTCTTTAGTAGGTCATGACTGCCAATTGTGATGTTCAATCCCTGAGTAGAGGAATTCATCATTCCTAGTTATTGAACTGATTAAAGAACACTACATTTTTGGCACTGTTGTCGAGGATGGTGTCAAACTAAGAACCTATTACATGCATGTGAGTAAGAGAGTTTAAGATTTCATTCTTAGTACTTTTAGTTTAGAATCCTGCATTCTAGCATCTTCATAGTTAGTTTACTTTTGCTGTATGCATCGAAGAATAGACCAATTTGGAAGATTCCTTCCCGGAAGCATAGATATTGAAGAGATTGAACCGAACCTATTCCAAGATGACCCATATGAGGATGTTGTCCAAGATTTAGTTACTTCATCTTCTTCCTCTGAACCAAGCTTTAACCCATCCGAAGGAACATAATCAAATAATCCACTTGCTCTTGTAGTTCATCAACCAAGAGCTAATCCAATAATACAACCAAGAATGGAAAATCCTATTTTTCCATTTCCAATCCCTGACCTACATGGCAATAATAACCTCAAGAACATCCCTGCCTCTTTACTGCCAAAGTTCTATGGACTTATTACTGAGGACCCTCATTCCTTCTTGTTTGAATTTGAAATCCTTTGTAGAAGCTATGACTATACAACCTTAGAACACAAGCTGAAATTGTTTCCCTCTACTCTAAAGGAGGCAGCCTTGAGATGGTTCATGGGATTGGGAAGCAATGTAGCTAACACTTGGGATCAAATGAAGAGTCTGTTCTTGAGTAAATATAAAGAGTATTGTAGAGGAAATGATCTAAGAGGAGATGACATCTTCAAAATGTCACAAAAGGAGGATGAAACCTTGGAGGATTATGTGTCAAGATTCTTGTTTAGCATGCAGAAAAATACCCATCATGAGCTGAATGAGGAATCTCAAAAACTTCTCTTCTTAAGGGGAGTCAATGATACTTGCATGGAGGCTCTTGACCTCATGGCAGGAGGTGATGTCACCCAAAGTGATTGGGATGATATCAAGAAAATCTATCTTAATTCCTCTAAAGCAGCTATAAAGAAGGGAAGGGGGTTTAGACTTTCTTCTATAAAAGGAAGTGGCTCTGGAGTATCTAAAGTGGAGATTACCAATCTCTTGTCTAACTTCAAGCAGGATATCATCAATGATGTAGCTACTCAACTGGATACTATGCAAGCTAGAAGGAAGAAAGAGGAAGCTGGGGCAATGTTAGCTGAATATTGCCCCCACTGCCGACAAAAAAAGAAAGATTGCCGATGCAAAGCAGTGGCCAATTTGGAGGTACAACATCTCCCTACTGAGTTCAAAACCATTGAAGGAGAGGAGGAAGTGTTCTTTGTTGCTCAGCGCATGCCATGGACCCCAAGATAAGGTATGCCTCAAGATCCTTTGCAAAAAATTGGTTCATATAATAGTCAATGGCAAAACCAGTACCCTCCAAACTATGGGCCATACTCCCAACCTCAGTGGAATAACCCTTGGCCAAATTCCCAGCAAAACCATTGGAAATCCTCACAAGGGAATTGGAAATCACCACAAAAAAATCAGTGGCAACCTCCACAAGGGAATTGGCAGTAGCCTAACCAATGGAGAGGAGGCCAGCAATGGTCAAATCCACCCACTGGTTTCCTACAGCAACCGCAGCAGCAATCCTTTATGCCACCTCCTGCAGCTAATCAAGGTTAGAATCCAAAATCAACCCAACTACCTGCTCAGGTAGCATCTAATCCAAATAACCAGCAACCATAGCAGCAACAAGTCTATTTTGCTGATCCTAATCATCAGCTTAACTATGCTCTTAACCTGAATAATATTAATCTACGTTCAAGAACTGTGCTACCCACACCATCTCCTCCTATAATCTCAGAATCACCATCTGAGGAGACTGACCAAAAAGAAGATACCAACTACCAAGCCCAACCAAATGAGACAGTTCTGATTCAGATTTCATCATTACCTAAAGCATCTGCTAAAGTGTCCCCTCCTTTTCCACAAAGGTTGGAAGGTGAAAATGTAAAAAAACAAGAGGAACTTACCTTTGACATCCTTGACCAGCTAAAGCATATATGTGTGAAAATTCCCTTGTTCCAAGCAATCAAAGAAGTACCTATCTATAGTAAGGCCATCAAGGAGGCATGTTTGAAGAAATCAGGGAGGAAAAAGAAAGACCCTCAAACTGTCCATGTCATAGGCCAACTCTCTGACTTAATGCTAGGGAAGCTTAGCATCCCAAAATATTTAGATCCAAGAAGTCCTGTTGTGGAGATCAATGTTAATGGGTTGCAAATTAAGAATGTTTTAGTAGATCTTGGTGCAGCTATAATGTCATGACAAAGGACCTAGTTGTAAAACTTAATATTTTAGACCTAAGGACTACACCTACAATATTACAACTTGTTGATAGCTCAGCTGTCAAACCTAATGGGGTAGTTGAAGACCTAGTAGTCACCTTGGATTCCTGGGAGTACCCTGCTGATTTTATGGTCTTATCTCCAAAGGCATCATTGGGGGGATACCCTGTCATACTAGGAAGGCCTTGGTTGGCTACTACTGATGCTTACATTGGTTGTAGATCGGGTAACATGACAATATCTGATGGGTATAGCACAAAGAAGCTTACACTCTATTCTCCAGCCCTACCCCAACTTGAGTCTGGAGAGGTTGTTTGGCCAGATTTGGGAGGAGAGGAAGTGAACTCCGTGGCCAATTTAATGATGATTACCAGAGAGCATTTCATTACACAACAAGAAGAAGAAGATATATTGTCCAATATCTCGCTGAATAACTATGGTACTGAATACTTTCATTGTGAAAAAAATCCATGTTCCTTGTAGACTATTCTTCTTTTGTCTACATCAGCTCATTATCCTGCAGCAATTGATTGCTTACACACCTTACTACCCCATGAGGTAGACATGCCATTTCTATCTGAAGTATCTATGGTAGACTTAACCTCCCAAGTTGAGGTAGCTGCAAGAAAAACCTTGAGCATTAATAAAAACCTCACTAGTGAGCAACAAGAATCTATGATCAAAATGCTTACCAGTCATAAGTTAGCTTTTGCTTGGGAATATGGTGACATGAAGGGTTTAGACCCAAAACTCTGTACACATTGCATATACATTAACAGTGAGTTCAAACCTATCAGGCAGCCTCAAAGAAGAATCAATCTATCTTTGAGAGAAATTGTTAAAGAAGAATTGCAGAACATGTTAACAGCTGACTTTATCTACCCAATCTTGGATAGTCAATGGGTTTCCCCATTGGTTATTGTTCCTAAGAAAGGAGGAAAATGGAGGGTATGTGTAGATTATAGAGAGCTCAACTTGGCAACAAAGAAAGATTATTTTCTTCTTCCATTCATTGATCAAGTTCTAGATAATTTAGCCGAGAAAAAGTACTTCTCATTCTTAGATGGCTTCAGTGGGTACAATCAAATTAAGATTGCTCCTAAGGATCAAGAAAATACTACTTTTACATGCCCTTGGGGAATGTTTTCCTATTCAATTTTTCCTTTTGGTCTTTGCAATGCACCTACAACTTTCCAGAGGGCAGTCATAAGTATCTTCTCAGACATCTCATATGATTGCATGTAAATATATATAGATGACTTTACTACTTATGGTACAACATTTGAGGAAGCTCAATCCAATTTGGAGAAAGTACTAAAGAGATGTGAAGATCACAACCTATCGCTGAATAGTCAAAAGTGCTTCATGATGATGCAGGAGGGAATAGTACTTGGTCACCATATTTCTGTTGCAGGAATACATGTTGATCCTGCTAAGATTGAGGTCATCTATAATCTACCCTTTCTTGCCAAGCAGAAAGAAGTAAGGAGCTTTCTTGGCCATGCTGGATACTATAGAAGATTCATCAAGGACTTCAGCCAAACAATAGGCCCCTTATACAGTCTGCTGAAGAAAGATGCAGATTTTTCTTGGACTGGGGAATGTGAAAAAGCATTCCTTGATTTAAAAGTCGCCCTTACACAGGCACCTATTCTGAAAGGACTTGATTGGTCACTTCCATTTCATATTCATACTGATGTATTAGATTATTCCATTGGAGCAGTGTTAGGGAAGAAGGATGGATCAACAGAACATGCACTCTACTATATAAGCAAAAATCTGCAAGGGGCTAAATTCAACTACACTGTTATAGAAAAAGAAATGTTGGAAATCATCTATGCCCTCAATAAATTCAGGCATTACACCACTGGTTATCAAATATTTGTCCACATTGATTATGCAGCAATCCGGTATCTCATGAACAAAAGCTCAATATCCGAGAGACTGGCAAGATGGTTATTGCTAATGTAGGAATTTGACATTACAATTGTGGACAAGCCAGGTAAAGCCAATGTGGTTGCTGATTTCCTTTCTAGAATTCAAAGGCAAGATGAATCTGCACTTATTGAAGACTCCTTTCTTGATGAGCACCTATTTGCAATCAAAGTTATTCACCCATGGTATGCAGCAGGCCAATGGCTAGGTTGAGGTTACCAATAGGGACATAAAGGCCATTTTGACTAAAACTATAGATTTGCATAGAAAGGAATGGGCTGCACGGTTACCAAAAGCTATATGGCCCTACCATACTACCTAGAAGACTGTTATAGGATATACACCTTTTGAAATGGTGTATGGTAAAACAACTGTGATGCCAATAGAATTCGAACATAAGACTCTAAGAACAGCATTAGAGTTGGACATGGATTTAACAAATGCACAAAAGGATAGAATCATGCAGCTTAATGCTCTAGATGAGCTCCACAAGAATGCCCTACAACACACTAAGATGATACAAAATCATAGAATAAGGTGGCATGATAAATACATCAAGGAAAATAAATTCAAAGCAAGAGATTGGGCTCTGCTTTATGACTCACGATATAAGGACAGTCCAGGAAAACTACAAACCAGATGGTTGGGTCCCTATGAGATAGAGGAGGTATTCACGAATGGTGTTGTTCAATTAAAGACCATTGATGTGGTCCAATTCAAGCTACTAGTCAATGGGCATCGCCTCAAGCTCTATTCTAAACCCATTGACAAGGAAACATTTCTGAGACAGTTCAAAATTAAGCAAGATAGCAGCGATCCTGCAGCCAGGATAGTAGTGATCCTGTAGCCAAAGGAATTGAGCCTCGACTCAAATTCCCAGGCCATGCATAAACGTGCATACCAAATCATAATAAAGGGGTTATCTAATAAGATCCTGATTTCATTCATTCACTTCATCCACAATCCGTACTCACTCTCTCTCTTCCACATCATCCGCCTATCATTTTCCATATCATCCACGTTTCTCCGTGTCATGTATTGCAATGAAGGAGGCCACATCATATAATTATGGTGATTCTCTCCAGGTATGCTCCACTTCACTTTAAGATTGCTTCAGTTTATTTATTGCATTTAATTTAGTATTAATTAACGTGAATAATTTTCTATATGGTTGCCATTTCCTTCGGCTCATTCGCACGATTGAGCACATTTTTCTATGATATTATTTCGCCACGTCCTTATTCTTTCCGCCATAAGCTTGTCTCGTTGTTGTCAAGAACCCTCAAACAACCTTTCCTTCCAACAATAATGAACCTACATGTATTCCGTTTATCCATGATTACTCTCTCCCTAAAAGATTGTATGATCAAGTTGTTTTCCCTATTTTTCTATCACTTTTGAAAAGAGGTTCAAAAGTTTCATTTGAGGGGAGGGATAGAGTGTTGTAGAATTGCAAAAGGGTTCATTAATTGGGTTACAAGAAGTTTAGTTGGAAAAGCCAGGTGAGCATTGCTTAACGCATTTGATTACAGAAAGAAATGGGAGGTCAGCCGATTCGGCATGAGCCTACAGACCATAGCATCCTACTGTAGGATGTGTTGCATGTACCATTATTCAGGCAATATGGGTGGCTTGATTACTTCCTGAAGCTCGGTACTTTTAATACAGACATTGCAGAGGAATTCACAAGGACATTTCATGATGGGGAAGAAAAAGTTAGAGGCATAACAGTCAATGCATCAATTGATAGAATTGCTGAGGTAACGGGATTACCTCAAGTCGGGGAACCATTTCCCAAAGGAAGAGATGCAAGAAGTGCTAGGGCTGAGTTCACTCGGCCAAATGACCCTCCTCTATGGGTAGATAAGAAAGGTGCACAAAAAATGAGTTTGCTGCAGGACTAGGTGTCATGGGCAGGGTATATCATCAAATACATAACCTGTGAAGGTAGGTTTTCAGTCCTGCATTCTCATCACTTTAAACTTTTGTCTCATTTGTGCCATGGATTGTTGATGAATATTCTTGACTTTCTTTATAATTTTCTATCCAGCAGTGCTACTGAATTTAAAAAGGGTAGGGTTAACTCTGTATCTCACCACTGCCTTATTAAATTACTTGTTGAAAAATCCCTTCAAGACGCATCAGGGATGACCTGGGAGGAATTCACGGTCCAATTCAACCCTAAAATTCAAAATGTAGGACCTAGGGGTAAACCTCTTACCTTTAAGCAATGAACCTCCCAGTCTGTAGGCCAAACCTTTGCTGCTATGTCCTCTCCTCAGGAATCATCCAATTCATAGGGTGATGTTCCTCTTTCTGAAAGAACTTCCAAGCAGCTGGCACAAGGTCCTATCAAAATTCATGAGCCATCTCCCAAGGATAGGAAAGGGAAGTCACCTATTGTAGCAACCCCTGAACCTATAAAAAGAAAGAAAAAGGGGAACTTATCTGTTCCTATAGCAAAATCATCCAAAAAACATAAAATAGTTCCTACTTCCATAAGAAGGAGCTCTAGGCTCCAGAGCCAGGTAGCCCACCAATCACTTAATACTACTCCTGCCACAATGCCTTCAGATCCTTCCAGTCCTGAACTGAGAGAAGAAGAACCTGTTACTGAGGAGGTTGTGAGAACACCTGAAGGGGTTGGCCTGAATAATTTGGCTACCATTGCAGAGCAGCTACAGGAAGATATGGAATGTGATGAAAAGGAGGAAGAGTTGGTTGTGTTTCTATCAGAAGAAGAGCAAGATAAGGTGGATGTGTTTGAAGAAGTATAGGAGACACCTGCGGTGTGCTATAACCATAGACCACCACTCTATGTCACAAACTTTGTCGTAGGAATGGCATGTTTTAAATAACTTCAGCAACAACAGACTGCTTCTACACTTGAAATTGAGAGACTACAAAGGGTAATCCAGAACAAGAATCTGGAAATTTCTAACTTGAAAAACACTCTAAACCAGTTGGTAGAACTAGTTCCACAACTGATGCAATGTCGTGCACCTTCACCTGTCTACGCAATGTATCTCAAGGAGCTATATTTGAACTTCCAACTAATCAAAGTCTGGCAAGGTAAGAATCCTTCTTTGGATACCTCTAAGGAATTTTATGAAGCATACAGGGATTCACCTCGGCACATCAGGAACCTCCTATGTGAATTTTATCTGCATAGTTTGGCTGTATCCCAAGATAAGGAATGGAATCCCTTATGTTATGTTAGTGATATTCATATCAGTGCTCTAATATCCTGGATCACCAATGAAATAAGCAGAGGAGAACAATTTGATAGCCATATGCATGATGAAGTAAATATGCCATTGTCTGTAAGAAATGAATCTAGTAATGGAATGGGCATTTACTTTGATTGGAAGAAATTGTGGTGAGATGAAAGAGCCAGGCCACTGATTGAGCCTCTAAGAGAAGAGGTATTTTCTCAATACTCCCAAATTATAAATAGTGATTTTAATGCTGCAACCCTGTACATTCAGAACATATGGGAGCATCTTTCATTCCAACTAAAGAAAGCAAAACCACATACTCCCAATACCTTGTATGCAACAACCAGAAGGGTAGAGAGGTACGTGAGGAATGCTAGAACAAAGAAGGAGAATTGGTTGCCCTTGGTTATGCAACCGCCTATTCTCCTATGGCCATTATTGGCTATACAGGGAGATAACAACACTTATAATAGAATTTCTGAAGATAATAAATGGCAAAGGATAGAGGCAATGTGAGCTCACTTCTGGAGTTTCTAGAATGGTGAATGTGGATAGCAACTAAGTGTAGATCTAAGAGAGTTTGCTAAAAGAAAGAATGCTAGACTTGCTGAAGGGTCCAACAAGTAGTTGGTTGAGGGGAGTGATGAGCCAAGTCTTTGGCACATTTTGATCATACTTTTATAAATACTTTGTTGTTTTTATTATGCTAAAACAAACATTCAGTCTGTTTATGGGATAGATATAGACCTTTTTATGACTTAAATATAATGAGTATATTGTGATAAGAAGTCCCATGATTATTATCTTTAATGTTTTATTAGTCTGATAAATACTTTATGGTTTTGTGTGATCATAAACCTTCCTGTGCCTCCACTACCAAAACTTCCTCAGCCATATCTAAAACAATGTTTTCCTTAGTTTAATACTTAATTAATTAATGAATAAAGTAATGGATTGTCTTAAAGTATGAACGTGTTGAGCTAACCTTCTTCCTCAGGAAAATATGGTGAGATATTTTGCAGGTACCATGATTGAAGGAAAGGAATTCAATTTCCACTTGAAGAATTGAAGACCAAATCCATAAAGACTGGTTCAACAGGAAAAGATGAGGAGACAGTTTCAACTCATCTGCCATGCAAGGAGAGTGTTCCGGAAATCTAGGCTAGTCATCTTGGTGGTGCATGAATCCAAGATGATGGCACTTTAAGACTGCTCAACTAATTTGACTTAGTTCTTCATTGGCATTCACCTCTTTACTTAAGTTAGTTAAATGTAATAAATGCCTCCCATTTTATAAGGGAAGGTTGGTTAGTAGTTAGGATCAGTTTTCAATAAATAGCCTATTCTCCTTCAGAGAAGGGGCTGGAAAAAATTGCTTTTGTAATACACTTTCAATTTTAGAAATTCAGCCAAGAGATTGTGCCATGTACTTGTTTGCACTAAATCAATAAAGCTTATGAAGTTTTTTGCCTAATCTATTGTCTGCTTTTGGCACTACCTAAGGGGGCCCAGTTAGGGAACTGTCCATACTTTTATTCTGCAAGATAGAATAGCTGCATTTTCCTTCATAGAAGTTAATGTGACTATTCCTGCAGCTGGCAGAAACACAGAGTTGTCAACTGTTCCTGCAACCACTAGAAGCAGAATAGGTTATCTTACGAGTTTTTCATTTCCAAGTAAAGTTAAATAGTAAATTTGTTTCCAATACTTAAATTCTAGTATAAGGCATTTTAGGAATCATGTATGTCCAGAAGGGTGATTAGTGCATATCTTATGCTGGCCCATTTCAAGTTTACGTCCCTGGGTTGATAATTAAATGAGGTTCTTTAGTAGGTCATGACTGCCAATTGTGATGTTCAATCCCTGAGTAGAGGAATTCATGATTCCTAGTTATTGAGCTGATTAAAGAACACTACAATGGATACAATAGTACATTACACAATGATTCCCTCATATCAATGAGAAGAGTATATCAATCATAAGAATAGTACATCAAGGAAGAATAATGTGCAAAGCATGGAGCTGTCTTCAACCAAGTGAAGCTCTGGAACTCTGCATCTGATTTCACTTCACAAACACAACCTGGGAACCCAATGGGTTGCATAGCATGTTCCACCTGACTGTGTGGACCCAAAATTCCACCCCCCATGCTAGGAGATGACAAGAGAGGACCCACATCTAAAAAAAGGTCAAGCAGACAAGGCTAAATAACACCAATATAAACAAAATCAAACAAATACAAACACTCCCAAAGGAAACCAAACAAGGGATAATAAATGGGTATTGTGGGAGAGTGTCATCTAATGGCCTTACATGGATTATCCAGACAACCTATCACAAGGTGCCACCTCCATCTATGGTTATCCTAACTGCCTATCTCAAGGTGCCACTCCATAGGGTGACTCATGCTAGACCACTTACCTTTTGTGAGGACAAGGCAACGATCTTACCGACCAGGTCTTCTCATCCCATCCTTAGCCTATGAAAGCACTAACGATATGGGTGAGGCATATAATTAATCTTATTTAATGTTTAAATACCCAAACCCACTAATTCATTAATTACATTATCACTTGTTTAGGAAACTCTTCCATGGGTTACCCTAACAACCCCTTTGTGCTTCGGCCCCCATGAAGAGCCACCCTCCCCAACAGTTCTGAAACAAGACTCATAGCAACAAGGGGTGTACCAAACATAAAAGTCACAAAATGAATGCACGTGCGAGGCATGAACCATCTTGATCATAGTCATAGCTAAGGAACAACAAATCATAGAACAAAGTAAACCCACGAGAGCTCAAAATAGGAATACAATCAATGGAAACACAAAGGTCATATCATGGGAAAATTCAACACAAAATGGGTTTCCCATATCACCTCGGGAAGCCTAACAACCTACCACCCATGACTATCAAAAGAAAGTGACTTAAAAATTTGGGTTCCCAACATATCCAAAACATGTCTATTCATAAAATTACTTCAATAGTGAAATAAACAACAACAAAACATGATCGACATGGAACCACTAGCATGCATAAGGAATCAATTCCAAAGAGTATCTAGAATAAATAAATAACTATATAAACATGTTCAAGGTAAACTATTAAATGTAAATATAATCCAATCTTACTAAAGATAATGTAAAGAATAATTAAATAATCTACTATAATTAAATGTATTTCCATCATAATATCTTTTAAGTAGATAAAATCTATGAAAACCTACAATATGTAACCCATCAAATTTTTCTTAATTTATGATTCCTAACATATGCATTTGTTTACTTCAAAAATAATTAAAATTAAAATATAACCTATACAATTGTTATTTCAGAAAAAATAAATTTAATTAAAATATAGCATATTCATTTGTTTACTTCAAATAAATAAATTTAATTAAAATCTAACATATATATTTTACGTTAATCAAAAATCTAATATTAAAAATTTGTAAATTTAATTTTAAATAAACTTGTAATTAAATCTAATTTTAAATTTTAATTGCACTTAAAAATAAATTTAATTTAAATATACTTGAAAATAAATCTAATTTTAAATCCACTCAAAAATAGATCTAATTTTAAATACACTTGCCAACATCTATTGATTTTATATATTAACACTTCCAACTTAATTTTTTACTAATTTCTAGAGCCACAATTGAAGTTGATATAGATATATATATTTATATGTATATATCCATTAAGTATAACTATATTTTAAGAACACATAACTATGAATGCGTAAATGAATGTATCTTTCATTTTACATGAAATATAAGACCTTATTAATACAATTTACAAATACCAGTTGACATACAATGTTTGCATCAGACTAAAACCTAGAACAGTATCAATCATAATTAGGAGCTAATATATTACATGGCCACCAAACGAAATAGAACATATTGAAAAATACACACACATATATAAATATCTATCCAGCATATAATTATAATACATAGAACTATTTTTATTTCTAATAATCATTTTATAAAAAAAATCAAAACCCAAGTAATTTTAGGAAAGACAAGCTACAGATTGGAGAATAAAAACTTTAGACCATTTTGGAAGGGGCACACAATAGGAAAAGGATGCCTATCTGTACGAATCCCTGACTTCATAATGACGAAGGAGCTATATTTTGTAGTTACAATTGCTTTGGTAAGCCTGTATGTGAAATGTGAATGCACAAACAAGGCGTGCAAACTATTTGACAAAATGCCTCAAAGGAATGGGGCCTCATGGACTACGCAGGTTGCACGATATGCAAAAAATGGGTTTGTTCAAAAGTCTTACGAAAATTTCAATCGAATGCAATTAGAAAGTGTAAGGAAACCTAATAACATTTCCAGCATCCACCCTATCTACACCAAAAGAAGTTGGGAGAGAATGCGGTCTTAGGGAGTGAAATGAACCAGTTGCATAATGTGCACAAAAAATGGATTTGCCAGGGAGCCCTCAAAATCTTAGAATTAAAGGAGGACTCACTGACGCCTTCTACACTGAAAGCTTTGCTTGTTTTCTAGGTGCGCGTAGCCAGACAAGCTTAGAGGTTGAGGGTTGCACATACTTCACAAACAGTCAACCTTATTGCATTACAAATTAAGCTGATCAGTAGGAGAGCATGGTTGACCTAGATTTCATAATGGCTATCTTGAAGACAACCCCAAACTCATTACTAAGAAGCTAGTCAAACCTATCGAGCCTGTGTATCATATATGAAAAAACGCTAGCACGAATGAAGGGAGGAGGCTTTAGAAACTTTCAAGAAAATGCAATCAGCAGTCCAGCCTGCCTATACCTAGATGGGAGCTCTAGAATACGGTATGGAAATCCATTATAGCCTAAGGATGGATGCCTACTATTAAATGTGTAGTTACAATGACCCTGGTAGATATGTATACAAAATACAGAAGTAAAGACAAGGCACATGATTCCTTGATAGAATGACTCAAAGAATGGATTTATCGAATAGGCTCTAGGAACTTTCAATCAAGTGCAATTAACAGGTGTAAAGCCAAATTTTATAACCTTTTCCAATACCATTAATGCCTGTGCTGAAATAGAAGCACTAGGAGAGGGAATGGACATCCATCAAAGAATAAAGGATAGAAGAACTTTGTCAGATGTTATGGATGCAGATTTACCTAGAGTCGGATGCTTGTTGGTGAACATAGACAACCTCTTATGCAGCCCCAAACACGTTTTCTCCTTCTCAGAAACAACCCTATTCTCAAATTCTAAAGACCATAATTTTTTTCTCATACAGAGGAAGCAAGAAAATCATTTATTTCCCACCGTTCTCCTGCCTGAATCCTTCCTTCACTTTTTCCCGTGCACTGTCTATATTGTAATTCTTTTTTTTTTACTCCAAAATAAAATTAAGGAGAAACTTTAAATTTTATCAAAAAAAAAAAACTAGTATAGGTGGCTAATTTACAAAATTCATTCTCGCCACCCGAAAATTTTCTTTTCACCTCAGTTTCCACCTGGATGAAAAAAAAATTATGTTTCGAATAAACATAAGTTCCTACCTCCACTAAGCTTTCAAATTTAATAATTTTCAATCGTCGTAATTAATTTCATCTTTGGTTTAATCTTGTATCCAATAATATCACATTATTTTAATCAAATCAATCATATCGGTTACATAAAAAAACTTTTAATTATATATATATATATAAAGTTTACCATTTCAAATATAATATTCAACAAAATATTTATTCCATAATAACAATTAAATAAACAATATTATTTAATTGCTAATTTAAAATTTACCAACGTTGCAATTAAAAATATTATTATTCTATTTATAATTAAGAAAATTGAATATCAACAATTAAAATAATATTCTTTTAAATCTATAAACATAATTTAAAAATTTCAAACTAATTTAATATTTAATTAAATTCTTGGTAATCACTTTACTAATTAAATTTAATTCTTAATTAAATTAATTTCAACAATAATAGTGACCATCATTAAATTAAATTAACTAATTAACAATAATGATAACAAATTAGAATCAATAATTAACACATTAAAAATTTACACATAAAACGAATGACATAAAACAAAACCATACCAAACAAAAAAGAATAATGACAGGAAGCATTGTAAAACAATGATGAGATGATGGACACAGACGAGGATGATTTCTTCTCAAATCCCTAAACCACATCATATTCATTGGGTATGTTGGGCACGCTCAGACCCGACAGTGCAGGCAGAGTTGGTGCCCGGTACTTGCAATCCTACATAAAACCAAGTGTCAAAACAACATATATATTCAATGCCAAACACATTATGAGAGAGAATTGTAGTGTGGCAGGGAACTCATGGATGAGCGATGCAACACTGTCCCACTCACCTGAACCTTAGACAATAACCATATTCTAAACAACATCATCATTAAATGATACGTAAACAACTGCATAAGCATAACATTCAACACATGTCCACATATCAAAAGTATCAATGTCATAGACAACCAAGTCAAATAAGAAGAACTATCGACCAACCAAATAGCATGGTGAAATAGTCACCAACATAGTCTCGAGTATGCAACAAACATAAGCAGTATCCGAAAGTATCAACCACACACACAGAAAAGTATCATAGTAGTATAGTAACACGGGAGGCACTTCATCCTCCCCCCTAGAACTAGGCTTACTCCTGGAAGCCAAAAAACAAAAAGGGAAAAGACTCTCGAATGCGGGATGCATCCTCCCATGTCGTTGATGACTCATCATTAGGGTCCCATTGGACCTGCACTTGCTCAATGTCTCTACCCCTGAGAACGAGCCTCCTATGCTGAAGAATGGTGATAAGATCAAGTATGAGTTGCCCATCCTCGACCTACAATGTATTTCAATCATGCATGTGAGAAATATATGGATAATAGGGCCTAAGTACAGAAACATGAAACACATTGTGTATGCGCAATAGACTAAGCGACAATGCTAGGTGATAAGCAATAGAGCCAATTATCTCCAACACATCAAACAGTCCCACAAAACGAGGCGCGAGCTTAGAGCCTTTCCCATAATGGTTTAGACTCTTTCATGGGCGCACTCGCAAAAAAACCCAATCTCCAATAGAAAAATTGACAGTCAACCCTATGCACATATGCATACTTCTTTTGCCTATCCTGAGCTGCTATTAAGTGCTCTCTGATGTGAGCGACTTGTTGCTCTATGTCCTAAAGAATTTTGGGTCCAAGCAGAACTCTGTCCTCAAGATGATCCCAAATCAATGGGGTCTGACAAGGATGGCCATATAACACCTAAAAGGGAGCCATGCCAATCAAGCTATGATAGACATTGTTATAAGCAAACTCCACTAGATGCAAATAGTCCTCCCAACGCGACTATTGATCCCTCACATACATACGAAGCATGTCCTCAAGAACCTAGTTGACTCTCTCAGTCTGACCATTTGTTTCAGGATGGTAAGCAGAACTGAAGTTCAGTTGGGTCCCTAAGGCACATTGCAAGGATGTCCACAATGCAGAAGTGAACACTGGATCTCTATCATAAATAATCCTTCTTGAAATTCCATGTAGTCGAACAATGTCCTCCATGAAAATTCTGGCTACAGAGGAAGCAATGTAGGAAGATCAGATAGGAGAGAAATGTGCCACCTTGGTCAACCTGTCAACAGTGACTGTGATAGCATTATACTGATGAGAAGACATAGGAAAACCCACAATGAAGTCCACCAATGTGATATCCCACTTCCATTCAGGAATGAGATTAGGTTGTAAAAGCCCTATGAAATGTTGGTGTTTTTCCTTAACTCTCTAGCATTCCAAACATCTTGCCACAAAGTCTACAATGTCTCTCTTCATTCCATCCCAAAAGTATAGTGAACGAAGGTCTGCATATATCTTCTTGACTTCTGGATGAGCAGAATAGGGAGCCCGATGTACCTCTGTCATGATTAGGGTATGAAGACCCTCTACAGGAGGTACATACATACAATCCAAATACCGCAAAAGCTCATCAGATTCTAATGCATAACTAGAAAAATTTCCCTCCAGAGCCCTATCTGACTCAATTTTTGTCTTCACTTCTTGATACCAACTATTTGTAGGAAGTGCTATGAGGATCTAGCTCCTCAAATCCACACCAAGAGTTATTGCAGATGTAGACATGTAAAATATACAGATTGATATTGCACACTCGATCCTTATCTACTAACATCACTTCATCCTGAATTATCCCTCTATCTAACCATTTAATCGAATAGCCTTATTTGATTAAAGTCATCATAATTCCCCTTTTAATTAAATAAGTCCCTCAATTTAATTAAATCATTGTCTCTATGTAATTAGCTAGGTCATTTCATCTTCCTATCTTTATTTAATTAAATAATCCATAGTTCATTTTATTAAATCTCTATAGTTCCTCTATTAAATTAAATAAATAAATAAATTATCTAATTTAATCAAACATCACCCCCTTTGGTTAAATAAATCAAAATATTTATTTAACTAGGTATTAATCATTTTCATCTCTTTTTGATTTATTTCAACCCACAAGTCTAAATCAATTAGTCAAATCACCAAATCTAATCTTAAATTGATCAAAACCTTATTAGTTTAATCTAATTGCATGTCACATCCTCTAGCTTTTCCCACTTGCACAATAAATCAATTTATTTGATTTATTAAATCTCTATTTACTTTCAAAAAGGTATCCAAGTGGGAATATTCTTCAAATTTGAAATCTCCCCCAAATAGACATGTACATCCAACAAGGCATTCAATGCCTCTTACATGTCCTTTCCTTGAGCCAAGTGGCATTTAACTCTCTTCTTTCATCCCCCCTAATGTGCTCAACCTTCATCCTCTCATATGTTGACAAGTGGAATCATGTCATCAGTTTATCTTTTATCCCACATTCATCCTATCTTTCAATCTTCAACTCTTTCTTCCTATAAATAAGAGGCTCATCCTTCTTTTCTATCATCCACAACTTGAGGAAACTTAGTATACTCAAATACATCTTCAAAGCATTTGCAAGATTCATGAATTTATCAAATCCATAGCTAGGTTATGTAGGTTTTTCATCATGGAGCAGATTTGAATCTTCAACAAAGTGGATCACCATCACCATTCATCATCAAAGCTTGCAAAGGAGTTGGGAAAAGGGCCAATTTCCACATCAAATTGGCACCAACTCCCCCATAGGATCAAGAGTTTTCATTATTTGAATAGGATTAATCTTTTTTATTGCTTCTCATTACATTTCTTGTTTTCATTTCCTATTTTGAATAATGTTAATGGATTTTATGGGGAATATCTATTCTAACTTGCATTTGATCTTATTAATGTGTTCATTTGTTGTGTTCTTGCAGGTATAGGATATTGGTTCACAAAAGATATCTCATGCCTCTGCCAACTCAGAGCATCTGCCACTATGTTTTCCTTGCTCTAGATGTACTTAACCTCAAAATCATATTCACAAAGAAACTCCATCCATCTCCTTTTCTTGGCATTTAGGTTTGGCTACGTAAAGATATACCGCAAACTGCGATGATCGCTATGCAACTTGAACCGATGCCCCAACAAAAAGTGCCTCCATCTCACAAGGGCATGAACAACAGTGGCTAGCTCCAAATCATGCATAGGTTAATTCAGCTCATTATCCTTGAGCTTGCGAGACTCAAATGCAATCACACGACCTTCTTGCATCAAAACAGCTCCTATGCCTTCCAAGGAAGCATTTGTACACACCACGAAATCCTTAGAAGGATCAGGAATTGCTAGGATTGGTGCACTAGTCAACTTTTCCTAAAGGTTCTGGAAAGCTAACTGACACTGTTCTAACCAAACAAACTTCTTCCCTTTCCTCTAAAGGGAAGTGATGGGATGTGCAATCCTCAAAAAGCTCTGCACGAACTGCCTATAACAGCCCGCTAAACCCATAAAGCTGTGAATTTCAGGAACATTCATGGGTACATGCCAATCAATGATGGCTTGAATCTTCGAAGGATCCACAGCGATACCTTCTCCAGAGATGATGTGACCCAATTATTTCACCTCAACCTTATAGAATTCACACTTTGCCAAATTAGCATTCAACTGGTTGTCTCTCAGGAACTACAACACCTATCTCAAGTGTTCCTCATGATCCTCCATACTCTTTGAGTAGATCAGGATATCATCGAGGAACACGAGAATAAATCTATCCAAATAGGTTTTGAAGACTCCATTCATCATGCTCATGAAGACTAATGGTGCATTTTTTAACCCAAACGACATAACAGTGAATTCATAATGCTCGTATCGAGTGCAAAATTTTGTATTGTAAATATCTGCTTCGGCTATTCATAATTGATGGTATCTTGACTTAAGATCAATCTCTGAGAATACCTTAGCCCCCTTTATCTGATCAAGTAGGTCATCAATTCTCAGCAAAGGGTACCGGTTCTTCACTGTCACTTTGTTTAGTTGTCTGTAATCAATGCACAAACGGAGAGAACCATCCTTTTTTTATGAATATTACTGGTGCTCCCCATGGGGAAACACTAGGATGAATGAACCCTTTTGCTAAAATCTCCTCTAATTGAAAAAAAAGCTCCTAAAGCTCCTGAGTTGTCATCCGATATGGAGCCCAAGATATAGGCTTAGCCCCAGGTACAAGATTAATCCTAAAGTCAATGTCACGCTTTGGTGGCATTCATAGAATTTCACTTAGAAAAACATCTGCAAATTCCTTAAGGAGAGGGTAGTCATCCAATGACACCTCTTGACTCTCTCCAAAATCCAATTCATTGACTTACACAACAAATAGCTAATAATATTGACATAAACACCTCTTCAATTGCATAGTAGAGATCACCTGTAAAGAGATGGGTCTCTATATGCCAATGGTCTCCACTTCATTTCCCAAATCATCTACACATCGCACAGCCTTGCAGAGACAATCTATTATCGCTTAGTGAGCATTCGGCCAATCCATACCCAAAACAACATCATAGGACCCAAGAGGTAGGATTCAAAGGTCCATCATAGACACCAATGACCTAATTTTCAAAACACAACCCTAAACAAACAATTCAACTACTACCTTTTCCCCGGAGGCCAATTTGACTTGCCACTTAGCACCTTGCCTTGCTGCCACTAATCTACAATGTTCTACTACTGAAGGTGAAATAAATGAATTTGATGCACCAAAATCAAAGAGAATAAAAAATACTAGTGCCTTGTAACACACTTGATGTCTCAACCATGGTGCCCTAATGATTAGCCTGATGGTTGTCAGCTGTCGCAAAGACTCAATGAGATCTGCCCACATCACCCACTGTTAGCTTGGAAGCAGTTGGCCTCTAACTAAAACCTATAGTCTTCTTTTGTGGGCACTATATAGCAATATGACCCTATTGACTATAGGAGAAACAAACTATACCTCATCCAAAACCTCCACCATCCAATGGTACATTTGACTATTGAAAACTACTTCGACTAGGTGTCAACTATGAATTCTGTGCAGGCTGCTCAAAACAGTTATGTTGATTTCAATGCCAACTCTAATTTCTTTTGATCTAAGTTTTGCTACTTTGCTGATATTGAGAATTTTTGTGCTTAGGCTACGATTGTGGCTACTGTCCACCCTTAGAAGGTGCATGATGACTCCTAGAAGAGCCTACAAATTGAGGCTTTCCACCTCAAGATCCAAAACTAGATTCCAGTGCACTACCAATCTAAACACCTGTGTGGCCTCCTCAAGCCATAGACAAGTTTTCCTCAACCAGATGAGCCTTCTCAATAGCTACCTCCATTGTCTTTAGCTCAAAGACCCAAAATCCTCCACTGATTCGAGTATTTAAGCCTCTGACAAAGTATTGTACAAGCATCACCTCATCATTGTCGATTCCTGCATATTGTTTGAGATCATAGAATCAACACTCATATTGGTCAACTTACATTTCCATTTGTCTTAACTCATGAAACTCATCTGCTCGGTGTTGTCTCTAGTGATTTGAGAGGAAACAGGCCCTAAATCTCTCCAAAAACATCTCCCAAGTCACCATGCTGATGTCGAGGTGCAGTTTATGTTCTTCTAGTCACCACCATGTAGATGTGAAGCCTCTGAGATGCATGATGGCACATCTAGCCTGAGTATTGCTGCCATAAGGATGCATCACAAAGAAACAATCTAGGTCTATCATCCATGTTTCTGCCTCAAGTCCTCCACCAGCACCATCAAAAGTGGGAGGATGAGCTCTCAATAGATCCCTCATGTGACCAGCCACTACGGTATCATGCTCTACTGCTATGATTCTCCTCGAAGATCTCTCTCTTTCCCTCTCTACTTGCTACTCCCTTTCTAGCCTAGGGCCTAAACAACCAAGAACCTCCTCCAACAATTGTCGTAACTGCAATCCATCTATCCGCGGCTATTCCTGATTTGGGCCTCCTCCTTCCAGATGATTTTGAGACCCTTGATGTTCCTCATGTTCTGATTCATGGGAAATTTGTGATGGAGTACTTTCATAGTTGGCTCTACGGCCACCACCTTAGCTTCTTCCACGACCACGACCCTGACCTCTTGGCATGATCCTATGCCACATTGGAGGGGAACACAATTAAATTCAAGAGTTGAGCACAGGGTTAACATAGTGGGCTCAAACTACATAGAGTACCTAGAGTTGTAAACCTTGGCTCTGATACCAAAGATGTAACATCTCATCATGTGAACCCCAAAGGACAACAAAATACTGCACATTTTTTTAAATGAAACATTGTATAAGATAAGTATGTACATACAATAAATGAAGAGCAATTATGCATTTACAAATTAAACTACGTCCTCTAGGGTACACATGGTGGCATTACTAAATGTAAAACCCATACCATAACGATAGCAAAAGAAATCCAAAATTACATGAAAATAACATACAACCATCCATGATCAATAGCAATGAAAAAGATACATCATATTATTACAATTCAATTGATAGTTCAATATTACAATTGTGGAGCATATTTCCACATATTCAACAATAATGGATACAATAGTACATTACATAATGCTTCCCTTATATCAATAGGAAGAGTATATCAATCACAATAATAGTACATTAAGGAAGAATAATGTGCAAAGCATAGAACCATCTTCAACCAAGTGAAGCTTTGTAACTCTACATCTGCTTTCACTTCACAAACACAACCTAGGAATCCAATGGGGTGCATAGCACGTTCCACCTGACCGCGTGGACCCGAAGTTCCACTCCCCGTGCTAGGAGATGGCAAGAAAGGAACCAAATTCAAACAAAGGTCAAGTAGACAAGGCTACATAACACCAACATAAAGAAAATTAGACAAATACAAACAACACTCCCAGAGGCAACCAAACAAGGGATAATAAATGGGTACTATGGGAGATTGTCATCGCATGTCCTTACATGGATTATCCAGACAACCTATCACAAGGTTTTACCTCCATCTGTGGTTATCCTGACTACCTATCTCAAGGCTCCACTCTATAGGGTCACTCATGTGGGACCACTTACCTTTCATGAGGACAAGGCAGTAATATTATTGACTAGGTCTTCTCATCCCATTCTTAGCTTATGAAAGCACTAATGGTATGGGTGAGGCACATAATTAATCTTGTTTAATGTTTAACTACCCAAACCCACTAATTCATTAATTACATTATCTAGGAAAATATTCCATGGGTTACCCTAACAACCCCTTTGTGCACTGGCCACCATGAAGAGCCACCCTCCCCAACAGTTCTAAAAAAAACTCACAACAACAAGGGGTGTACCAAACATAAAAGTCACAAAATGAATGCACGTGTGAGGCATGAACCATCTTGCTCATAGTCATAACTAAGGAAAAAAAAATCATAGAACAAAGTACACCCACAAGAACTCAAAATAGGAATACGATCAATGGAAACACAAAGGTCTAATCATAGGAAAATTCAACACAAAACGGGTTTCCCATCGCCTCTGGAAGCCTAACAACCTACCACCCATGATTATCAAAGAAAGTAACTTAAACATTCGAGTTCCCAACATATCCAAAATATTTCTATTCATAAAATTACTTCAATAGTGAAATAAAAAAGAGGAAAACATGATCGACATGGAACCACTAGCATGCATAAGGGGTATGTACAAGGTCTTCATGGAAAAAATAGACCCTTAAGTAGCGAAAAATTCAGAAAAATCAGAGTGAGGCAACATGACATAAAATTTTGAATAACTTATCTATATTATTTCAAAAATATGTAAGAATAGAATCTGTAGCAAATTGAATGTATTTTCTAAACTACTAGGTTTATTTAAAAAATAATAAAATATATTTGGTGAAAATTTTAAATTTCAGTGCAGTAGTACTTAAATTTCAGGGAAAAAATAAGTAGGTGTATGTCTGACCACCCTAACCATAATAAAATGATAATATTATTTAATAAGATTTTAGATATAAGTAGAGGACTCATGTCCCGATGTGATGCATATTTTTTGTAATTTTTGTCCAAGTAAATAATTAATTATAATTTTTTTATTACAACTTTTAAAAAATATAAAAACTTGTATGTCTGACCACCTTAACTTGGTCAAAACTTCATGAAATTCAAATTTCCTTTTTTTAATCCTATATTATGTGAATCATAGAATGTGACATATATTTCATATTCAAAAAATGTGATTCCGTTTGAAAGTTATAGATGTTTTTCAATTAGCTTATCAATGAGGACTTTAGTTGTAATTCAAATAGAAAATGAATAATAATTATTTATTAAATTCAAAGTAAAGCTGAGAATATCCTTTAAAAACCCTTTTCATTTCATCAATTTTGGGTTAAAAAAAGTCGTTAGCCACATACCCTACACATACCCATCATATCGCCACTTTTTGGCCCATCATGATCCTACACATACCCTAAGGAATCAATTCCAAAGAGTATCCAAAATAAATAAATAACTATCTAAACATGTTCAAGGTAAACTATAAATATCCATTCACTTAAACGTAAACATAATCCAATCTTACTAAACATAATGTAAAGAATAATTAAATAATCTACTATAATTAAATGCATTTCCATCATAATATCTTTTAAATAGATAAAATATATATGAAAACCTACAACATGTAACCCACCAAATTTTTCTTAATTTATGATTCCTAGCATATGCATTTGTTTACTTCAAAAATAATTATAATTAAAATATAACCTATACAATTGTTATTTCAAAAAAATAAAAATAATTAAAATATAGCATATTCATTTGTCTACTTCAAATAAATAAATTTAATTAAAATCTAACATATACTATTTATACGTAAATCACAAATCTAATATTAAAGGAATTTGTAAATTTAATTTTAAATAAACATGTAATTAAATCTAATTTTAAATTTGGTCCTAGCTCAGTTGGTTAAGGTGTTCCCTGTAGTAGGGCGCCCACCATGTGTTCGAATCTCTGGCGCTCCCATGGTACCAGTTGGTGTGTCCCGCCAGCACTACCGATCACGGTAAAAAGTTTACCGGCAGTGGGGGGTTATATGGGGACCATGCTGCACCCGACTCCCCTCATTAAAAAAAATAAAAAATAAAAAAAATCTAATTTTAAATTTTAATTGCACTTAAAAAGAAATTTAAATTAAATATACTTGAAAACAAATCTAATTTTAAATCCACTCGAAAATAGATCTAATTTTAAATACACTTGCCAACATCTATTGATTTTATATATTAACACTTCCAACTTAAATTTTTACTAATTTCTAGAACTACAACTGAAGTTGATATAGAAATATAGAAATATATATATATATATATATATATATATATATTTATGTATATATCCATTAAGTGTAGTTATGATTTAAGAGCACATAACTATGAATGCATAAATGAATGTATCTTTCAGTTTACATAAAATATAAGACCTTATTAATATGATTTCCAAATACCAACATACAATGTTTGCATCAGACTAAAACCTAGAATAGTATCAATCATAATCAGGAGATAATTGATCCTAACCACTATGATATATATATATATATATATATATATATATATATAACATGGCCACCAAACGAAATAGAACATATTGAAAAATGCACACACATATATAAATATCTATCCAACATATAATTATAACACATAGAACTACAATTATTTCTAATAATCATTTTATAAAAATAATCCAAACCCAAGTAACTTTTAGCAAAGACAAGCTACAGATTGCAGAATAAAAACTTTAGACCATTTTGGGAGGCGCGCGCAACAGGAAAAGGATGCCCATCTTTAAGAATTCTTGACTTCACAATGACGAAGGTGCTAGATTTTGTAGTTGCAATTTATCTAGTAGGCCTGTATGTGAAATGTAAATACACAAACAAGGCATGTGAACTGTTTGATAGAATGCCTCAAAGGAATGGGGTCTCATGGACTGTGCAGGTTGTAGGATACACACAAAATGGGTTTGTTAAAAAGGATTAAGAAACTTTCAAGCGAATGCAATTAGCAGGTGTAAGGAAACCTAATAACCTTGCCAGCATCCACTCTGTCTGCACCAAAAGAACCTGGGAGAGAATGCGGTCTCAGGGAGTGAAATGCAATGGTTACAAAATGTGCACAAAAATGGATTTGCAAGGGAGCCCTCAAAATATTAGAATTAAAGAAGCACTCAGTGATGCCTTCTACGCTGAAAGCTTTTCTTGTGTTCTAGGTGCGTGTAACCAGACATGCTTAGAGGTTGAGGGCTACACATAGTTCACCAACAGTCAGTCTTATTGCATTATAAATTAAGTTGATCATTAGGAGAGCATGGTTGACCTACATGTTGTAATGGCTATCTTGAAGACAACCCCAAACTCATTACTAAGAAGCCAATTAAACCTATGGAGCCTGTGTATCATATATGAACAGAGTTTGGCATGAATGAAGGGAGGAGGTTTTAGAAACTTTCAAGCAAATGCAATCGGTAGTCCAACCTGCCTATGCCTAGATGGGAGCTCTGGAATACGGTATGGACATCCATGATAGTCTAAGGATGGACGCCTGTTGTTAGATGTGTAGTTACAACGACCCTGGTAGACATGTATGCAAAATACGAAAGTAAGTACAAGGCATGTGATTGCTTGACAAAATGACTCAAAGAATGGATTTCATGAATTACAATTCTTAGGCATGAAAAATGGGTTTATTGAATAGGCTCTAGGAACTTTCAAGCAAGTGCAATTAACAAGTGTAAAGAAAAATTTTATAACCTTTTCTAGCACCTTTAATGCATGTGCCAAAATAGAAGCACTGGGAGAGGGAATGGACATCCATCGAAGAATAAAGGATAGAAGAACTTTGTCAGATGTTATGGATGTAGATTTACCTAGAGTCTGACACTTGTTGGTGAATAGAGACAACCTCTTATGCAGCCCCAGACACATTTTCTCCTTCTCAAAAGCAACCCCGTTCTCAAATTCTAACTTAGACTGTAATTTTTTTCTCATATAGAGCAAGCAAGAAAACTATTTATTTCCCACCATTTTGTTGGCTGAATCCTTCCTTCACTTTTTCCAATGCACTGTCTATATTGTAATTCCCTTTTTTTTACCCCAAAATAAAATTAAGGAGAAACTTTAAAGTTTATAAAAAAAACAAACAATATAGGTGGCTAATTTACAAAATTTATTTTCACCACCCGACAATTTTCTTTTCACCTCAATTTCCACCTAGATGAAAAAACTTTTATATTTCGAATAAACATAAACCTACCTCCACTAATCTTTCAAATTTAATAATTTTCAATTGTCGTAATTAATTTCACTTTTGGTTTAATATTTTATCTGATAATATCACATTATTTTAATCAAATCAATCATATCGGTTACAAAAAAAAAATCTTTTAATTATATATATATAGTTTACTGTTTCAAATATAATATTCAACAAAATATTTATTCCATAATAACAATTAAATAAACAATATTATTTAATTGCTAATTTAAAATTTTCCAATGTTGTAATTAAAAATATTATTACTCTATTTATAAATAAGAAAATTAAATATCAATAATTAAAATAATATTCTTTTAAATCTACAAGCATAATTTAAAATTTTCAAACTAATTTAATATTTAATTAAATTCTTGGTAATCACTTTATTAATTAAATTTAATGCTTAATTAAATTAATTTCAACAATAATAGTGACCATCATTAAATTAAGTTAACTAATTAACAATAATGATAACGCATCAAAATTAACAATTAACACATTAAAAATTTACACATAAAACGAAAGACATAAAACAAAATGATACCAAACAAAACAATATACTGACGGGCAACATCATCAAACAATGATGAGATGACGGACATAGACGGGGATGCTTTCTTATCAAATCCCTAAACCACATCATATCCATTGGGTATGTTGGGCACACTCAGACCTGACGGTGCGGGTGGAGTCAGTGCCAGGTATCTGGGTATGTGCAGGATCATCATGGAAAAAATAGGCCCTTAAGTGGCAAAAAATTCAAAAAAATCAGAGTTAGGCAACTTGACGTAAAAATTTGAATAATTTATCTATATTATTTCAAAAATATGTAACAATAGAATCTGTAGAAAATTGAATGTAGTTTCTAAAATACTAGGTTTATTTAAAAACTAAAAAATCTATTTGGTGAAAATTTGAAATTTCAATGCAATAGTACTTTAATTTTAGGGAAAAAATAAGAAGTAGGTGTCTGTCTAACCACCTTAACCACAATAAAATGATAATATTTTTTTATAGTATTTTAGATATAAGTAGAGAACTCATTTCTAGATGTGATGCATTGTTTTTGTAATCTTTTTCCAAGTAAATAATTAATTATGAAATTTTTATTACAACAAGTTTCAAAAAATATAAAAACTCATGTGTCTGACCATTTTAACTTGGTCAAAACTTCATGAAATTCAACTTCTTCTTTTTTAATCCTATAGTATGTGAAGCATAGAATGTGACGCATGTTTTGGATTCAAAAAATGTGATATCGTTTGAAAGCTATAGATGTTTTTGAATCAGCCTATCAATAAGGAATTTAGTCGTAATTCAAATAGAAAATGAATAATAATTATTTATTAAATTCAATGTAAAGCATAATTTATATTGGTGGAAAGCTAATAATCTTCTTTAAAAACCCTTTTCGTTTCATCAATTTTGGGTAAAAAAAAAGTCGTAGGCCACATACCCTACACATACCCATAATATTGCCACTTTTTGGCCCATTATGATCCTGCACATACCCACCTGCAGTCCTGCATAAAACCAAGTGTCGAAACAACACATATATTCAATGCCAAACACATTGTGAGAGAGAATTGTAGTGTGGCAGTGTGCTCATGGATGAGTGATGCAACATCGCCCCTCTCACCTGAACCTCAGACAATAACCATATTCTAAACAACATCATCATTAAACGATACGTAAACAACTGCATAAGCATAAAATTCAACACATATGTCCACATATCAAAAGTAGCAATGTCATAGAAAACAAAGTCCACTAAGCATAACTGTTGACCAACCAAACAACATGGTGAAACAGTCACCAACATAGTCTCGAGTATGCAACAAACATAAGCAGTATCCAACAATATCAACCACACACACATAAAAGTATCATAGGAGTACAGTAACATGGGAGGCACTACGAATTATTAGGAATCTCGAGATAATTGGAAAACTCTTATGAATCGAACAAACGCCATGCTTTTAGCTAAACAAAACTAAGAGTTTGATGCAACTATTCACTTATTCCTAACAAATAGGTTGGTCACCTTGTACAATAGAAAAATGATTCAATAGTCAAATGTTCCCATTGTAATTATTATTGTTGAAACTACTCAGCAAAACACACCTGATTATGGTGATGATGAGCAACTTCAAGCAGAGCTAGATTACTTGCAATTGGCGAACAAGTAATGTTAACAACAAATCTTTGGGTGGCAACTAGCCTGGTCAACAGATTATTGGGTTTTGTTAAGTCTATCATATATGCTAGGGGTGCTAAACCACCTCAACTACCTGAATATGTTGTTGTGCACTTTCCAAACTACATTGGCCCAGCATGGGATCAAGACAACCCAAAAGCCATCCCCATTCCCCTGATCATAAGGGGTAGCCAAACACAACTCCCTTTGACAATGGATTGGGCAATAACAATGCATAAATCTCAAGGCTTGACACTAACGAAAGCTATAATAGATATCAGAACTAAAGAAAGACAAGGACTAATGTTCACAGCTCTTTCCCATGTAAAATCAATTACAGGAACATGCATATATCCACCTTTCTCTTTTGATAGATGCTCTAGATTACATGCCAACAAATATAGTGCACTTTGAATCAAAGAAGAGGATCACCTTCAAAAATTGTGTGCATTTCCATCTTGATGAAATGTTTCTATTCTTTACAGTAACTATAGCGCTTCATCTTTCCCTCTTCATTTCAATGCATATAGAATTTCCAACATTTCTAATTTTGCTTCCTTGTCTGTCCCTCCATAGTGCAGTTGCAATCACTCCCGCCAAGCTAGCCAGAGTTTTGCTTCTATGGTGATTACTAAGATAAGTTGTTCAATTCTTACACTATGCTTCTCTTCTCCTCCAATGACAAACCTAAATTCCTTCCTCTTCTTTGGTTGACCATATAACATTTATATTTAATTTTGCTTTGAATTCCTTCCTCTTCTTTGGTCAATGATGCCACTACCAGTGCTCTCGCCTTCAATCTATTTGTGTCTAACTATATCTGATTGAAACCATTTTAGATTGCAAACATTCTCAATTCTAACTATAGATCTTCACAAATCTAAATAGCTTCGTGATCACATGCTTAGCATGGTGTACGAGTTGCAACTACATTCCATTTATATACAAGGTAAGGCTATATGTCCTTTATTACCTCTTATTTCACAACTACATCTCAAATTATGTCATAAAAGATACAATTGTATATACTTTTAAAAATGTATAACATTGATTTCAACTCAACAAAATTCTCAAGTGCTAAAACAAAATTATATGGGAGTTATAATCGTAAAAATATTACATCCCGCTGTGTTCACAAGGTATGTCTGCATCTTATTTATTTGATCTCTTCTATTGCAGGTGCATTACATATTATTTGTTATAAATTATAGAACTGTTCATATTTCCTAATTTAGATATTGTGTACCAATGACACATGATCATTGCACTAAACTTCACATTTTTCTTGTGTGTAACTATATCTGATTGAAACCATTTTAGAGTGCAAATGTTCTCAACTATAACTATAGATCTCCACAATGCTAAATAGCTTCACGATCGCATGTTTGGCATGGTGTAAGAGCTGTAACTACATTCTATTTATATACAAGGTAAGGCTATATGTCTGTTATTCCATCTCTTATTACACAACTACATCTCAAATTCTTTGTCAAAAATGATACAACTATATATACTTTTAAAAATGTATAACACTGATTTCAACTCAAGAAAATTCTCAGGTGCCGAAATATTGGTTTCACCATTGATCAAAGTGGTGGAAAATGTACATTTTTCTTGAGGGTTTGGTGAGATCCCGTGATACTCCATGATCCAATATGGTAGGGTGGAGAGCAAGCCTTTTTTTTTGTGTTCATACTACATCCTGTTGCATGCACAAGGTATGCCTACATCTTATTTATTTGATCCCTTCTATTGCAAGTGCATTACATAATATTTGTTATAAATTATAGAATTGTTTATATTTCCTAATTTAGATATTGTCTACCAATGACACATGTTCATCACACTAAACTTCATATTTTCCTTTGATTTTTGTTGTACATACTGAAGACAAACAATCCCGTTTCGCATAATATAGTAACGTCTTAGGCATTGATCTTTTATCTTAGCTTATTTTGGTGAGTTCCATGGATCTTTTCATGGCATTAGATCTTCTATGAATTCAGCCTTGCCACAAGGCATTCACCCAAGCTTTGTCGACTACTACTTTTGGTTTTGAGGAGTCTCAACTATTAAAATATTTGACCATTAAGGAATGCATTGATAATGGTTTCACTTTCTATTGTGATCCTGAAATTGTTGAGTTTTGAAATCGCATAATGCAAATTTTGAGGAAGTAATGTGTTATAAATGACCTTTGAGAATAATCACAGTGATTACAAAATAAATCAGAATGGTGAAATAAACAATTGCATGCAACAGTAATCTCTCAAGATATTTTCTAATTGCAAGTAAAGGCAAATATAGAAATAAAATAAAAATATATAGTTTTAAATTTTTTATATCAATCTACTTTTTCATTAACATCAACAGAATTTTGTGGATGAAATTATCTCTTTATTGTTATGGTTGTGCATGATTTATGTAAATATACTTATTTGACATATTTATGTCCTATTCCAAATCAATTATATTCTAAGCTTTTAGAAAATTGTATTATCCTTCTAAGATAATGTATATGTATCTCAACCCTATCTATTCCCTACTGTCTTAGCATAATGGTGTCATAAAAGGGTTATTAATCATGCCATGAGGATTTTTAGATCTGGTCACTTGATCTCTCTAAGGAATTACTATTCCTAGCTATTATATACCTTCTTGTGTTTGGATGTAGACAAACTTCCATTAGCTTACAGCTTACAGTATGTGTTCTTGCAAAACAACCAACCAAGAACATACATTGTCCATCACTACGATCAATGGTGGCATCAATGTTCCATATAACACTTAAAATACAACTTATCATTCCAAGAATGTTCCAAAAAATAAAACATAGGGATCAGTATGTATCAATGTTGTTTACATCCACTATGACATACATACATATCTGCACATCGGGGAAATAGATTGCCCATCACTGTGAACAATGGTGGCATCAATGTTCCATATAACACTTAAAATACACCTTATCATTCAAAGAATGTCTCAATATGTATCAATTTTGTTTGCATCTACTATGGCATACATACATATATGCACATAGGGGAAATAAAATGAAACACAACAAAACAAGGCATTGTTCATCACTGCGATCAATGGTCACATCAATATTCCATATAACACTTAAAATACAACTTATCATTTGCTACATGTAGATATGTATGTATCCTTGCAACATCACTATAGCATGGATCATTTTCAATTTTGTATATCAACGCAGCCATGACACTATGTTTTTCAACATAGCAATCATAGTTCATTCCCTGAATGCCAGTTCTTCAAACAATCATGTATTCTTTCAATGCACTGTTTTCTTTCCTGCATACTCTTCTATATGGTCACGATAGCAATTCTATGTTCGTATTCAACTCCTATACTCTCTCCTAGATTTTTCTTAGCACCCCCCTCTTTAATTCCTCCTATGTGTGTGCAGATCCTTTTCATTTGGACTTCCTCTCCACCTATCGGCTCATCATTGCATGTCACTACACACAACTACTAGTTTTAAAATTTTGAGAACCAATTGGGTCACTTAAGAAGAATGCACATGTATACCATTATCCCTCTCGGTTAGGATTACTAGGTACAATTTGTGCATCCACCATAGAATTATGGAAGGAAAGAAGAAGTTAATTAGAGGTCTTTTCAATAAAATAATATTGGACCATTTAATTATTTTGAGAGATTAAGGGTTAAGAAAGACTCATACTTTGATCCTTGAATAGAAAACACTTATTCAGATGATCATTGTGTTGGATCAAATGTAGATATCATTACAAGTGTACATGGTATCAAAGGTATACAAGAAAAGGGTTATAATGACATTACGATAAAGATAATTATATCAAAGTAGGATAAAATCATGTTTGTTAATCACTAGTGATATGGTAAATAGTAGAGGAAGAATGATATGGTAGATAGTAAAGGAAGTTTAAGAATAGATTTTTTATTCTTAATATATAACAATATAATTCTCATGAATTGATTGTCAGTCACTTCTACATAGTCAAGTAGACATAGTAACAATTAACGTAATCAAAGAGCTCAATGCTTTCGACCTCTATATTTAATTTTTGAAATCTTGAATCATAATTTTGTTGGTTTGATTAGTACAATAATTGATTTTATTTATTAGGCCTAAAGAATATATACTTGTAGAGTTTTTTATGTTATACCTACATTTAAATGAGATTGTTTATTGAATCCAAACAATAGTGCTACCCTACATTTTTGACATTTTCTTACTTTTTATTTTTATTTTTCTACGTCAAGTTGATCTATGAAATGTTTAATTTCTTTATTTTATTTTTTCTTTTATCTAGCATTGGTAGTATGTAAAGACATCAATAAATCTCCCATATTCTAGCCTAAGGAAGCCTTAGAATAATTCCATCATGGAAAAATATTAAAATGAAGCTTTTAAAAGAAAAATTATGAACATGTTAGTCTATTCAAACAAATAATAAACATTTGATCATGAGGCCCATTTTGTAATAAAGATAATAATAATACTTCCAAACATGATATAAATAAATATATATAGTATTTTTCTCAAATTAATGATTATGCTAGTCCTTTAGATATATTCAACTCTCTCCATAACATTCTTATTTTAAAATATTACAAAATAGAAGCCCTTAAAATAATATGAAAAATAATGTGTTCTTAGTTTTCTCTTCACTATTCTCCTATCCATTATCACTCACATCCTCTTCCATTGTTCTCTTCCAAATACAATTCCCAACTTTTCCCTTCCACTTGATTACTTTTTTCCCATTAAAACAATATTAGTTCTACTCTTCAATTTATTGCTATAATAATCCCCTTATTACTACCTCTCATATACACTATAACCTAATTACACTTTCTTGCACTTTTACTTATGATATTTTTGCATATTCAATTTGTCGCTACATTTTGAAATTGATAAGGTTCAGGGAGATCCTATCACTCTTGTTAAATATTTTAAAGATACTTATTTGTACTATATGTATGATGATCATTTTATTGATAAATTATTTATATTTATATTAAAGAAATATACATTTTATTAGCAATATATATTACTATGTGGTTATATTAACTCATGTATCCCAAGCATATAAACGTCTTCATAAAAAATAATCAGGTCAATATTGATCTCATGAAAATTATTTCTAGTTTGGTTGATTGTAAAAAAGAAACAAAGAGTGGATTCATGATTATGCTACATAATTTTAACCATTACATACTAGTAAAAAATTTCAAATACTTAATTATGAACTATATTTTTTGTCAAAAATATTCTTTCTATTATCCAATTACAAAAATATCCTGGAAACCCCTTAGTATCTAAACATAGAACTAAAATTTAAAAGTAAATACAAAAAATCATATTATTTGTACGAGGAAAGTTGTATTAAAACTAGATCGAAACACATTTGAATAGATTTTAGACATATAAAAAAACATTTAGAAAATAACAAGAATGAGAGAAAAGAGTTATAGATATACCTTATGAAACTATTGTCAAGAAAACCTGGCCTCAAAACAATAGAATTTTTTTATTTAAACTAGTAACAATAATGCCACAATGCTATATATCAAGCTTCATGCCTTCCATGGAGATCAAATCTCGTTTACCTCCTAGAGGAAAATTACATTACTTTTTTTAAATAATGTATAATATACCAATATCAATTCTTTGATACATAAACATAATTTGGCCTAGAAAAATACCAAAAATGTCATATCATTGACCCAAAATGATATGGTAAGAATCAAGTTGCAACACACTCTGAGAGACAAAAAAGACCAAGGAGAGCCTATTGCTCTCCTAGGAGGTTATGGGGATATTATTTTGGAATGTTAGAGGCATTAATGCCTTTGACAAGAGAGTCCAAGTCAAGTAGCAGTTGGATGCTTATGGGGCTGATGTGGTACTTCTTCAAGAAACAAAAATATCAGCTGAGACTTTTGGTAATTTCTACAAGTGTTGGTCCAAGTGGAATTATTTGCATTCTCCATCACAAGGTGCTTTAGGAGGACTTATAACATTATGGAATGCCAAATTAGTATGTATTAGTAATGTTGCATGTGAGTCCAATTGGCGATTAATGAAGGTGACCCACTTTGAGTTGTCCTTTTGGGTACTAAATGTTTATGGCCCAACTACTTTATTGGATAAGAAATTTTTGTGGGATAAGTTGAAACAATCTATGGAATTATTGGCTCAAGATAAAGTTATTCTTGTAGGGGATTTCAATGCAATAACATCATTGGAAAAAAAAAGGTGGTATATGCCCCTCCAAGAAGGATATGGAAGATTTATCTTCCTTTATATAGGGTAATGCACTTATTGATATCATCCCACTAAATTGTAAGCTTACATGGAAAAAGAGGAGGAAAAAAATTCTACAAATAATAGAGAGGTTAGACAGGTTTCTATCTTCTCCAAATTGGGTAACATTTGATTATGTTTTAACATCAAAATTTTTGCTATTTTCAGCTTCAGATCATTTCACAATTTCTTTAGTTTTTTTCTCAAAATAAAATTAAGACAACTTGGAAATCTTCTTTCAAATTTGAGGCAATGTGGTTTCGACACCCTTAGTTTATGGATATGTTAAGACAATGGTGTTTATGTGCTCCTTTTTGTTGTGTGTCTCATATGTATCAATTGAGTAAGAAGCTAGATCACATGAAACAACATATTAAATTTTGGAATCTTCAAGTGTTTAAAAATATTTTTGTTCAGAAAGATTTGGTGTACAAGAGAATTTTTGAAATTACTGAGCTCATCATTGCTAATGGTTTAGATAATGCAATATTTGAAGAGCAATGGAAATTGCAAGTAGAATGGAAGGAGTTATTATTAAGAGAATGAGTGTATTTGAGGAAAAAATCAAGAGAGCTATGGTTAAAGGATGGGGATAGGAATACAAAGTTTTTTCACATGTCAACACAAGTAAAGAAATAAAAAAATTCCTTATTCTCTATTCATGATAGTGATACAAGAGTTTTGTTAACAAAGGAGGAGGAGATACAAAAGGAAAGTATCAAATTATTTTCATCTTTGTTGTCTCCAATAAAGATATGAATGCCCAGTTGTCAAGGGGAGGAGAGGAACTTCTTCAAGTGATTCCAAATCTGACATCTCCTGCAGATAATGAGAAGTTGTTGGAACCCTTCTCACTTCAATAAATTAAGAAAGTTGTTTTTCTTTTCCTCCTAAAAAAGCACCAGGTCCTAATGGATTTACAACATTTTTTTTAGAAATGTTGGGATTTTATTGGAATTGATATCTTAAATGCATTAGAGGTTAATCAAGAAAGTAAAGTGGAATGTTAATGAGATTCAATTTAACTCATATAGCTATCATCCCAAAGATAGACTTGTTACCTAATTATTACCCTCAGGCTCAATCAAGCAAGGCATCTATGTCACAGATGCTCATAAGGGCCAAATGGGATATCTCCATTGAGGGTTATTTCATGCGTCTGATGACATTTCATGAGGAATTTAGTTAAGAGGCCTGCTCTATTGGACATATGCCTTAGTAGTTATAGGCTTAGCCTCCATTAGAGCCAGGTCAACATGACATCTTCACTGTCTAGCCGACTGGATGCTTTGTCACTTTCTGTTTTGAATAGGTTGCTGCAACCTAGTTTCTATCCTGTCGAACAATGTTGTAGAGCTTGACGCTATGACAGGAGAGGTTCGGTATGAACTCTTGTCGCATAAGGATCTTTGGCCGATAAGCCATTCAATTGTCAGTCAGGGAAACTCATGGCGACAACGGGCTTTGGGATAACTTATGATGCTTGGTGAAGGGTCCCAGTGAATAGTCGGAGTCTCCCCAACTTAAAAAGCCTTCGACATAATGAAGCATTCAGAGAGAGTCTCGGTGACCAGTGAAGTCTCCCCGAAAATAATAAGGTTTCGGCATGAGATGTATTTTGGCATATGGTCTCGACGAACAGGTGGTGTCTCGCTGCAACAGGGAGCCTTCAGCATAGCATTCAAGTCAGAGAAAGGTCTCCCCGACTCTGATGTCTCGTCGACAACAAATAGATCACCAAGAGGAGATGCCTTCACCATGAAGTCCCGACGATGATTAAAGTCTCACCGAAAGCCAGCGGTCCCACCAATGAAGTCATATCGATGTGACGTCTGGCCGACGAAGTGGAGTATTGGCGAACAGGGAAAGATCTTCGGTGTAACACGAGAGGAAAAAGGAAGTCTACAAGATGTCTCGGTGACCCGGGATGTCTTGGCGACAAGAAGGATGAAGAAGTTTAGGGAGCTCGCCAAGACAAAGAGTTTGGCAGAAGATCTCAGCGACTACGTGGAGTCTCACTGATAACCAAAAGACCTCGCCGAGAGAGCTCGACATAGGCATAAGGTCTTGCCAATATGAAGAAGTCTCCCCGACGGAAAGAGAAGAGTTCACCAGGAGGTATTGTCGAAGGAAACAAAGAGCTTGGTGGAATGAAAAGACCTCAGTGTGAGGTCTTGGCGAAGTCAGGATGTCTCGCAGAAGGAAAGCAAGGTCGCTAAAGAAAGGAGAGCTTGGCGGGAGGTCTCACCGAATGTAGGAGGTCTCCCTGACATTTGACGTCGATATAGCGCCCAACGCTCGATATAAAATCTGGCCGACAGGCCAAAGTCTCAGTAAAACAAAAGGGAGCTTGGAGAGAGGGATCCAACATTGCCAAGAGGTCTTGCCGAATGCAGTAAGTCCCACCGAAACAGGGTGCCTTTGCTAAAGGGTAGGGTTTTTCGACATGATGTTTTGGCGATAGAATTATGTCTTTCCGATGCCCTCAGTGATATTGATATGAATTCTAAAGCCCGCTATGATGTCTCACCAATTGTCATGTGTTGTGCCAATAGCTTTAGAGGGCCATAATCACATTGGCGAGACACCTCAAGTGTCTCACCGTGATGCGATTCTGACCAAATGAGTTTTGACCATGGGGAAATCTACGTGGAATACACTCAACCAACCAGGAGGAGCTAAGGTGATCCATGGTAGTCTGATCAGAATGAAGAATTTCAACGGGATGAATGCAGCACGTATCTGTTGTGAGCTCAGGGCATTAAAAGCGTTCAGCCGAAGTGGTTCGTACAGGACACGATGCCAGGATCAGAATGAATGTGGTAGCTACAAAGTATCTAAGGAAGGCTTCTCTGGGATGACTCTTGGCCATCATGGACACGCAGGGTCCTGCATTTAATTCAGTCAAAAAGATCTAAGGAGAGATCTTTTTCGGGGACTGATATTTTGTAAGCCCTAAGGGGCCGACACAGTCTGATATATAAGGCATTTTTTGCCTTTTTGTAAGTAGTTTGGATTGTGCATTCAAAAGATTTAGTGATTTTTATCAATCCTTTCTTGACTAAATGTATGTTTTGTAACTCAACTGGTATCTATAATATAACACAGAGTTTACTTGGGAAGCTACTGTTAATGTTTGTATTACTCTCATTTCTGTATTTTAGACTATGCAAGTTCTTAGCTGTGTTTTTTCTAAAATCTGTATTCATACCTAAGGTTGTGAAATTCATCTTTCCTTCCTAAGATATGCATGTAGAGCAAGCCTGTTAAGAGTAGTGCATGAGTTTAAAGGGGTTATGTTAAGTAAGTGAAAATGTTGTCTGTTGCTTTCCAGTGTATGTTCTTCCTGTGTCTGTTTCATGATTTCTTATTAACTCAGTGTATCACCATAGGAATAGTTCAGTTTAGTTTCATTATTTGTATGCATTCCTTCTCTTTTTACCTTCACAAAATTGCTAGTTTAGGTGATACCCAAAGGAAGTCAACCTTCTCCAGAGGTTCATTTCAAGTTTAGGTGACCCACAGCCTTGAAATGATCCCATGTTTCACCAGAAAGCTTAGTTCTCATAACTTCACATAGGGTGCATTTCTAGGTGACAACAGTTTCTGGCACACCTGGTGGGACTCCAATTAGATTGAACTGCTGGTTTAGTATGCAACCAGCTACTACCAGGCTTTATACAAGTCATTTGGCATACTTGGCGACTCCACAAGGAAGAAGAACTCCAGGAATTAGTTCCTTCTATAGTTTATGAGAAAAGTTTAGATAAGAGGCAGCTCAGGTCCCTTCAAATATTTGTAGCAATCACCACCGAGAAGAAAAGGCAAAGCAACAAAAGAAAGAGGAACAATAGTTATCTATTCTAGAAGAACTCAATCTACTCCTCCATCAGTGGGATCTCATTTTGCTATACAAGTAAATCCAATTCAGCTACCTCCAATGGCCGCTCCAAGGAATCAACCCTTTGTTGCTTTTAATAGAGGCAGGCTCTTAAATTTGGCACAGCACAATGACATCCCAATGGTAGCCTTGAAGAGTCTGCCAATTTTTACAGGGGAAGACTAAACTACTCCAATTGAACACATGAGAGATGTGGCTTCGTTATGCGAAGTCCATCACATAACTCAAGAGGATGTTGCAGTAAGGTTGTTAGCTGCTTCACTAAAAGGAAGAGTTGTGCAATGGTATAGGGGCCTAGCAGTCGATTCAATTGCAACTTGGGATGAATTTGGAGACAAGTTGCATAAATAGTTTCAAGACAGGTCTGATAACTTGTCTCTATTAGAACAACTGACCACAATTAAGAGAGCCCCTCAAGAGGAGATGAACGACTTCAACTTTAGATTTCAAAGGACCTAGGATAGAATCCCTATGATGGTAAGACCACCTCCAGAGTATGCATTTCTATACTTTTTGAGGGCTCTTAACAGCGATATAGTTGTTATGATACAATCAACGGAGGGGTTTCTCTACCAGATGCCTTTGAAATAGCCATTAGAGCTAAAAATAGCTTAATATAAGCTGGTAAACTTGCTCCCAAGCTGCCAATGCCCATATTTCCAGAGATACATGCAAGTATTCCCTTGCAAATACCTTCTTTTGCACCCTTGCCATCTATTCCAGCTGTTGTAACACAAGGAAATATTGTCTCAAGTTCCCCAAATGAGTTGCAGGAGATCAAAAGTCTACTGCAGTATTTTGGTAATAAACTTGTTAGTTTAGAAAAGCAGCAATCTTATAGTAGGCCTTATCAACCACAGAATCTAGGTCAGCAACAAGCATATCAAGGGAATAGATAGCAGTATCAAGGTAGTTACCAAGGCACCAAACAAAATGTTGCCACAAGGCCCTTTCAGGCCTATAATCCAGCTCCAATTAGTGTTGCAAAGAGTTGGTTCCTATCCAAAATAACTTAGCAGCAAACTATGAGTGGTGCTACCCTTGTAACTAGCCCCACAATCAAGCCACTTGCTCAAATGGGCTGATCAATAGGCACTTATGGTAAAAAATGCTTCAAGTTCGCAGCAAAGTGCGTGCAATGATGCATCTCCACCACACCAACACCAATTTTTCAATGATGCTACCTTACTTAATTGGCAAGGTGAAGAATTTTGTGGTTTGAATGTGGACAATTCTCCAGTTGTAGCTAATACGAGAGCAAAGAAAAGAGCTTTAGAACTTGATCAAGTAGCTGATAGAGGAGGTGCAGTGGCTACAGAACCATCTACATCTCAAGTGACTCCTGTTTGGCAAAAGAATCAACAACTCCCAGTTAAGGAGCAACCACACTTGCAAGCTGATCACACTGGCGTAAAGGTACATCATAAAGTAAACCCAGTTGTACCCTTTAATATTCTTGTTAGTATGAAAAAGACAAATGTAATGCTATCTATGTGGGATTCATTAGTCATCCCTGGTCAAAAGGATATTCTATGCTCAGCCCTATCAAATCTTAAGGTGTCAAATGAGTCTAAATCCCCAATAGGTCAAGTTAGGACCGTGTTGACAAATAATACTCAGGGAAGTGATAAACAGCCCAGTAAAGAGGCAGGAAAAGAAGTCAAACCACCTCCCTTTTAAGTATCAGTGATTACTGGTGATAAGTTAGTTCATAACTGTATGGTAGATAGTGGAGCTAGTAGATCTGTGATGCCAAAGCAGCTTGCTGACAAGCTGGGTCTAAAATATTAGCCTTTAGAGAAAGGAGTAATCTAATTGGATGGTACCTCCGTTAATACACTGGGCATCATTAAAAATTTGAGTTTTACCCTTCATGCTTGCCCTAATTTTACAGTTTCCCAAGACGTATGTGTCATTGACCTTCCACCTTTCTTTTCTTTATGTTTGTCAAGAGATTTTATAGCCAAGATAGGTGGTTACGTATCAGCTGATTGGTCACACATGCTATTTAGAACCAGATATGGAACTAAGGTTACCATCAAATCTGAAAGGTTGGCTAAAGACCACATCAAGCCATATAATCCAAGCCCTATTAATGTTGTTCCCATTATTCTAGACACAAATTGTCTTGTTTCAATTGACAGTGAGCTGGTTGTAGTGCAAGAGCTTCAATCAGAGGCTATTCCTGATATACTGTTGCATGAGTCGGCAGCTGAGAACGTGGTTGATAATCCAAATGAGCTTATTTAGGATGTTGGTCTGGGAAATTATGTATTGCATGAAGCTGGGACAGAAATGCCAAATATAGAGAGAAGTGCAGAAAGTCAATTTGAGTAGTAGAATGAATTATGGGAGATGTATTTTGATGGTTCAAGAAGCAAAAACGGCGTTGGAGAGGTGCAATGTTGATTTCTCCACAAGGGGATAGGTATTAATCTGCATTCTATTTTGCTTGTGTGTGATCTAATAACACTGTTGAGTATGAAGCCCTTGTTCAAGGTCTTGAATGGGCAAGGAAGAGAAGAATAACCCACTTGAAAGTATATGGGGACAACGAGCTAATTGTTAATCAAGTAAGAGGCTTGAATGTTGCTAAAAATGATGCACTGAAGTCTTATAGAAAAAGAGTGTGGAACATGCTTGAGGATTTTGATGCCTTTAACTTAGTGTCTATTCCAAGGAATCAGAACAAGTATGCTGATAGACTTGCAGCTATTGGGGCACAGTTTGATATTCCAGGAGATATTAGAAAAGAGAAAGTACAACAGTATGTGAAGGTTGTAGTCAAGCCATCAATTCCTGATAACAAAATTCACTAGCAAGTCTTTGACAGTGATGAAAAGATCCTTTCTTTCTTGCTCGAAGAAGATCAGTTCTCCATGATGAATCAAGCAAAACTCAAGCAACAGTATGGTGATCAAGTCATACAACTAGTTCTTGGACAAATAAGTTACCCAAAGGTCTTGTTACCTTAGAGTCAATTTTTAGTACTAATGATCAGCTTAAAAAGGGTAAAGTTGGCTACAAATCAAACAAGAACATTATGAAGAGCTAGAAATTTTCAAAGGTAAACTCCTTAAGATAGGAAAAATTTGTTCACATGAAGATAGACAATTTTTTGTTGCTTTATGTCAAGAATTCTATGATGTCTTTGCTTGGGAATATTTAGATTTGAAAGGATTTGATCCTCATATTACTTAGCAACAATTGAGTTAGAACCTAATGCTAAGCCAGTAAGGCAGAAACAAAGGCCCTTGAATCGTAAGCTTGAACCCTTAATGATTAGAGAGCTGACCAAACTGTTGAAGGGGGTATCATCTTTCCAATTAAACACACCTCTTGGGTTTCTAATCTTGTTCCAGTTAGGAAGAAAAGTGGTGAAATAAGACTTTGCATAGACTTTAGGGATCTTAACCAAGCATCTTTGAAAGATCATTACCTGCTGCCTTCCATGGAACAAATCCTACAAGTAGTTGTTGGTTCTAAAAGATTTTCCTTGTTAGATGGCTTTATGAGCTATAATCAAGTGCTGATTAAAGAAGAGGATCAGCTCAAAACCGCTTTCACAACTAAGTGGGGCACCATGGCATACAAAAGGATGTCTTTTGGTTTATCCAATGATAGTGCCACATTTTAGAGGACCATGGACATGGCATTTCAAAGTTTGATCAACAAGATTATACAAATTTACCTAGATGATATTACAGTTTATTCCAAGAATGCTGGTGAACATTTGTTACATCTTAGGAAATTTTTGAAAAATGCAGAGAGTTTGGTATCTCTCTCAATCCAAAAAAGAGTATCTTTGCCATTCATGAAGGGAAATTATTAGGACACATAGTGTCAAAGCAGGGAATTACTATTGACCCTGAAAGAGTCAGAGCCATACTTGAGTTGCCATTACCAAATCATAAGAAGGGTTTGCAGAGCTTTTTGGGCCAAATCAACTTTCTAAGAAGGTTCGCCCCAGATGTTGTAAACCTATTACAGCTTTTGACAACTTTGTTAAAGAAGAATGCATTTTTCAGTTGGAAAAAAGATGCAAAGAACATTTTTGAAGAAATTAAGGAGGCCTTAGCGTCTGCCCCAACGTCGGTAAATCCAGATTTCTCCAAGGATTTCTTTTTGCATGTTGTTGGCAGTGTAACTGAGGGTAAATTCTAAGGTTTTAGATTAGATCAATCAAATGAATGTAAATCATTAATGATAATAAACCCAAAGTTCTATAGAGCACAAAGGAAATTAAACAATAGAACAATTATACCTATAAATCGCAATTCCCATGATTACCTCCATAGTACCTTCTTACTTGTTGGATGATGTTCCCTCAGATTCGTTATGCGAGCAATCTGAAAATGTTTAAGTCCTACAACAAGTCTTGAAGGATTTGTATAAAAACGTCTAAATGCCTATGACTATGACAATGTCTAAGATTTGATCACATGAAAATAATAATTCTAATGAGAAGCTTAAGAGTGCAAGTGCAAGAGTATAATGCCTATAATATGTGCGTGTGTCTATGTAAAATGTCAGCGTGTAATCAAAAAGTGAGAGGAAAATGACATTTTATAGAAAATGTCATTTTGAGTGGACAGACGAGATTAAATGATGATGAGAACCTAAAATGAGAGGTCCAGATTAAATTTGAGAATCCCTAATTAGGGTTAGGGCAAAATCCTTAATCGAATGGTCAGAATAATATTTCAGATAATCGGATCAACGGTGGAGAATAAATGAGATAAATTAATTAAAGAAATGAAGATTTTTGAAAAAATCAAGAAGATAAGATTGTTTGATTCATGAGATTCAAAAAATCAAGAAGATAAGATTTGGACTGAAGGTTCGATTTGGAAAATCAAGAATCTGCCCGATTACTTAACTTTTGGAAGATTAGTTACTATTTTGAATTAAATTAATTCAAAATAATGATTTTGTGAGATAATAAATATTCTTTTTCAGATTATTTATCAAAATGGACTGACAGTTAAGATTGTGATGATATTTTAAATAATTTAATTTATTTAAAATGAGAGGAATATCAAATTGGCAATTAAATAATTAAATTTAATTATTGAATTTAGCAGATAAGACTAATTAATTAAATAAATTAATCAATTTATTTAATTAAGACAATTAGTGACATATTAAATAAATAAATGTAATTCATTTATTTAATAATCAGGAAGAATTAAATGCAAGGGAAATTAAATAAATTAGAAATTTATTTAATTGGGAAGACTTAGACAATTAATGTGATTTAATAAATAAATAAAATTTATTTATTTAATAATCATGAAGAATAAATGACATGAATTAATTAAATAATTATGAATTATTTAATCAATAGTGGTCCAAGGACATAATTAAATGTCATAATTATGCTAGGACGAAGTGGTAAAAATGAAGCTTGCAGGCCTAGGTCATTTTTAGGTGTCTACATTTTGCCCCTCTTTGTCATAATATTTCACGCATTGTGACGAAAATAAGTCAAAGTCATGCCCGAAAGGTACAGAGTATCATTGCCCCTCGAAATTCCAAATTTTGGGTCGGTGACAGAAAAATTTGTAAAGAGTCCCGATAAATGAATTTAATGACCAGAGAAACAACAGTGCAGTCGGTTTCGGATTCAGACATCCTTAAAGCAACTAACAAGGAAGTCAAAGGTGGTCAAATGAGCCTCCAATATTGACCTTGTTTGAAAAATGTCATTTTGACCTTATAAATAGGTTGACAAAGGGGTAAAAGTCAATTCACTTTTACTATTTACCTTGCGAACTTCGAGAGCTCAGAGTGAAAAGCACAACAGCAAGGATGGTGATTTCAGTGTCAGAGCATCACAGAGAGATTGTACGGACCTACAGACGGCTAGAGGGCTCAGAGAAAGCAGTATGTACCCTTGTCCCACTTTGTAATTTTCTCATTTTTTGTGTCATTTTTAGTTTTTTAGGACCAACAATATTTGCACCACGATGCAACTGCATTCGCATAAGCCGTAATTGTCTACGTGTTCAATGCATTTGATGCGTCACGACGCAAGTGCAAAGACAAAATAAGGAATAGCGGTGGTTTGCACCGTATTTGACAATTTCTGTGATGCATTTGACTTATCGAGTCGCATTTGAATGTCTGAATCCTGCAATTGTCAAAAATGCAACGCATTCGTTGTTCTAATCGACACAATTGTGTTTATGCCACGCAACTGCCTTAATGCGATGCATTCGTCAAATGCCACGATGCAAGCATAAATATGCGATGCATTTGATATTTTGAATTGCATTTGATGTATGGTACGACGCAATTGACTTTTTGAGACGCAATTGCCTGAATGCGATGCATCTGTATTTTTCCTTGACCCTAGTTGATTTTAATATTTGTGTATCCTTAGATGCCTTTCATGATGCTAACAGTTGTCCAAAATGTACTAATGTATTGTTCATCTTTTTGTAGAGGCAGCTTGCCCCTATCTATACGAGAGAGAGCAAACCGACCACCTTTTGGTTTGCCCATCAGTTGGGCCCACGAGAGCAGCGACGATTGATGCGTCTAGGACTATTCTATGCTACCTATATGCCCGCCATTCGGGCGAATAGGGGATTACTGACTGCGCTATGTGAGTAGTGGCATTCGGAGACTTGCTTCTTCCATCTACCAACAGGTGAGGCCATGATCACCTTGGAGGATGTCTATCAGATATTGCAAGTGCCGATCCGAGGGGATTGGATTGTCTACAACCCTCGTCATGGTGAGTAGACCTTCCAAGCTTATTACCGAGATTAGGGTGCAGGACTAGGCATCCAGGGTTACGAGATCAGGTGGGAGTTTATGGCCGAGCACTATGGTCGCTTTGATGCATTCCTTGTGACTCTAATTGGAGGGATCCTAATTCTTGACCACCGGGGACATGAATTTCCTATTGGTTGGGGTGACGTCCTGGTTGGTATGAGATAGGATAGGACGGTTTATACTTGGGGTCCTTGTTTGCTAGGGACACTTTACCATTAGCTACACAATGTTGCTTATCGGAGAGGAGAGAGTATCTCCTGCGGGACTACACTGATGATGATCTGGGCATGGGAGCATATCGCCATATTTCGCCCTCCCATTGTGAGACCACAGTTGGCTAAGGGGATGCCCTATGCCTATTACTATGTAGGTGCACTACAGCAGACATGGATGGGTGAGACCGGTTGGTGGAATCATAGGATTGACACCATGGTGACCTTTATCTGGAGGCCATATAGAGACTGTGAGGCGTGGGATGATGAGGACGAGCACCTCCGCTTTTTTTGACAGTATAGGTATTTGATTGGCAGGACCATGCAGACCTCACTGATCATCGAGATGTACCTACCATAGCATGTCCTAAGGCAGTTCAAAGAGTAGCATGGTGTACCTGTAGGGACAGCCGAGTATGCCCAGTCTTCCAGAGAGTACGCCTGGGGGCCAACCATCCTAGTGGCATTCGCCGAGTAGCAGATTGATGGGCTAGGAGCCCAGGCATGGGGATGGAGGGGAGGAGTAGCCAATCCATGGATGACACCTAATTATGACCTATGGTGGCAGGCACGCAGACAAGTGCCATTGACAGATCCTGACGGGCCAGCACCAGTTGACAGATGGTCAGTGATTCCTCATGTGTCGTGGGCCAGGCGAGGTGGTAGGGGTAGGGATGGAGGCAAGGGGAGAGGCAGAGGCAGAGATGGAGGCAGAGGTGGAGATGGAGGAAAAGACAGAGGCAGAGGTGGAGATGGAGGCAGAGATGGAGGCAGGGGTGGAGACGATGGCGGGGATGGAGGCAGGGGGAGATGATGGCAGAAATGGAGGTAGGGGGAGATGATGGTAGAGATGGCCGGAGGCGGAGATGAGATGGTCAGAGATAGGGCCAGAGGGTGCGGCAGCATGTGGCGAGGGTGGCATTAGATGCTATCCCCGAGGTTGGTGAGGAGGGGGAGAGAGAGGAGCAGATGAATGTGGGAGTGGGAGGACAGGAGGAGGAGGCAGAGATGGGGGTGGGAGGACAGGAGGAGGAGGCAAAGGTGGGGGAGGATGTGGCTGATGATGATGATGAGGACAATGCTATGGATGAGGCCGAGAGACTCCTCAGATGGTAGATGGTGGAGGGAGAGGAGGAGATACCGTCTTCCTCAGGGTTGCCTTAGGATGCCACGATAGATCAGAGGGTGGCCGATTTATAGCAGAGGTTAGACAAGAGCACAACACAGGTCAGGGCACTGCAGACAGAGTTAGAGGTGGTCCGGGTAGAGCGAGTTCAGGTAGTCATCCGCTAGTAGGACTCAGCTCAGTGGTGCACAGAGTTTGTAGCTTTATGCATAGGGCCCATAGGGGACTTGGCTCGTGAGCTAGCCAGGGTGAGCACGAGGCCGGGACAATACCAGACACTATACGAGCAGGTAGTGCCACCAGAGCGACGGGATCCTACCTTGTCATGGTCACAGACGAGGACAGGTAGTGGCCACCGATCAGGCAGTGCCAGTGGCAGCAGAAGTCATACCAGTGTCAGAGGATCTACCTCGACAGGTCATACATTAGTGCATAGGTCACATCACGCACGCAGGCACACCCTTGGTCACCATTCGGGTCAAAGTCATGGGTCGACTGGTTCAGTACAGAGGTCAGGACAGGGACAGTTGCTAGTGATAGATCCATCCACCTCTCAGAGTCCAGCGGCAGTGACATCCCAGATGCCCATTACCGTGGAGATGATACCTTCCTTTGCAGTGCCACCAGTATCACAGATAGAGGCCGCTACAGGACCGCCTATTGCTTCAGTGCCAGTTTCAGAGCTGTAGCTGCCACATTCTTCGCCGCGAGGGGATGATGAGAACCTACCCTAGGGGCATTTTGTTATTATGACACACTATGTATAGATTATTGAGCCTGCAAGCTCCATTTTTGGGATATCCGTTGACTTTATCCTGTGACATTGTACATTTTTGAGATGATACTATATGATGATGCAGTTTTGATGTGGCCTACATGTCTTATGTGATGTTCTTTGATTTAATGCATTATGATATTTATGATGTATCATGTTGATTTATGATGCCATGTATGTCCTATGATGTATACTTATGATTATGATGCCATGATCATGCAGTGTTAACTTATATGAGATGAGAATGATAATGATGTGCATAATGTGTTCAATAAAGGATGCAATGTTGATGATTATGTTAATGCAATGTTTATGATTTAATGCTATGGATGATATATGTATGGACCTAATGCAATGTGTATATGATCATGTATGCCCTTATGTTTTTGGATGTCGCAGGATATCATTGTGAGATGGACAAGAGAAGATGGCGAGACTGATGAGAGAAGATGATCAGACCAAAGAGGAGAAGACATGAGACTAACGGAGATGCATGTTAATTCCTAGACCAAATCCTTCAACACTTTACTGTAGGACTTTCAATATTTATTGCTCTTAATCATCATTGGGTAGACTATTGTAATGGCCAATAAACACCAAGATATGACACAGATCACGGTGTGCAAGGTTGTACCATTACATAAGACAAGCAGTCATAGACAAGGATGATCATGACTCAAATATAGAGCGTGATTGCCCTAGTCTTTTTGTCATAATCAACCACAAGCAGAAAAGACAAGGACGAATCATGAAACATCTTTGCTTCTCTAAATCCTATTTCCAGGACATCCTTGAGAAACTAACAGCATGATTGTCAAAATACAAAAACAAATAAATCCCTTACCATGATATGTCATTGTTTTTCTAAATCCCTGAATCAGGACCTCATTGAGAAACTAGTAGTCATGCATGTCAATCATCATGATACATCGCTGCTTCTCTAAATCCTGCTTAGTGGGATCTCGCTGAAAAACTAATAACATGATAAAAACCAAAAGACAATTGTCAAGTGTTTTCCAAGTACGTCTGGATATCCATTATTCTGATGTCAAGATGTCTGGTTTAATAATGTTGAGATGTAAAAATGTTAAAAGTTCTGATTGATCTTAAAAAAATGTCAAGGATTGGTGAATTCAGGAAGGACACATCCTGAATAATGTCGATGTCGAGAGGATTTGATCCCTAATAGTCATAAGGGGTCCCTAGAAATGATGACGATGCCTAGGGAGGACACATCCTAAGGCATAGATGATAGAGTTGGTTCTTTAGAAGGACACATCTGAAGAATACTGATGTCACAAAGAGTGATCTTTAGATGTCAAGAGGATCACTCAAAATGTCGAATGACAATGACGATGCCTAGGAAAGACCCATCCTAAGGCATAGATGATAGAGGTTATCATTTAGAAGAACACATCTGAAGATTAACCAAAATTTGACAGTTTGACAGGTTACAGTGAGTTGTCCTGTTTTGACTAGGTTTGACTTGTGTTGGCCAGATGTCGCTATTGTCATAATAATATGTGCCGATGAGTTTGTCAAGTTGCGGTAAATGATTGCCAGAATTTGTTTGATGAGTGTCGTTTGTTTGGGAAAATTTGTGTTGTCTTGAAGACTTTTGACGTGTGTGTCAGTGTGACACCATGAACCTTAATGGATTGACGTAGTGCGGCCTCGGGGGCTCATCGATAGATGGCCTTGCCTACGTCATACACTCAGAGACCTCGTAGTTCGACACGACCAATGACTTTGCCTTGATGACCATAGATTGCGTCATGATTTTATTTTGACAAACCTAAAAGGACTAACCTAATGTCTCAGGGACTCCAATGTGAGTCTTGCCTATGTAGCAAATGCGCAGAGACAACGTAGTTCAGACATTGACATGGACTGACTGACATGACTGACTTTTGACAAGAGATGACACTGCGTTTTTCGTTCTTCGAGCAGTCTGATGTTTTGTTCATGGTTTTCTTCAGGACATTTTATGATTTTTAGGTCTTTTTTCAGGACACTTTGCTAATGTTTTTGGTCTTTCTTCAGGACATTTTATGATGTTTTTGTCTTTTTTCAGACATTTTATGATGTTTTTGTCTTTTTTTTAGGACTTTTTATGATGTTTTTGTCTCTTTTTTTTTAAGACTTTTTATGATGTTTTTGTCTTTTTTTAGGACTTTTTATGATGTTTTTGTCTTTTTTTAGGACTTTTTATAATGTTTTTGTGATCATATGTGACATCCACTGCAATTGCATGATAAACATTTTGCCCCCAGTCAGGTCCAAGACTGAGCCCCTTTTTATGGAACATGGATGGGATGCTCCTGGCTTTCTAGGTGGACAGTCGTCAGGACTTGATGTCAATTGTTTATCCACTATGACAGGTAGGGTAGGATGTGGTGGCGATTTGCGCAAATAGTGGCAAAAATTCCCTTCATCCTAGGCCAAGTTAGATAAAATGATAGTAGATGGTAGAGAAATGATTGATTACGCACGGCGCCTGTTTGCTAGGTTTTCACCATGGTACTTGTCCAAAGCGCCTGTTTGCCAGGTTTTCACTATTGAACAAATCATTTTTCTCTTTACTATTTTGATGGTTTTTTAATTTTTTTGGTGTCACCAAGACGCCTGTTTGCCAGGTTTTCATCAGGGTGATGATTTTTTATCATTTTTCAATTTTTTTGTATTGTATGGTTTTCGACTCAATCCTCTGATGCTATGCGTAGAACTTTCAGAGATGTAAACTGTAGATGGGCTCTATCAATTGTTCTCTGTCCAGAGTTGCCAGCTGATATGCTCCAGAGCCAAAAGAAGATATGATAATGTAGGGACCCAGCTAGTTTGGTTCAAATTTTCTTGGCTTTTCTCTGTCAGCTTGGTTCTTGGGGTTCTGCATGAGCACTAGGTCACCAATGTCAAACTTTCTGACCATAACCTTTTTATTGTAGCTGTGACAAAGACGGTTCTGATATGTTTGGAGGTGGTTCAGTGAATTTTTCCTTCTTTCTTCCAGCATTTCCAGCTCATGCAAGCGTGATTGCCAATACTCCTCTTCATTACTTAAACCCTTTAGGGAGACTCGTAGTGAAGGAATTTTGACCTCAATGGGCAAGATGGCTTCAGTTTAAAAAATTAGGGCAAATGGAGTGGCTCCCATAGGCGTACGGATGCTAGTTCAGTAAGCCCACAGAGCAGGGTTAAGTTGTATGTGCCAGTTGCGGCCAGTGTCATTGACAGTCTTTTTTAGAATTTTGACAATGGTTTTATTTGATGCCTCAGCTTGACCGTTTCCTTGTAGGTAGTATGGAGATGAAAAGTGGTGTTGGATATGGAATCGCTCACATAACTCACATATGTCTTGGTTTTTAAATGAACGTCCATTGTTAGTGATGATGGATTGTGGAAGGCCAAATTGGAAAATGATGTAATTAAGGATGAACTTGGATATTTGTTTGCCGGTAATATATGTCAATGGGATGGCTTCAATCCACTTTGTGAAATACTCAGTGGTAGTAATGATAAATTTATGGCCATTGGATGAGGTTGGATGAATCTTACCCACGAGGTCGAGTCTCCATTGAGAGAAGGGCCATAGAGAAGTGATTGGCCGAAGTTCCTGTGCTGGAGCATGGACTAAATCACTGTGAATTTGACATTTACGACAAGTCCTGACATATTCAATTGCATCATTTTCCATTGTCGGCCAATAATGCCCAAGTCTTGTTACTTTCTTAGCTAGAGTAGGACCACTCGAATGAGACCCGCATATACAGTCATGCACTTTGTGTAAGGTCGTACATGCTTTGTCGGTGTCAAGACATCTAAGGAGGGTATCGTCAAAACTATGGTGGTAAAGGGTGTCACTGATAATGGCATACCTTGCAGATTTTCTAATGAAGGACTTCCTTTGGTTATTGGACAGGTTCGGTGGAAAGGTTTGAGATTTTAGGTAGTCATAAAAGTCATGATACCAGGGAGAGTTGGGACCAACAAGTTCACAAACCATTTTTTATTCTGGGATATCATATGCCGGTATTAAAAGTTGTTCTACTAAGAACTCAAACTGTGATACATTTTTAGGGATGTCCAAGAAAGAACTAATAGTAGCCATTGCATCAATTGCCTTATTATGTGCCCTGGATATTTTTTCAAAAGAAATCAATTGGAAGTATGTCAGGAAACTGTCCACCATCCTCTTGTAGGGAAGCAACTTCTCATCTTTTATTTCATAGTCATCATTCACTTGGTTGATCACGAGCTGGGAATCCCTGAATACAAGCAACATCTGAATTTTCCATTTAATTACCATCTTGAGACCTGTGACTAGTGCTTCATATTCGGCAATGTTGTTTGTACAAGGGAAAGTGATCCAATATGACTTAGGAATTGAATCCCCCTTGTGGTGTGATAAACAAGATTCCAGTGCCAGAGCCATGACCAGTATGAGACCCATCAAAATATAGCTTCCATGGTGCTATCGGTTCCGCATGAAAAATGGACTGATTAGGAAAATCAATTACTAGTGGATGAGCGACTCGAATTGGTGCATCCGCTAGTTGATCTGCTATTACCTGTCCTTTTATTGCCTTATGCTCGACATATTGTATGTCGTATTCACTTAGTATCATGACCCATTTTGCCAACCGACCTGTTAATGCTGCCCGACTTAAGAGATATTTCAGTGGATCAATCTTGGAGACCAGCTACGTCTGGTGACTGAGCATATAGTGTCTTAGTTTTTGGGATGTGAAGACAACAGCGAGGCATGCACATTCAATATATGTGTAGTTCAACTCATACCCTATCAGTGTGCGACTGATGTAATAGATGGCTCTTTCTTTTCCTTCATGATCATTTTGAGCCAGTAATGCCCCCAGTGCTGAACTAGTAGTCGAGATGTATAGAATTAATGGCTTTCCATGAATAGGAGGCATGAGGACTGGTGTTGACAATAGGTAATCTTTGATTTGCTGGAAGGCCTCTTGACATTTATCTGTCCATACAAAGGGGATACCCTTGGGCAACAAATACTGGAACGGGTGACACTTATCTGCTAGTTGGGCTATGAAATGCCGAATAGATTGTACTCTGCCTTGCAGAGTTCTGAGTTCACTGATTCCTTTGGGCGGAGGCATGTCTATGATTACTTTGACCTTTGCTGGATTGACTTCTATTCCTCTTCAAGAAACTATGTATCCCAAGAGTTTACCTGATGTGACACCAAAAACACACTTCTTGGGGTTTAGCCAAACTTTGTACTCTTCAAGTCTCTTGAAAATTATGTTGAGTACCTTCAAATGATCTTTCCTTGTTGCTGATTTGGCCAATAGGTCATCTACATAATCCTCCATTATTTTTTGCATCATGTCATGGAATATCATGGTCATAACCCTTTGATATGTGGCACCTGCATTTTTTAGACCAAATGACATGATGTTCCAACAATATGTACCCCATGGGCAGGTAAATGTCATTTTGTGCTAATCTTCAGGAGCAATGCGAATTTGATTATAACTGGAGAAACCATCCATGAGGGATAGCATCTCATATCCTGCTGTAAGGTCCACTATGATGTCAATGTTTGGCAAAGGAAAGTCATCCTTTGGACATGCTTTATTTAGGTCTCAGAAATCTGTACATACACGGATCAACCCATTTGGCTTTGTGACTAGGACCAGATTAGAAATCCATTCAGTGTAGTCAATAGACAGTATGAATCTGGCGTCTAGCAATTTCTTTAACTTGGCCTTGACCAATAGGGAAACTTGGGGGTGCATTTTGCGCAACTTCTGCTTGACTGGTTTAGCATTAGGTAATAGTGGCAGATAGTGTAGAACCAATTCTGGGTCCAATCCTGGCATGTCAGCATAGGACCATGCGAAATTGATTTTTCGTTCTGCAAAGAATTCATGAAATTCTAGTTTCTCTTCGTCAGTCAGTGACGCAGCAAATAGGACCATCTTGGGGTCTTCTGTAGTTGAAATGTTATCCTCTATGGTGTCCTCAATCAGCATAGCCAATTTCTCCTATTGCACAGGGAGAAAGTCCATTCCTCCATCTTTGGGCACCCCAGAGAGGTTTTCACCCGCAGATACATCCTTTATTTTTACTATTTTATCATCAAGAGGTTCCTTTTAGTTTTCACCTAGAGACGTTTCATTTTTTACTTTATTTTTACTTTTGCTTTTGTGACTAGATGACGGAGCAGTCTCGCCGAAGTATGTCGTGCAATCTAAATCAATGGTGAATCCTAATTTTTGGTCCCCACTAGGTATGCCTTCTCGTAATCCCATGAATTTGGAAATTGCCTCATCATTCTGAAATGTGTCCAGAACTGGCGGTCCTTGTTGGTCCCAATCAACTAGCTCAGGGTAAACTAAGGAGATGCCATCGTCAATGTTGGTAAATTGAGGTGAGGAGGTGGACAGTATGCAGATGGATTTAGTAATGTTGTAGATGAGATTATCATCATCCAACTCTACATCGGACTCTATCCAATATCCTCCTTCACTAGTGTCATATTCGTTGTCAAAATAATGAGTGAAGGTTTTAGAGCCCTGGTTGTCACTGTCGTTTGACACTTCGGATTGATTGGACTGAGGGGGTTCAGATGATGGGTGTTGTACATCATGGGAAGTGGTAATGGGACTTTGGCTATTTTGTGCCTGTTCAATTTTGAATGTTTTCCAAAACCGTTGTTCAAAAGTCAGTTCCCTTGGTTCAACAAATAAATCATCAAGACAATAGTCACTTAGGGATCGTTCTGAGCCAAATTCCCGCTCATGAGAGTTTGTTTCAGTAAGGGTTTCCCTAGTAGTCTCAACACTATCCGAAGCATGTACTCACTCATTTGAAAGTGCAGAGGCACGTCGATCATCATTGTCGGATGATCCAAACCTTAATCCAAGATACTTCAGAATTTGAAAAGTTTCTATGGGTTCCCTTCGGCCAGTTTTATTTTTTCCTAGGCCACTAGTACCATCGTAGCCTTTAGCCTTCATGATGTCATAACCCTTGCCATATCTTTGAACTGGTAATGGGGGTAGTGTGACAGTATCCTTATAGATCCATCATGTAATGTCAACAAGGTCTTCATTACTCATATCTCCCCACTTGATAAAAACTATTTTCGGTGGGACTTTGAAAATTTCTTGAGGTTCCATTCTGAAACATGGCCGACCATAAATCTTTGGAGACATGGGTATTGTTGTCATGTTGTATGTTGTATTTAGTTTGAACTCTCCACAGCCAACATCCTAGATTTTGATAGTCGATTTAGTCTTAGGGCTAGTGGAAGGTGGTGGTATGGCGGAAGACGTGGATGGAGCAGATGTGGAAGATGATGTGAGTGTGGATGGGTTGATGTACTTGGATGATGAGGAGCTAGGTGCTTCTCGGTTAATAGGTACTCAGTTTTCAGAGATACCCATTAAGTTGGTGCAATATTGGAAAGGGTCGAGGTCTCCGTATATGGTTATTTCTGTGCCATCAAATGGAAACTTTAGGCATTGGTGGTATGTAGATGGAATGGCTTTTAAGGCATGAATCCATGGACGACCAAGCAAGATGTTATATGGTAGTTCCAAATACAGGACCTGGTAGGTTGTGTCCACAATGACCGGTCCCACTCTGATAGGGAGAGAGATAACACCACGTGAAGAGCCCTCCTCATCATCGTATGTTTTGATCACTATAATTTTTGTTGGGTCTACGCACGCATCAGAGAACCCTAGAGCCTTAACCAGTTTGAGGGAGCATATGTTCAATCCTGCTCCGCCATCTACTAAAACCTACATCTAACTTTGTGCTTGTGGAAAAAAGTTTCTATGTGCAATGCATCATTGTGGTTGGTTTTAGGTGATGAGTAATCTTGACCCAAGAAGGTGATGTGGTGAGGCATAGTGAGATATCCCACCATAGTTTCAAATTGATTGACATCGATGTCCTTGGGTACTAACGACTCTAGGAGAGTTTTATCTAGGATTTCTTTGTGTGCGGGAGAGATACGAAGTAGCTCAAGTATAGATATTTGTGCGGGAGTCTTTCCTAGTTGGTTGACGAGGTTGAATTGACTTTTGGGTTTCCATTGTTGTGTGGTTGGTACAGGTTTTGGCTATTTAACAGATGGAGCAGGTTGTGATTGTTTAGCAGATGGTCCTGATATGGTGATTTTGGCTTGTCTAACGGGAGGTGGGCCAACTATAGTGACCTTGCCACTTCGAGTAGTAGCATTACATTTGGGTGGTCTCTTCACCGTAATGGTATTGATGCACTCATCGTCAGTTCAGACATTATTTATAATTGGTCCATTAGAATAATCGTACTTGGCTTAGGTGAAGTTAGCTTGATTCTGTGGACCTGAAGTGGAAGCATTATCAGAACCATGGTCCTATAATGGATTCTTGTGGATAGTATGATCTGAATTGGAGGCAAATTGTGATCCACCTACTTCGATGGTGCGACTTTCGATAAGATCTTGTAATAGGTTTTTTAATTGTTGACAGTTGCCCTTTTTCTCGATGGTATTCAAAAAATGCATTATCATTCCACCATGCTGGTTTGAATTGTCCTGGGTCATATGGTTTTGGTTCTTGAAGTATGATGACCCCATGCTGGAGGCATTTCCTAAGGACTTCTTCAATGGGTTCACCCAAATGAGTGTATGTGTGACCCTTAGGAAACTGTCTCATCTGACGGTATTTTCCCTGATTATTTTGACCATTCTGATTGTTTGAAGAAGCATTGGGAGGAGGTGTCAATGTCGTTGTTGGTCTATTTTGTTGTTGAACCCCTTTTAGGGCCAATACAGGACCCACAATGTTTGCAGTCTTGGCGTCAACAACACTGTCATTTGTAACATGCTTATTTTTAACCCAATATTTATTTTTATTGGTGGGTGGATTGACGCTTGTGTTTTTGGAACCATATCTTAGTTCTCCCTTTGTGATAATGGCTTTCTCAATCTGGACCCCTTTTTCAACTAATTCTGTGAGGTTTGTGCAACAATGTACTTGCAGTGCATATTTTAGGGGCCCCAGAAGTGTTTGGACAAACATGTCAACTTTTTCCCTTTCGAGGATGTCAATGTGACATCGACTAGTGAGGCTTCTCCATTTTTGAAAGAATAGGATAAATGTCTCACTAGAATCTTCTTGCGTGAGATTGCACAAGCTAGTGATAGAGGTATCCATGTCAATGTTGTACACATAATTTCTTATGATTTTTTGTTTAAACTCATCCCATATCCAGATATCCTTTTGGGTGGAAAACCATTCAAGGGTAGGACCCACCAGACTTTTAGAAAAAAGTCTCATCAAGTATGTTTGTTCATAGGCGATGTCCATACAATTGGTTGCAAATTCGTGAACATGTTCAATGGGGTTTGTCTTGCCTCTATATTTTGTGAAGTTGGGTGACACATATCCTGGCAGAAATGGAGGCATGTATAAGCTCGTGTCGAATGGGTATACATTTAGATCATATGATATTTCTGATTTCTTGCCTGAAATGTACATGTTTTGGATAGTTTTCTCTACATACCTCAATCTTGTTTGGAGGGCATCCACAGTAGGGTCGTTTATGTTTTCGTACGTTGGATTGCCTGGTACACCATGTGTTCTTGTTTGTTGCGTGTGAATATTGGTGTATTGTGGCGGTATGGATTGTTGTGGTATGTATGACTTGTGTGGATTGACATGTTGTTGGTATTGGAAGTTATGATTGGGTGCATGTTGATATTGAAAGTTATGATTGGGTGCATGTTGATGAGTATGAACGTTAGATGAGTAGGTTGGGATGTGGCCCCCAGCCATGTGTGTCGTTATTTGGGGGATATGATGACCATGAATGTTATGATGTGTTAATGATGTCATGGGTTGTGTTATTTGGATGCCTTGTGTAAATTGTTGATTTTGTACAAGGGGAACGTTTGTGTTTGTACCTTGGGAGGAAATGACATTTGACTGTGTTGTCATGTTAACTTTTTGTTGCTGTCCTTGGATAAATACACGTCTTGTGACCCCTCCCAAAGGATTTTGTGAAATACCACTGAGTGGATATGTCGAAGTTGTACTCATGCTAGTAGATGGAGCTATCAAGGGGGGATTGTTGTGACTTGATGATGCCCCCGCGGCATTTACTATCATGGCATTTACTATCGTGATATTTGTGGTATTGGGAATGTTGGGGGTGTTTGGGATGTTGGGAGTGGCATGCACTATCATTGTGGCCCCAAACGAAGTATTGCTCATAGTATTTGGAAGTTGACCACTATGTGACATGTTATGTGCGTTGTTGGTATTAGGGTTAGGAGGTGTCAAATTTAGCATGTTAACGTCAAATCCTTATGGTAACTTAGCTCCTTCACTCAAGAGCATGGCTAAGAATCTGTCTCTATCATGACAGACCATTGTTTCAACGAGCTGACAGGCCTCTAAGTTTTCCTCAAGTAGTTTACCATTTTCATCTTTTTGCAAGAATGGTTCAAATGGACTATTTGATGAGGATTGTGTTGTCATTGGAGGTTGATTATCTAAATTGGAAAATGGATCGTAAAAGGTCCAGTTTGGGTCAGATTGCTCAAATGGGAATGACAACTAATAATGATGATACTATGCAAGATCTAAGTTCAAAATGATGACTAGGATGACTAATGTTTTTCGATTTTCGTGAATAGGATATGCAATGTGTAGACTTATAATGCAATTTAAGACAAGGGTATCTAAGCACTTCTAAGCTCAAACTTTTTTTTTTATTTTGGCTGCCAAAGGACTTTGTTGAAAATGACAAGGTGACAAGGTCTAAATGACTAGTGAGTTTTCCTAACTAGACTTTTGAGTTGGAAAAATCTCACAAAAGAGGACAATGACTAAAAAGGGGGTTGAAACTTAGTCCAAGAGAGCCTAATTTTGAAAGAAATGATGTTGCAAATTGTGCTTAAGATTTTCCTAATCCTAAGTATGCAATGATTTGAAGCCTAGGGACAAACTAATGTCAAATGTATGTACCTAAAATGATGAAGGATGAAACCTATGATGACCAATGAAAACTAATGGTTGAACCTTTGAGCAACTCCAGACTTGGTTTCTGACAGAATCTCCCTAGAAATAGTATTTTGACAAATGGTTGATAAGTTGAAGACCTCAGGTTTTGAATGTGAAATTTTTAGTTTTGACAGGAAAATGTGTCGTTTGAAGCTGCGAATGCGTGAATAGTTTAGCAAATGTGGTTTGTTTTTGCAGTTGCAGCTTTTGGATTGACAGATGCGACTTGATTTAGCATATGTGGCTTTTCAGTGTTCAAATGCGCTGTGACACCCACAGATGCGGCATTATAAATGTCAAATGCGGTTTAACAGAGCAGTTGCGGTGTAGAAAATCAATTGCGGTTCGACAGATGCGACACAGTTTTGTTTCAAAATGATTTTCTTGTCGTTTTGTTGTTAATTTTGATCTATTTGGTGAATGTTTTGTTTTGAACTGTGATAAAACTAGAAAGCACTTGACAAACATAGTGTTTCGAATGTAACCAATCACACATCAGATAAGCACAATCCTTGGCTAGGCCATGACAATATTCACTAGATTCCACGTAGGTTTCCCCAACAACATATCTGTAGCATGTGAATTCAAAAGCTTGGCTACACATGCTCCCCCTTACAGTGCACTCTCTTCTCAGGCCAACCAAGCTTCCAACCCCCATGAAACTCCCATGGCGAGCTGATCACCTCTACTACAAACTGCGAAAGTGTGGATGCCTTCACAACGACCAGTGTTGCGCTAGCAAATAGAAGGTTTTTGGCTTTCTATACAAAAGTTTTTAGTTCAGGACCCCCATTCGAGTGGCCATACATGGGGCAAGAGATTAATCACCATTAAGGTGGTACTCCAGCCTGAAGAGGTTAGGCTCAACAGTGTTTAAGGGTGTACAACTGCGTCCGTATGACACATCCGCACTCACAATCTTAGATTTTCCCTTAAGATTTACATTTATATACCGGTCGAGGGTAGCTTGGCTTTAGCTCCGTTTTCGGTTTGAGTCATGTTGGGGTGATAAAATCCCCAGGCAGGCTGAATTTCTAGAGTTGGTAATTGTTTCTCTTACACCCAAGATCGCCCGAAAGCACAAGGGGAGAGGATACTCTGATATACCAAGTCAGGGTAATAACAGATAAAAATGGGTCTAGTTTTCTAATCACAAGGTTTTCACCAAGTGAGAGCATACTCACCTACCATTTTGCAAACACAATCAAGTAAAGAAGACATGAATGTTCTTTTTATGTGCACCAAAGTTAAATGTTTGCTAATCTATGAAAAACAAGCACAATGTTTGTTTTATTCTATCTTCGACATTCGAATCTACAGACAAAAAATTAGTAGTTTCTTTATTAAATGATCTTTGACACACGAATAGTAATTGCCACATGCTGCAAACAGAGATTATTAACACAAAACCCTAAGCTAGCTAACATGAAGGAATGAAAAAAAAAGCAGGAAATCAAAAGACTAGAAGAAACCAGAAAGAAACCAGTAACCAAAAAACCCTAAAATCCAAAAATTAGAATGTCAAAAATGAAAGAAAATATTTACCAATCAAATGCGGCATGACAAAGCATATGCGTCGTTTAGGAGTTCGAATGCGGCATGACAGAACAGATGTGTCATTCAAGATAGCGATTGCAACTTGTCAGAGCGATTGCGAGTTTTGTGTTTTTGAATGCATTGTGATGCATCAGATGCGTCACAAGTTTTTTAAAAAGGCGGTTGCATCGCTCCATACCTATACCTATAAAACAACGAAAAACACAAAAAAATGTACGGAAATAACCAAAAAAATAGAGTCGGGTTCACCAATGTAACTGAGGGTAAATTCTAAGGTTTTAGATTAGATCAATCAAATGAATGTAAATCATTAATGATAATAAACCCAAAGTTCTATAGAGCACAAAGGAAATTAAACAATAGGACAATTATACCTATAAATCACAATTCCCATGATTACCTCCATAGTACCTTCTTACTTGTTGGATGATGTTGCCCTCAAATTCGTTATGCAAGCAATCTGAAAATGTCTAAGTCCTACAACAAGCCTTGAAGGATTTGTATAAAAATGTCTAAATGACTATGACTATGACAATGTCTAAGATTTGATCACATGAAAATAATAATTCTAATGAGAAGCCTAAGAGTGCAAGTGCAAGAGTATAATGCCTCTAATATGTGCGTGTGTCTATGTAAAATGTTAGCGTGTAATCGAAAAGTGAGAGGAAAATGACATTTTATAGAAAATGTCATTTTGAGTGGATGGACGAGATTAAATGATGATGAGAACCTAAAATGAGAGGTCCAGATTAAATATGAGAATCCCTAATCAGGGTTAGGGAAAAATCCTTAATCGAACGGTCAGAATAATATCTCAGATAATCAGATCGACGGTGGAGAATAAATGAGATAAATTAATTAAAGAAATGAAGATTTTTGAAAAAATCAAGATAAGATTGCCTGATTCATGAGATTCAAAAAATAAAGAAGATAAGATTTGGACTAAAGATTCAATTTGGAAAATCAAGAATCTGCCCGATTACTTGATTTTTGGAAGATTAGTTACTATTTTGAATTAAATTAATTTAAAATAATGATTTTGTGAGATAATAAATAATCTTTTTCAGATTATTTATCAAAATGGACTGACAGTTAAGATTGTGATGATATTTTAAATAATTTAATTTATTTAAAATGAGAGGAATATCAAATTGGCAATTAAATAATTAAATTTAATTATTTAATTTAGCAGATAAGACAATTAATTAAATAAATTAATCAATTTATTTAATTAAGAATTAGTGACATATTAAATAAATAAATGTAATTCATTTATTTTAATATGGAAGAATTAAATGCAGAAGGGAAATTAAATAAATTAAGAAATTTATTTAATCAAGGGAAGACTTAGACAATTAATGACATATTTAATAAATAAATAAAATTTATTTATTTAATAATCATGAAGAATAAATGACATGAATTAATTAAATAATTATGAATTATTTAATCAATAGTCGAATGTGGGCCAAGGACATAATTAAATGTCATAATTATGCTAGGACAAAAGTGGTAAAAATGAAGCTTGTAGGCCTAGGTCATTTTTAGGTGTCTACAGGCAGCACTAGTTCAATCTTTGCTATTTTGGTACAGAAAAATAGTGACAATTTAGAATAGCCCATGGCTTTCTTTAGCCAAATACTTGCTGATTACGAAGAGAGGTATTCATTTGTTGAGAAGCATGTTCTCTTCATGATCAGAACCTTAAGGAAATTCAAGCCTCTAGTGTCAAATAATAAGATTCATATTCTGGTAGCACACTCAAGTGTGAAGGAGTTTCTATTGAACAAATAATTGAATGACAAAAGAGCAGGATGGATCACCAAGGTCATGGAGTATGATGTAGATATTAAGATCACCAAACTAGTTAGAGATAGAGGTCTTTGTGAGCAGCTTGCTACAGGGTCAAGCAGTAAAACTAAATTAGAAAAGGATGTCATGCTTGCTAATACAAGTGAATTTTAGAATGCTCAAGATGATGTGCCTGTGGGAACAACTAATTGGGTTCAAGATATGACCCAATTTCTACAAACTGGTGAATGCCCATTAGGATTAAACAAAGCTAAAAGAAGATACTTCAGATTGCAGTCCATACCATATGTACTGTTAAACAATGTTCTTTTCAAAAAGGATCTGAATGGTGTTTTTTTAAGGTGCATTCACAGTGATTAGATTAAAAAGGTACTTCATGAATTTCATGATGGAGCTGCGGGAGGTCACTTTGCCCCAAGAACTGCTACCTAGAAAATCATGAGAGCTGGTTACTATTGGCCCAGCTTGTTCAAAGATGCATACTCTTAGTCAAGAAAGTGTATCAGATGTGCTTTATTCGCAGGAAAGGAAAAGTTGCCTGCTATGCCTCTACACCCCATTCAAGTAGAACAGCCCTTCATCAGATGGGGCATTGATTTCATCAGACCAATTAACCCACCATCCAGTGCTAGTCATAAGTGGGTGTTGACTTCTACAGACTATTTCACATGATGGACAAAAGCAATACCTTTGAAAGAAGCAAAAGAGTCTTCAGTGTTGAGCTTCTATGAGGATATAGTCACCAGATTTGGAGTTCCTGACTCTATCATATCTGATAATGCTCTCACATTTGTGGGAATAAGACTAACTGATTGGGTTGTTAAATAGGGTAGTCATCTAAATACATCCTCAAATTATTACCCTCAGGGTAATGGCCTAGCCGAAAGCACAAATAAGAATTTCATCAAGATTATCAAGAGAACAATGGAGGATAATCAGAGGACCTAGCACATCAAATTAAAGTATGCACTGTGGGCAGACAGAGTGACTCCTAAGAGTCTATTGCTAACTCACCCTACTTGTTAGTCTATGGTAGAGAGGCAAGATTACCCTTGTCTGTGGAGCTCCCAGCCCTTGACATTATACATCAGTTGGAGATGTTTGAAGAACAAGACCCAATGTCCATGAGATATGCAGAGCTCATGGAACTTGAGGAATTAAGAGACAAAGCAATGAAGGATTTGGAGTATCATCAGCTCCAAACAAAGAAAACATTTGACAGAAGGGCTACAGAAAAAAAATTTAGGGTGGGAGACCTCGTGCTCAAATGGGACGTTCTGAAAAGCAGGCCAGGCCATCACACCAAGTTTGACAACATGTGGACAGGCCCATTCCTTATCAGAGACTGTAAGGAGCACAACGCTTATCAACTGGCTACAACAGATGGGGAAGTACTTCCTATCCCAGTCAATGGGATACACCTTAAACCCTGTTTTCAAGTCTGATGGATTTCCTCTATTGTACATATTAGTTTAGGTTTATGTTTTCAATAAGTGCTTCTGCACTTCAAGTTAGTTATTTTCTTTTTCCTGGGTGTTGTGATGGCACAGTTTTTTTCTCTTTTGCTTTCCCTTGTTTTGTTTTTTGGCAACTTATTATGTCTCGTGGATCTCAGGGAGTTGAGGCCATGTGCAGGACTGATATTTTGTTTATTTTATGAGCCTTCTAATGACTCCATGCCCAATGGATAAGCTAGACTACTGGTCTTCATGTTTAGCAGGAAAACATCCAGAAAAGGTCAGTAGAGATGTTACCTAATTATTACCCTCAGGCTCAATCAGGCAAGGCATCTATGTTGCAGATGCTCATAAGGGCCAAATGGGATATCTCCATTGAGGGTTATTTCATGTGTCTGATGACATTTCACAGGGAATTCAGTTAAGAGGCTTGCTCTGTTGGACATATGCCTCAGTAGTTACAGGCTTAGCCTCCATTAGAGCCAGGTGGGCATGACATCTTCACTATCTGGCCGACTGGCTGCTTTGTCACTTTCTATTTTGAACAGGTCGTTATGACCTAATTTTTGTCCTACCGAATGAAGCTGCAGAGCCTATCGCTATGACAGGAGAGGTTTGGTATGACCTCTTATCGCGTCGAGATCTTTGGCTGATAGGCCATTCAATCGTCAGTCGAGGAAACTCATGGCGACAACGGGCTTCGGGATAACTTATGATGCTCGGTGAAGGGTCCTAGCGAACAGTCAGAGTCTCCTCAACTTAAAAAGCCTTCGGCATAACAAGCATTCAAAGAGAGTCTCGGCGACCAGTGAAGTCTCCCCAACAACAATATGGTTTCGGCATGAGATGTATTTCAGCATATGGTCTCGACAAACCGGTGGTGTCTCACCAAAATAGGGAGCCTTTGGCATAGCATTCAAGTCAGAGAAAGGTCTCCCCGACTCCGATGTCTCGCCGACAACAAAGAGATCGCCAAGAGGAGATGCCTTCGCCATGAAGTCTCGACGATGATTAAAGTCTCACTGAAAGCCAGCAGTCCCACCAATGAAGTCATATCGATGCAAGGTCTGGCCGACGGAGTGGAGTCTTGGCAAATAGGGAAAGATCTTCGGTGTAACACGAGAGGCAAAGGGAAGTCTATAAGATGTCTCAATGACCCAGGATGTCTTGGCGACAAGAAGGATGAAGTTTAGGGAGCTCACCAAGACAAAGTGCTCGGCAGAAGGTTCAATGACCGCGTGGAGTCTCGCCAATAACAGAAAGACCTCGCTGAGAGAGCTCGACATCGGCATAAGGTCTTGCTGATATGAAGAAGTCTCCTCGACGGAAAGAGAAGAGTTCACCAGGAGGTCTTGCTGAAGGAGGCAAAGAGCTCGGTGGAATGAAAAGACCTTGGTGTGAGGTCTGGGCAAAGTCAGGATGTCTCACCGAAGGAAAGCAGCATCGCTAAAGAAAGGAGAGCTCGGCAGGAGGTCTCGCTGAACGTAGGAGGTCTCCCCAACATTTGACATCGATATAGCACCTGACGCTCGGTATGAAGTTTGGCTGATACGCAAAAGTATCAATGAAACAAAAGCGAGCTAGGGGAGAGGGATCCAACATCGCCAAGAGGTCTTGCCGAATGTAGTGAGTCCCGCCGAAATAGGGTGCCTTTGCTAAAGGGTGGGGGCTTTTGACATGATGTTTTGGTGATAGAATTATGTCTTTTCGATGGCCTGAGTGATATCGATATGAATTCTAAAGCCCGCTATGATGTCTCACCAACCGTCATGTGTTGTGTCGATAGCTTCAGAGGGCCATAATCACATCGACGAGACACCTCAAGTGTCTCGCTGAGTTGTGATTCTGACCAAATGAGTTTTGACCATGGGGGAATTTGCATGGAATACGTTCAACCAACTAGGGGGAGCTGAGGTGAGCCATGGTATTCTGATTAGAATGAAGAATGTCAACAGGATGAATGGAGCATGTATTTGTTGTGAGCTCAGGGCATTCAAAGCGTTCAATCGAAGTGGTTCAAACAGGACACGATACCAGGATTAGAATGAATGTGGTAGCTATGAAATATCTGAGGAAGGCTTCTCTGGGGTGACTCTTGGCCATCATGGACATGCAGGGTCCTACATTTAATTTAGTCGAGAATATCTGAGGAGAGATCTTTTTTGGGGACTGATATTTTGTAAGCCCTAAGGGGCTGACACAGTCTAATATATAGGGCATTTTTTGCCTTTTTGTAAGTAGTTTGGATTGTGCATTCAAAAGAGTTAGTGATTTTTATCAATCCTTTCTCAACTAAATGTATGTTTTGTAACTCAATTGGTATCTAGAATATAACACAGAGTTTACCTGGGAAGCTACTGTTAATGTTTGTATTACTCTCATTTCTATATTTTAGACTATGCAAGTTCTTAGCTATTTTTTTTCTAAAATCTATATTCATACCTAAGGTTATGAAATTCATCTTTCCTTCCTAAGATATGCATGTAGAGCAAGCCTATTAAGAGTATTGCATGAGTTTAAAGGGGTTATGTTAAGTAAGTGAAAAGGCTGTCTGTTGCTTTCCAGTGTATGTTCTTCTTGTGTATGTTTCATGATTTCTTATTAACTCAGTGTATCACCATAGGAATAGTTCAGTTTAGTTTCATTATTTGTATGCATTCCTTCTCTTTTTACCTTCACATAATTTCTAGTTTAGGTGATACCCAAAGGAAGTCAGCCTTCTCCCGAGGTTCATTTCAACTTCAGGTGACCCACAGCCTTGAAATGATCCCATGTTTCACCAGAAAGCTTAGTTCTCATAACTTCGCATAGGGTGCATTTCTAGGTGACAACAAGACTCACCAAGAACTTTTTCAGATTTTAGACCAATTTCACTTTGTAATGTGATATACAAAATTTTCACAAAGGCTGTTTATCTTTGATTACACCCTTTGGTGTCTAAAATCATATCTGAAGAGCAGGGGGTTTTGTACTTGGAAGGGAAACAAAAGAGGGTGCTATTGTTGCACATGAAGTCCTTCATTTTATAGCTACAAACAAGATATCTTCTATGATTATAAAATTGGATATGCAAAATGGATATAATAGGGTGGATTGGTCTTTTTTGAAGCAGATGCTACAAAGGTTTGGTTTTTCTCAAAAATGGTGCAAATGGATCATTTCCTATTTGTTAGGTGCCAAGTTTCCAGTGTTGTTAAATGGCTCCCCAATAGGTTTTTTTGGATCTACTCAAGGAGTGCATCAATGTGATCCTCTTTCACCTTTTCTCTTTATTATCTTAGTAGAGGCTTTAAGTACGTCATTTTGCAAAGCACATGAATAGGGAATCATACATGGAATTTGTATCCCCAACACATCCATATCAACTACTCATTCTTTACTTTTTGATGATACACTCCTTTTTGGAAAGGTTGTTGTAGAAGTTGAACATATTAAATCACTATTGGATAGATATACCTTTACTTCTGAGAAAAAGATTAATGAGGGTAAGTCAAAAGTGTATGTTTTTAACATAAAACCATTAGTAGAAAAATAGATAGTGAAGTTGCTTTGGTTCTAGCAAGCACAACTCCCCTGCAAATATTTTGGTATTCCCTTTTTTGCAAGTCAGGGTAATATCTCTCATTGGCACAAAATTATTCTTAGTATAAAATAAAGAATTTTATCATGGAAAGGGAGATGGTTGTCTTTGTTAGCCAGAATTTTGTTGGTGAAATCTTTCCTTTCATTAATTCCAAATTACTTTATGTCTATTCTAAAGGCTTCCAAATCCATTGTACAACAAACTCAAAAGCTAATTAAAAGTTTTTTATGGACTGGAAATATAGACATCAAGAAAAAAATTCCTTTAATCTTTCTGGAAACCATGTTTTTAGAGAAATTAAAAGGGGGATCAAGTTTACACAATATGGTGGAAATGAATTTATCTCTAGGAGCTAAAATGGTTTGGTGTATGTATATAAAGCCTCATTTATAATGGTTTTGGATCATGCAGCATAAGTATCTATATAATTTAAATCCATTAAGAATTCTAATTGTGTCAAATTCACCTATAGGTTCTGCAATGTGGAATTTTCTTGTCTCTCATAGAAAATTCATTCTTCCACATTTATCTTGGGTGGTAAATAATGGGAATCAGGCCTTTTTCTGGAAAGACTCATGGGATGGTTACCTAGTCTTAAATGCTTTACACAATTTTCAAAGTTTTGAAAATTATTTATCTGAATGCTAGGGCTCAAGGGTCAAAGACTATGTTCATCATATTGATATATTGACGAGGAAATTCATATGGAAGGACCTCTCAAATGTGCCTATTATGTTGTTCATAAAAATCTCCCTCAATCTACTCTTTGTGAAAGGATTGTGTTCATTTCTTCAGGTGTTGATAGATTGATATGGACAAAAGAAAAATTAGGATGTTACACAGTTAAAGAGGGTTACAATTTAGTTTCTCAAGTTGCTTCACAAGAAGGGGTACAAAGACCATACAAATTTTGTTGGAATTCAAAGGTATTACCAAAAGCATGCTATTTTTCATGGTTAGCTATAAAACACAAAATATTGACAAGTGACAAGCTAAAAAAACATGGAATAGCAAAGCCATTTCAATGTGTCCTATGTGCACAAGAAACTGAAAATGTCAACCATTTATTTTTACTATGTCCACTAGCTCAAGCATGTTGGTCATTTGTAGTATCTAAAATGAATTGGCAATCGACATTTCCTGACACTCTTTGGAAATTATTTTCAAGTTGGCCAGAGGCTTACAAAAGCTCTTTATTTTCAATCATTTGGTGCATTATTCTGGCTTTAGTAACATGGGCTATTTGGTGGGAAAGAAACAAATGCATCTTCAAGAAAGAAAAATTCAACATGGATTAGTTATTACTCTTGTTGGAGCAGTCTATCTCAGAAACAACAAATGGGTATGTGCAAAAGGTAAAACATGTTGGTTCAATATTTATTGACTAGGATTCAAAGTTAGTGATCAAATGACCTCTTCTTAAAGTTCCTTTCAAAGGGAGTCTTCATCAGCCAATTCGAAAAGTAAATAGGGATAACATTTCTTAGAAGCCCCCCCCAGTAGGTTTATTTAAATTGAACTTTGATGGGGTAGCCATGGGGAATCCAAGCCCTTCTAGAGTTGGAATTGCAATCAGGGACTATAAAGGAATGGTATTATGTGCTAAATATTTTAAATTGAAAATAGGGACTAACAATGAAGTTAAGGCTCAAGCTTTGCTTCAAGGCTTAAAGTTAGCAATTGCTCTTAAGTTACCCAAGCTTCAAATAGATGGAGATTCCCTGATTTTGATAAATGCATGCAGGGAATGAAATATTGTCAACTGGAAGCTTGGGTATATAGTAAAATAGATTTGGTGCTTGCTTGACAAGATAGGACACTATCAAATTCTCCATGCCTACAAAGAAGGCAATTGTATGACAAATTATCTAGCTAATCTAGGTTGTGATCAAACAATTGATGAAGTTACACATGGGCAGGTGCAAGAAGTTGGGTCCACAAAAATTCAAAAAGTAGAAGTGTTTTTCTCGATTTTTAGAATCTGTCACAATTGGACATAAAATTTGAATCACTTACACATTGAATCGTAAAAAATTCAGTACTATGAAATTTAGTAGCAAAATATTTCATGGAAATACTATGGAAATGTATGGAAGGTTAAATGGTATAAATTTGGGTATACATGGCATTATATGGTTAAGTAGTGTTGGAGATTATATAATCTCAACCATCCATTCTACAAAGTTTTAAAGCACATGGAGAAATTTTCCTAAGTATGAGCGACAACATAAGAGCTTAATGGGTGCACAAGTCGAGACATGTGGAGCAATTTGAGAGCTCTCCTCGCTATCCTGCAACCATTGATCTGCTTCCCAGTAGATGCATGTGGGGTAGCAGGGAAGTGACATGTTAGCACTCTTGATGCTTTCCAAAGGATGTATTGTTATATGGAGCCTAATCAGACTCAAAGGTTAAATTTTCCCCACTTTTATTGGTGTGGTTTCCCCCCAAATTATTTAGTGGTATTGAGTTGCGAGGATTGTTGGTTGTAATCGGTTTGATTTCCTGGATAATAATATTGGACTCTCTATTGGTGGATATAGCCCAAGTTTGGGTGAACCACGTTAAAAATTGTCTCTCATTGTTATTATTTGTGTATTTTTCATTCCTCTATTTAATCTTTATTTACATTTAATTGATATCTTTTGTAGGAAATTCCTAATAGAATGTTGGGCCCATGATGATAGATCTGGAGCTTTTCCAAATGGTTATTTCTCATTGGCTTGATGTTGTAGTCCATGTTGGTGATTTTTCTTGCAACCCCCAATCCTAATGAAAATCGCAATGCCTAAACCAAGGGATCAAGAGGTTAAGACAAAGGTCTTGTACTATCATCACATCAAGGACAAGAAAGGCCAATGAACAAGGGTATGATCAACCTTCTACACTTTGAACTCCACAAAACTTAGGAGGGTATTCCAATTCAAAGATCTACACATATAATATGACTTGCACTAGACAACACATTACAAATTTCTAACATGTGGATGGTTCTCAGATGAATGTATAAAGAGTGTTATGCATTTCATTAAATTTAGACATGATCCCTTTACACCTTCAATCAACATTGAGAATAGATAAATTAAGAGAAATCTTTATCTCATATACACAAATGCATTACAACTAGATGATTCCCAAGCATAACCCATGTATTCTTTAATCTCCATGAAGATACAGAAAACTAGAAATAATTTAAACTTGAAAATGGAAAAGATTCACTAAGATTTTTCAATGGTGGTTCCTTCCAGGGTTTACACAAAAGAAATACACTAAACTAGTGCCTTGTCCATAACAGAGTCAAAATGAAGTAACCTATCTAGTAATAGCCTAAACACAAAACCAATGACCATTAAATTATTACTGCATTAAAATAATGAGGTCTCTTTAGGACATATCTGCAACATTCTTATAGATCATGAATGTAATACAATATATTCAGCATTTAATAGAGAGCGCACTTTAACCTATTCTTTGAATATGAGCCATCAATCCAAACACCTATTACAACAAATGTGCATCAAAAACCAGCATAATCCTTGATTGTATTGATCAAAAATACAATGCATACACTCTAGAGACATTATAGTATGACATGGTTCTTCCAAAAGTTGTAAATTGATTTGCTTGCCATTACAAAATGGATTACAACATTGAACCCTAAATTTTGAAGAAATCCTAATCTAGAGATAGCCCTATGCAAAACTACAATACTCTAGACATGGAAAATCTAGAACCCCCTTACAATGTGACTTTCTCCCTTAAGAGAATGGAGAAGACAATGGAGAAAACCTAAAACAATCCATGGTGACACATGGCATGCTTTAGCACCCTTTGATTTGTAATTGACTAGCATTTAGAAGATTCCTCTTCGTACTTCATTTTCCCTCTTCAATATTCCTTCACTTGAAATTCTCGTGCAAACCTTTTACCTTCACATAAAAACCCATTTACGAGCTCTATTTTCACTTAATAGTGAAAATAATAACCTCTGGGTCAAAACCCACATACGCAATTGCCTCCTTTTTCTCTGTAGGTAAAATTTCTACCCATATGGATTAACCAAGTATTACACACATTTAAATACATGATTTTAATCATGCATTTTATCCCTATGAGGCCCTAATTTCAAACTACATTTAGTTTGACATTTTGTCAAACAAGTTATGCATAATCCCTCCACCTATGCATATTCAATCAATGTGGAAGCATTCAAAATACCTGTGAAACATTACAAAATTCATCCAGATGTTTCTCTATCCACTAGCATATAAAAAATATTTTAAAAACTATAAGAACTATTTCCCAAGTGTTGGATTTGATTTATGGGTCATGACAAATGGTTGCATGGCATTTTTTGCCTCATAAGAAACTAAAAATTGCATAAAACATTGCCAATATTGTTGCCTGGGTGTGGGGAATGTAGAGGTTGAAACAACATTTTCTTGCCTATAGATGCATTTAAAAATCCACCCAAAGACAAAAAAATGTGATTACATTTTATTTTCTACTCATTCCACAAATTTAAAATTACTGTTGAACACCATTCCATGTGTTAAAATTCAATTGCAACACCAAAAATCCTCAAAATGACCTTGCATGTGATGAGAAATAATTTTAATTCCCAGGAGAAGCCACATTTATGATTTCCCACTTCCCCACTAGAATTTTGTACAGGCTGGTGGGCAACAATAGATAATAAGATTTGTTGAAGCTTTAATAAACATTTCCAAAGCTTTAATAAAAAATTTAAGAATATTTTAATCCCTTTCCATCTTGGCCACACCTCTCCTTGCTTCCCTACAAGCATCTACTGTTATTAGATTTCATTGCTGCATGCTGGTGGGCAAAGCAATTTTAAAGAAAATAAACTTTGTAAGGCTTTAATAAAACACTGGAATAGTTAATAAAGTGTTAATAAATTATTTAAAACTTTAACCTCCTCCTTTACATTGGTTGCACATCTCCCTGCTTGCCTACTAGCTTATGCTAGCATCAACTTTCACTACCACGGGCTGGTAGGCAAAGTGATTTTAATAAAGTTTTAACTTTGTAAAGTTTGGAGAAAACTAAATTTTTCCCTAATTGATGTGCCTTTGCATTGTATAGTATTTCAAATATTTCAAATATTTGCATTTCAAACATTAGGAAATTATATAACAATTTTTAATTTCGCTTGCTTGCCGCCCAAATGATGAAATTTCACTACACACAAATGGGGACCTCTAGAGCCATAATTTTTTGGCAAGTGACCATAATTAATTATTTAAAACATGGGTTTTAAATCAGATTTCATCCAACAATCAAAATTTAGGTACCTTCTTTGTAAATTGGCTCGCCAAACGTGTTCACTACAACCAAAATACATTAAAATAATGTATCAAATGACCTTTGTTTTCATGAAAATGGAACTCAAGATGTTTTAGACCAAAAAAAGAAATGGGTTGCTTTCAAAATTGTGAAATTTGCAACTTTTTGGAACACCAAATTTAGCCTAGTCATAGTTAGAAAAGCATTAAATAGCCCATCAAAACTCCTCGAGGGAGCACAAAACTGAGTACACGTATTATCATATGTACCAAGAAACATTCTTCCATCCATATTTGCAAGATGACCTCTGTGTTGTAAATTTTAATTGGAAAAGATGGGCTCTAGGGTAGATTTATCAATATGTCGACCTAGCTTCTATCGACACATTGAAAGGACATAAGCACTTCAAATTTGAAAATTTTGAAAGTGCCATTAATGGCTAATGTTCAGGGATGCATGCCCCTTGCGAGCATGGTGAGATTCCAGATCTCTGGAGAGTAGACCAAGTGCCAAATCCATTGGGTGCTCTAGAACTTCTCCTTTATGCTGCATTAGAACTCACTTTCAAACTTCACTTGGTGGCCCTAGGCCCCCCAAAAATGTAGAACTAGTATTTACCCCTATTAAATACTTTTTTCTCCACTATTTGCACTAGGCCAAGTTTGAAAACACTGCCATTGCATACTTGAAAGCCAACATCACCACTAGCATGCTCAAACATGTTACTATGCTTTCCAATGCCACCATTAATTCAATCAATCAGAAAATTGCAAACACTAACTAAAACCCATAATCCCTATGAAATTTTACCTTATCTTGCTCATTTTCATGTTCCATTAAATTCTCATCCAATTAAACTAAAAATTGAAAACACTCATAGTCCATTTGGTAGTTGGCATCATAAATCTAGACATCATATTCAATTTGCATATCAAACATGAAACTATCATAAAGAATTTGTTCAATAGTCCCATCTAGAAGCATATTCCCTGACTTATTGAAGTCAAATTGTAGCTCCAAGTTTAAGAAATTAGATTGAATAAAAAAAGTAGATAGCACCTTGGAGTTATTCTCTAATTTTTGTCCCATGCCAGACAAGCACTCATCTTGTGTGATGAACACAAAATTTTCATACATAGGGATATTCTCAAAATGAATTGCATTATATTGGCAGTCGCATTCATTTGAGCACTGCAAATTAGTCACACTATTACATGCCCCAGTGGTCTAAAAATAATATTCATCAAAATCCATAACATCATTGTCATAATTCAAAACAGGGTTATCAAAAAAAATATTAGTACTATCAACATCCCATGCATTAGTAAACACTTCCATCATAGGCTTATACATGATGTAAAACTCATTATTCAGACCATTATGCAATTCCAAATGAAATGCTTCAAATAAAGGCTCAAACATTTGAGAACTAATAGGGTCATCAAAAAGACATTCAATTGTTTTCACAACTTCATGTGCATCATAAATTGATAGGTATGTTGACCCAAATTTGGAAGATCCATTGTAATCTGCAAGTTGTTCATTAACAATTTAACAAGCATCTTCATTCTTTTTCCACACCAATGCACTCTTCATTAAATGAAAATATGTTCATTTATACAATGAAAAAAGCATATTCCATCTCATCATTATTTTCATGAACTAGTGGCTTCACATATAAATCTGAATCAACACATTTTCCAATATTTTGCACATCAACATCATCTTCATGTGTCACAAGCATCACCATATCTATTTTACATAAACAATCACAAACACTAGGGACATAATCATGTCCATTAGCATCATAGTCAACATCATCAACATCGTTATCATCTCTAACACTGTGCTTAGGATTGGGATATTGAACACACAAGTTTTTATCTTCAAATTTATCACCATTCACAGAGTTAGTACGCTCTATTGATAGAAAACCTGAACTACATTCTAGGTATTCACCAAGTGAAATTTGTTCATTCACTTGTGAACAAGTGACTTCATCAACATTCATATCAATGCATCCTTTATGTGAAGAAAACACCTCTAGATCTCCCTCATAGAAGCATTCATAATCCTCAAAAAAATAACCAAGTTCACTTTCATCATGATCCTCATCACAAGAAAATTCATCACTACATAAACTATGCTCAAAATCTTTAGAAGGAATGCTTAAATTTTTATTTTCAATATCATGACCATTGATTTGCAATGGGATATCTGCAACATTTGCACCATTGTCACTGATCAAAAAATGACATGGGATGCCATATTGCATCTCTTTTACTTCATTAACCAATATATTACAAGGAGATATCTCATGCATATCTACTTGGTCATCATACCATGTATCATTATCTTCATTATTGTTATATTGATCTACATATATACTACTTGTGGGATGATTAAAATCACTATCCTCATTTACACAAGATGGATCTTCATTTTTTGATATACTCTTTCCAATTATATGCACCATATTCTTATTTTTCTCAATAGGACAACTTCTATTAGCATTTTGAGATATCATATTTTGTTCATAATCACATCGGGCTCCTTCAACAATCTCTATCCAATCAAGTACTTGATCAAAACTATGAGGCTTCAATTCCTTTAGCAAAGTAGTCAACCCTGACTCATAGATTTCATAAAACAAATCAATTCACATTGAATCCTTAGGTCTAAAATTTTTGGAGACTTCCAACAAGGTATCCAAAAACATTGCAAACAAATCATATGGTGCTTCTCCCTTATGTCTCTTCATGTTAGACAATTCTTGAACAAAAGACATAATATCAACACTACTCAAATTTTGTTTATGTTCAACTTAGATTTCACCATTAATTGCATCCTGTAATGATATATTGATTATAACAATAAAATAATTATCATCTTAACAATCATTTCTATTGTCTGATCAATGAATTCCATTTGCACGAGGTGTGTTAGGATAACCAACACTTGCAGTTCCATGTATCCCTTAATCATTGAATATTTGAAGTTGTTTTCAATATCCATGGCAATTTGATATGTGTGATGATTTGTTGTAGGAGATCTTTCTCTTAAAAAGTAGCTTATTTTTTCATCAAATGCACCAAGGTAAAAAAACAAGCACAATGCATCATTTGGTCCTATATTTTTTGGAATATACCTTATTGCCTTTGAAAATATGAGACTGAATGCATAAAGGAGCTCATCATCTTCTTTCTAGATGTTCATAAGTTTTTATCTCACTAAAATTGGATCAATTCTCTCACCAAATTGTTCTATGAATGTTTCCATTAATTCATTCCATGAAGAGATGGAACATACCAGTAAATCTGAAAAGAAATCTCTAGCATCTTCCTTCAGAGATTGAATAGAGAACTTCATGACAACATCTTCATGCATTATCTCATAATCTCCCATCAAATCATAAAACTCTTGCAAATGCTAAGATGTTGATTTTGATCTTTTCCCTTTGAACTTTGGCAAGTGTTTGTTGAACATTCAAAATATTGAGAGGGGGGGTGAATCAATATTCTATAACTTTTTGAACACATCATATACAATCACCAAATCATATTAACATAAGCAAGGAGTGAAAGAAAGAATCATCCACAAAATCACAAAACACATGAACACCAAGATTTTTATGTGGAAAACCCAAAATGGGAAAAACCAAGGTGAGGATTAGCTCACAATATATTATATATGGATATTATATTTTACAGGGGCTCACTACTAGGACACACTATCCTTATAAGGCTCATAGCTAGAGTTAAGTACAATACAAAATTTTATCACTACCCAAGTATGAATTGATACAAAGTGCACCTCTCTTGTGTTGTATTTTGGTTCCTTTGAAGCTTTGAATATGAAGTACTACTCTGCTTAGCAATTTCTCAACATCTCTACTCTGATTCTAAACTCTTACCATTGAATTCACATGTTCACATCATGTGATACCACTCGCACTTGATATTCCATTTATGCCTTGATTCATCTGTCTGTCTCATGCCTTAATTCAAAGATATATATATATATATCCACACACATCAATTAGGTCGGCCTAATTAGATGTAAACAAAACAATCCAAAATAGCTTTTGTTGGCACCACACAAGATTCAAAATCATCTTCAAGCCCAAACAAAACATGAAATACTTAATTTAAGTCGACATGGACCTAAAATAGATCCAATTAACATTTGCAATGTATATTTAATATTCTCAATACATATCATGGATTAGGTCGACTAGGAATAGGACCTAATCACAAAAACTTTCAAACATACACACTCTTCCCAACACACACAACTCCCAAATTTGATTTTTATTCAATTTTTGATTTCGTTGACATCGGTGAGACTAAATTTAGAACCACAACATCAAAACATTCTTCTCAAGAAAATGGAGAATCTCCCATGCTGGTATACTGAATAGAGAGATGACAGTGATTTACAGAGTTGAAATCTATCATTGATATATTCTAGTACGCTTCACAAAACTTCACGAGATCTTGAATATAGCTATATAAGCCAATCACAATGATATGGTTAAAAGCGCAAAGTTATACATCTTCTTGCGATGAAGTGTGAACCCAAAAAATTGATGCACTAAACCACAACACCATCAATAAAGAACACTTAGCCATATTTTTGATAAATCAACTTTTCGATATAGTTAGTACTGTATAAATGACACCAAAAATACTTCCCCATAATGTTGACATCAATGAAAACACTAGGTCAACTAAATCAATTGATTTATGTACACTTCATGCTCATGTTTCCAAGCTGCATCAATAATGAGAGACTTCCAAACTTCCAACAATCTCCTCCTTACATGCATATTAAAAACACTTTCCATATCATGAATCAAAACTTATTTCTCCCTAACCTTAACTCCCCCTTTCAAAATTAACCATGAATTTCCAAAAAGGTTTTCCAAATCTCCCAAAAAATGTTTTTCTTCCCACTATATTTCCCAATTATTCTATGTTGAGATTCTTATTGTGATCTATTATGTCAAATTTGTGAAACTATATATATCTCATATCATCGTTGACTATCAAGTACTTGTTAGTATTCTACTCATATGTGTTTAGACTAGATGAATAAAACATATTTCATTGAGTTATCTATTCATGACCACATTAAAAATGGTTTAAGTCTATAGGTATTTGACCACTTTGATAGACTCCCACATGTAGTCTTAACAAAATTTCCTATTCTTGATATATGTTATTTCAAGATTTGCTTCTTTAGATTAAATAACTTGCTTTTTTTTTATCTAACTCTTCTTTTGATTTTGTTCATTTACTACAATCATTTTATTTAAAATATTTCAATACTTTTTCTTATATTGATTTGTGTCTATCTTGAAGTATTGTACAAAAGATGACTCTACAACTAGATAACATCCTCTATGATTGTAGTAACATTTTAAAACAAAAATTGAATCTATATGCTCTAGTTTGTATTTCTCTCCTATTCTTCATTGAAGATTCGACGCATACATTTTAACCTTTGAACAAGTTAAAAACATGTAATTTTCACAGTCCATTATAATGTATATGCTGAGATTTATGACTTGAAACTCTATGATTTTTTAACCTTTAAACAAGTTTTTTATTTTGAATTTTACTTAAAATAAATCCATTTCCTTGTTCAAAACCTAAGCGACATGAGATCATTACCACAATAAAGGATATTGTCCATAGCTTTGGATACCATTGTGTCCTATATTATCTTTTACATAGATAATGAGGTCAGGATAAATGTCTACATGTTTCGTTGGTGATGCAATATTTGGCTTCTTCCTCCACTTGTTTACTATCATGTCATTTCCACATGTTTGCGTCATGTCCTCCCCATAAAAGCCTTGGTTAACGGCGCCTCCTCCATTCGGTCTACCTTATTCCCGTTCTTCCCTTGCGGTGCAGAGCGGACAAAGATCCCTTCTTTTCTTGTGTACGTACTGGAAATCTAAGGGAAACTTTCTCGATTCTTGCGTGCAATCTTTCGTACTTGGCTAAAAAATCGGCGTCAATATTCCAAATGTTCGATTGCTTTTTCGTCGTTTAGTAGTGAGTATTGTCGATCCTGTGACAGACATCAATATCAAGTTCCGTAATTATTTCCTTGTTACTCTTCACTCTCTCGCACCCTCAATTTGCTCATGTAGGACGCGAAACAGATGGTCCTCTCTGTCGGAGAACATTAGCTGGCCCCCTATAAGCTATTTATAAGCTATGTATTGGCTTATAAGGAAGGTGATCCCTGCCTCTTCACTGCTAGACCATATTGGGATCATCTGGAGTGATGGATGTGACGCACCGACATAGTTGGATCACCACGCGACAGAGGGTGAGTTTTGAGTTTTTCCACGCTCTCCGGGGAGGGTACGCAGATCCACCGAATCCCCACATTGGGTCTGTGTCCTCGGGAATATGTAATTGTTTTATTTATAGAAGACAGGTATGAGGAACGGAAGGGGACGGGAGAAGTTCTTGAATCCTCATTGACGAGAGCGCAAGTCTGCACGCACTCTTTGGTTCTCCATTTCGAATGTCAAAACTTCTGCAGCATTTGCAATCATTCCTCTCTTTTATGCGTTGGCATGGATTGGTTCGTCTTCTCCACAATCCAAAGTTTTTTGTACAGTTATGATTGGTCTCCACTGCTTAGGAATGAACAGCATTTGCATCTTAAATTGTAAAAGCTTATGGAGATAACTCTGTGTAGTTTCTGGACCAGCATCTTGTTGTTGGGTGTAAAAAAGTTAGTCGTTAATTTATGGAGATTGTTGGGGGAGAGGATTATTTATTTTACCCTGTAAAAGTTATATAATAATGGTTTGCAAGTGCTATGAACGTTCCACTTTCATGTACATGACGATTGAGCAGGGATAACAACGAAGTAAAGAATACTTATGTTGAGAAATACATGTTTTGTGATCAACTAGGATCTTTTTTAATTTTTAATTTTATGTTTCAATAGTGCTTGGTAATGACGAGTTAAAAAAACTCATGATAAATGTTAACAATGGATGGATTCAACCCAAAAAAAATGTTTGAGAGTACTTTTAGAAGGATTTCATATACTTAATTTTGATGGGGTTACAAGGGGAAATCCATGTTTAATAGAGTGATGTTTTGTCACCAAATCTTCATAAATAGATTTGAACTATGGAGACTTAGCTTTTCTAAGCATTTACATAAGTGATGAAGTGGAATTAAAAGTTCACATTATAGGTCTAATTGTGGTGATTTCTTATAAAATTAAAAAATTCCTTGTGGAAGGGAACTCTCTACTAGTTATCAATCTATTGATCAAAGAGAGAAGTTCAAGTTGGAAATTAGATTGATATGTTGACAAAGATAATAGTTTCAAACTTGATACCTTGATTCTATCAACTTCATATATTGCAAGAGACATTTAAGTTCAAAAGAAAACCATCTAGCCAATGCATGAAGTAAGCAAAACCTTTTTATTGCTATGCATAATGATCAAATTAACACTCGAAAAGGCTTGGATTTCAAACTAGTTTTTAAGCCCCCATAGATGCTTCTCTTTGTTTTTTATGATGCCTGATAGGAAAGGGGTCGATTCATATCCCCATAAGCTAATAGGTGGATCAAATCACATACTTCACTTATCTTCTCTATAAGGTAACACAAAAATTTCATTGTAAGATTATTGGAGTGTTAGTGTTATGTTTTAACTTAGGATAATTAGGGATAATTAGTTTTCCCATATCGGGTAGTTTTTCACCCGTCACATTTCTCATGCCTTTAAAATGTATGTACAATTTGTATTTTATCATCTCATTTTCTTGAATATCATCTCTTGATGTTTTGGTAGAATAGCATTGTGCTTCTATCGTGTATCTATGAGGGTGGTTTGTTTTGCAAGTTGAGGATCCTAGGAGGGAGTTGTCATCTCCTACATGGTATCAGAGCTCCTCCTCCTACTTATCTTCCTGGAGAGTTTCTGCCGAGGAGATCCAAGCATATTTTTTGGCTGCTATTGTCATTATTGCCATTTTTTCTTGTTGAAGAGAGGCATTTTGCATCATTCTTTTGTTGTGCGATTTTTCCCTTTGCCAAGTGTTGTGGAGGCCATTGTAGACTATTTTTCCATTGTAGGATCTCAATTTTAATCAAAGGGTAGAAGTATATGTTAATATGAATTGGGATGAAGGTTTGAGCATCCTCGTGTATGCTTATTGATGCTGATATCGGGATAGTCATTACTATGGCTCTCATACTTTGCAAATGTTTTGTTATTGTGTTCATGTTTGGTATGATGGGCGAGAATTATCCTGATATTTTCTTGTGTTCATCATTGATGCAAAGCAGGGAGGCAACCTTCTACTAATCACATTTAAGCAATTTCAAACAACCCTTCAATCCTAAAAATTGTATCTTGGAAACTTTTCACAACTCCACCCTATTATCCATGTAGCATATCAACTAGTGTTTTTTTTCCATATCTTTCAAGATACATTGAAGACCCACAAAATATTTACCTTTTTAAATACCCATTAAGCTCTTCTTTGACATATCTGATTTGTTCATATCATTATTTTGGAACACACTCTCCTAAAATTGACTAGTACACTAAAAATGGTTGTAATTAGCCCTCTTTTCCAAAACAAAACCTAACCAGAACCTCTGACAACCACAAATCTCTACTCAAGCCTTCTCCACCTATATCAAATATCCTAAATCCATAGCTTTCATCAAAAGGAACAACCAAAAAGTCATCAAAACACAAAACCCTTACTTATGCCAATTTAGGCAAGCTCAATAGGGGTTTATTGAAACTATCAACTCCACACCTTGGTTCATGTTTACAACACCTCAAAAACTTCATTTAAGGTCTTCTCATGCTCACCCAACCTTTACAAATCACTGCCCAAGAGTTTCTCTATCATCCCTAACCTCAAGCCACCAAACAAGGCTAAAATTCAATGAAATAACAACTAGGGCATCATACAAAATCCCTGAAACTACCTTCCCTACTCTTAAAAACACACAAACATAACATCCTACACCTAAGGGAGCCATTCCACTAATTTAGAAGCAATTTCATTAGGTGGAATGGCTTATAATCCCATTTTTCACTCTCAAAACTTTAATTTCTAAGTTGTGGGCTGCCTATAGTAAATTGTCAATAAATCACTTCAATCTTTATGAAATGCAATCAAATCAAGCCAAAACTACAACTAACTCATGCCTCCATCTAATAAAAAATCTTTAAAATGAATATTGCATAGTACGGACCCGTACATGGGTCTTCAACAACAATTTACTAGTGAATTGAAAGGAAAACTATATTAATTATTACTGATTCAATCTTCAATACAAAGCTTCCAACTAACTTCAAAACCTTGAAATCAAGGTTTTAGAACATATTTAAACTTGTCTCCCTCAAAACCATTAGTTCCAACTAATTTTTAAACTTCCCAACCATTGGTCTTCCCAAACATGACAAAATTTGAAAAAGTTGCTAAAGCAACATTGACAACTTTTAACTAAAACTTAACCACTTAACACTACCGACTCAAAATGACCTCAAAACATTAGAAGTTTGTCTATTATGACCTTATTTCCATGGAAAAATACATAACACACCTAAAACCTAACAAATGACTATATTTACATAAATTGTTTTAGTGCCCCTGCACCATACACCCAGCCAGAAAAATATCTTAAGTCCCTTTGAGGACCAAATTGTAGTAAATCATGCCTGATCATTCCACCTTCTTGTTCTCCAAATGCTCCTTTTTCTGGTAATCCTTTCTACTGGATCAAGCATTGAAGACTTGAATCATGCTTTGCACTCTTGAACTGTTTACCACCTAGACATTGCTCCATCTTTACAAATGGACTTGTTGTATGTTCTCTAACCTTTCTTTTATTTGGAAACAATGTGAAACCTACCTTCAAATCTGTAAGCATACCTTTTCCATTTGTATTTTGATTTGTCCTCTTATTTACTCTTGAAGCATTCTTGAATTCACCCACTTGTCCTTGCCAAACACCTTTAACCACTCCACCTTTTCCTCTTATCTCTGTCATTAGATTCTCTACCCCAATAATCTCTATATCATTGGGTTTATAAACCTCTATCTTGATAGAAATTGACTGCCCTTTAACCTCTTTTGAAACCAAAGAACAAAGCATTGTTCCTACCATGATATTATCATGCCAATCTTGCACTTCCTCAACCAATTCATCCTTGACCTTCTCTTGACCCTTTTTTCTCACCAAATCATCAATATTTCCTTCCAACATTGGATTACTTTTCAAACTTGTTGTCTTCACATTTTCTTCTTTTGTAGTGGCTGAACACTCTTCATTTTTGTCTTCCTCATGATTTGTGAACTCCTTCTTTCCTAACATAATCACCTTTGCTGCCTTGGTCTACCCCTTAACATCTTCCTGCAATGGTATTAGTGTAAAATTTGTTCCATCCTTTTCAATCTAATAAGTATTGTGTCTCCCATCATAAATTGCATGCCCATCAATCTGCCATGGTCTTCCAAGAAACAAATGACAACAATCCATAGGCAAGACATCACAAAGTATATTATCCTTATATCCAACAATTTTAAACTCAACCAAAGCTTGCTCATTCACCAAAATTGATTGATCACCATTCAACCAAGACACTCTATAAGGTGTTCCATGAGGAATCTTTTCCAATTTTAGTTTATCAACAATTTCTATTAACGCTATGTTATTAGTACTCCCTGAATCTATGACAACCTTACATACCCTTCCATTGCACTTGTAGGTGGTCTTGAAAAGTGTTCTCAATTGAGTTATCTCCTCTTTTGATGCTTTAAGTAATGTTCTTCTCACCATCAATGATTCCCCAATTTATGGAGCAACAAGTTGATTAGGAGAATGAATGCTCTCATAATCTTCCTCTTGCACCAATTGTACTCTCTTACCACCTGAAGTAGAATCTTGATTCTCTAGACACTTCCATGCTACATGGCCAAACTAATTGCAATGGTAACACCTTCCTAAAAATGAACTTGAACTTCTACCTCCACCAAATATTCCTCTGAAACCTCCAAAACCACCTCTTTGATCAACAACTTGGTCTTTATTTTCCCTTGCATCTTCTTGATCTTCATAAGTCTACCTTAAACCTCTTTTTCTACTAGTGTTGCCTCTGTCTCTTTCTTGTCTTTCTTTCCTTCTTTTTAGTTTCTCTTCTACCCTAGCAGCCAATTGAAAACATTCTTCAATTGATCTAGGCCTAGCCAAACTCAATTAATCTTGAAGTTGAAATCTTAACCCACACATATACCTTGCAATCTTTTCATTCTCATCTTCAATATGACCAGACCTAATGCTCAACTTGTGAAATTCTTCAATATATGTCATGACATCTTTATCCTTCTATTTTAAACTTTGCAACTTCTTGAAAGTTTGTATAGCATGATCACCTAGCAATAATTGGCTTTTATCTTTGACATCATCTTATCCCATGAACTAATTTTTGTTTTCCCCTTCTTCAATATTTCTTCTTGAACATAATTCCACCATGTAAGAGTAGGACCTTTCAACTTAGTCTTTGAAAACTTCACCTTTTGATCTTCAACAACCTCCTCATACTCAAACTAATTATCTAGTGCATCTATCCAGTCTAATACCTCTTGAGCATCTAATTTTCCATTATACATTGGCACATCTATTTTCTCACCAAAAGAATCTCATGTAACAACCTTGAGAATTTTCACCATCCTTCTCTCATCAAGATCCAAATCATCACCTTGGACTGTTCCACTTGGAGGGTTTTCATCCTCGCATTCTTCCTCTTCTTCTTAGTCACTTTCCTCTTAAGTGGCCTTTCCTCTTCTTTGCTTTGTCTCCCATGCCGAAAATCTGACTAAAAGTGCTTCTTGTGTTTCCTTTAACAATCTTATTTCCCTACCAAGGGCTCCACTTCCTTTAGGAGGCATCTTGTCTTCTCAAATCAACACTTTTCCTTCTCCAAACTTCAACTTTTCTCCTTCAAAAGACCAAAACCTATGCTCTGATACCAATTGATGCAGAGCAAGGAGGCAACCTTCTACCAATCACAATTTAAAAAATTTCAAACAACCCTTCAATCTTAAAAATCCTATCTTGGCAACTTTTCACAACTCCACCCTATTCTCCTTGTAGCATATCAACTAGTTTTTTCTGTCCATATCTTTCAAAATACATTGAAGAACCACAAAATATTTACCTTTTTAAATAACCATTAAGCTCTTCATTGGCATATATTATTTGTTCATATCATTGTTTTGGAACACACTCTCCTAAAATTGACTGGTACACTAGAAATGGCTGCAATTAGCTCTCTTTTCCAAAGAAACACCTAAAAACACCTATTCCAACCATAAATATCTACTCAAGCCTTCTCCATAGGTCTCAAATAGCCTAATTCCATAGCTTTTATCAAAATAAACAACCAAAAAGTCATCAAAACACAAAACCCTTATGCCAATTTAGGCATGCTCAACAGGGCTTTATTGAAAATATCAACTCCATGACTTGGTTCATCTTTCCAACACCTCAAAAAATTCATTTAAGGTCTGCCCATGCTCACCCAACCTTTACAAAGAATTCCCTAAGAGTTTCTCAATCATCCCTAACTTTAAGCCACCAAACTAGGTCAAAATTCAATGAAATAACAACTAGGGCATCATACAAATCCCTCAAAATGCCTCCCCTTCTCTTAAAAACACACAAACACAACATAATACACCTAAAGAAGTCATTCCACCAAGTTAGAAGCAATTTTTACCAGGTGGAATGGCTTATAATCCCATTTTTCACTCTCAAAACTTCAATTTTTGAGTTACAGGCTGCCTACAGTAAATTGTCAATAAATCACTTCAATCTTTATAAAATGCAATCAAATCAAGTCCAAAATACAACTAACTCATGCCTCCATCTAATATAAAAGCTTTTAAATCAATATTACATAGTACAAACCCATACATGTGTCTGCAACAACAATTTACAAGTGAATTGCAAGGAAAATAGTATTATTATTGATTCAATCTTCAATACAAAGCTTCTAGGACAACCAACTTCAGAACCTTAGACATCAAGGTTTTAGAACATATTTAAACTTTTCTCACTCAAACCCATTGGTTCCAACTAATTTTTAAACTACCCAACTGTTGGTCTTCCCAAACATGACAAATTTTGAAAAAGTTGCTAAAGCAACATTGACAACTTTTAAGTAAAACTTAACCACTTAACACTGCAGACTCAAAATGACCTCAAAGCATTAGAAGATGTTCTATTATTACCTTATTTGAATGGAAAAATACATAACACACCTAAAACCTAACAAATGACCATATTTACATAAATTGTTTTGGTGCCCATGCACCAATCATAGCTTGGTTGTGTTGCTTAGGGCGTGATTTGTGTTGTTGAGGATCCAGTTCTTTTATTCCATGATTATGCATGCCATGATTTAACCCTTTCCAGCTATGGAGGGGTGATTTCAACCACTTGTATTTTTTTCGGAGACTTTCTTTGCTTGGCAAGCCATGGATTTCAACTACAGGCCACAAATTTAATTGCATGATTCACCTATCAGGGGCGACAATTTTGTGTTGGAGGTGTGATCTCCTATTGTTGGTGGTGGTTTGTGTATAAGAGAGCATATATTAAGTGTGATATTCTTCAAGGAAAGGAGATGCCATATTGGTGTACTGATTGACCATTTGGGCACAACGAATTCTTCATTTTAGCATGAATGAGCTTGGGAGGGGTATCCAATAGTTTTTTTTTACTTGATATTTGATAGAAGGGTGCACTAATCATCCTTCCCAAGCCATGAACCATCAATTTAAAGGTGCGATTCACACACTCACTAGTCATTGGTGTAATTTGTCCTAAATGATTTTTTTAAGGCTGTTGCAATCACCTCTATTGTAAGGTTTATTTTGTTGCAAATATGTGACTTGATTTTCCATTGTAGATGAATCAAGGAGCCATAAATTTCATTTGAGCAGTTGGGAAGTTCATTTTAGAAGTGGTAAATTTAATTTGTGCATTCATTGGAGGCATGATTTTATCCGTTGAAATGAGCATTAAATTTTGTAATAAATATTTAGGGTTTCAAAGTTGTGTTGAAGTGGATGTGGGCATGTCTAGAAAGAGATTGGTGGGACATTTATCCCATATTTTCTGTGAAGGTGTCTTTTTAGCCTTTATATGCTCCAACACTCACACTAGACATGTGAAGTTCTTTTGTGCTCTGTGTGGTGGCTTGTGTGCTTGGCGAGTTGATTTGGAGATTTGGATTGGTGATTTGGCTTGGGAAACCACCACAAAATGCCCAATAAGGTGTTTAATTTTTTGCTCAATTTTATTTAAATTCTTAGCCCTTTTTTGCATTAGTATTTTGGGAAGGCTTCATTTGCAGTATATATCATATTTGGGAGTTTCTAATTGTTTTTGAAGGTTAATGTCTTTGTATTCTTGGATATTTGTCATAGTTCATTATGGGGCTTTCATTTCCTCATGTTGTGATTATGTTGAAAAGGGGAAACTATAAACAATGGAGAGATGGTATCATAAAACATCTTAGATGACTTCACTTGTTGCCACATTTGTATAATCTTGTTCCACCTCCTGGTACTGATAGTAAGAAATTTGCATGAAATTACAAAATGGATCATGTCCTAGGAGTTATTTCAATGCATATTGATGATGCCACTTTGAATGCTATTAATCATTTTGAGTGTCCTCATATTCTTTGGACTAAAATTTGGGAGATACATGGAGATCTTGATACTCAGCTATTCTTAGATGATCTTGTTTCAAATTATCTTGTGTCTCTTCATTTTTTAGATAGGATACCCTATGATCATGCTACTATGCAAGAGTTTGATGTTTTGGAATAATTTGAATCTTTATATGAGGACGACGAGGGTTTTTTAGATGCTCCTTCTCCATTAGGGATAGTTGATGTACTTTCATCTTTAGTGATTCATTGTCCAGAGTCATTGATTGAGGCTCCTATCATTCATGTTCAGTAGGACCATTCATCTTGTGTTGATGATTCATTGAGCACATCATGTGATTCATTACAACACGTATCTCATTTTCTTCTTGATTGGGATTCCTATCTATCAAACATTGCATCCTTATTTGTGGAGTCTCACATTTCAAATTTGGAGGACACATTTGAGGGGTTATCTATCCTCTTTGATGACAACCATAGCACAACTATTGTACAACCATCATGGTCTTTGGATATTGTTTAGTACCATTTTCTGCATAGTCCTAATTTTTCACCTTCTTCATTGATTACACATGTACCTGATTTGATTGTGGTGTCTTCATCTTTAGTGGCAAAGGAGTCACATGAGCAAATTTTAGAGACATCATCATACATCTTCATGCTTCTTTCTTTCAATTATTATCTGGAATGGGAAGCATTCTTTCATTTTTTCTTGGTTTTGTTTCTTCTAAAAGGGAGACAAGTTGTTTGTCGACATTGGAGCATATTTTGTCTTTAGGAACTTAACATTTTTCCAAGCGATTACACATTGTGGTAGGGCTACATAGTCTCTATTTCCCTCTTATGGGGGGGCTATTGATTGTAATACATATGTGACAGATGGTGTACTTGGGGCTATCATGGAGTCCTCCATCCTTCCTCACATGATTTTCTTTTATTTTCATTTTCTCTTTTTTAGAGAGGAGTTTTCTCCCATAGGGTTTTTCTCCTTTTCTCTAGTTGTGAGAGATTACATAGAATAGCAGTTGTGCATGAGTACCTAACATGGCCTTGTAGCTGGTACCCATCTTGCATTTCAGTTTTGCATAATAATCTCCCTAATTTTGCACTAAAGGGGGGGTGTTAGTGTTAAGTTTCAACTTAGGATAATTAAGGATAATTAGTTTTCTTGTATCGAGTAGTTTTTCACCCATCACATTTCTCATGCCTTTAAAAGGCATATACAATATGTATTTTATCATCTCATTTTTCTAAATATCATCTCTTGATATTTTGGTAGAATAGCTTTGTGCTTCTCTCGTGTATCTGTGAGGGTGGTTTGTGTAGATGCATAAAATTGGTCATATCTGATTAATCCTGGCATTTAATTAAATATTTATTATTTAATTAATTTCTCTAAATTCTTCTACATATGATTAAATTTAATTAATTTAATTATATTGTTCATTCAAATTATTCTTCTATCATGATTAAATAAATTGTTTTTTATTTAATTATTTCACATTCATATGTCCACTTAATTAAATAAATAAATACACTTTATTTATTTATATTGATTATCACTTTTTGAATTTAATTAAGTCTTTTTGATTTAATTAAATTAAAAAATTTCTTTTCAAATATTTCTTCTAAGTTAATTAAATATCTCATTTAATTAATTTCATTTACATACCATTTCTTAAAAGTTTAATTGGGTATGTGCAGGATCATGGTGCGCTAAAAAGTGGCAATATTATGGGGGTATGTGGCTGACGACTTTTTTTCACCGAAAATTAATGAAACGAAAAGGGTTTTTAGAGGAGATTCTCAGATTTCCAAAAATATAAATTATGATTTAATTTGAATTTAATAAATAATTATTATTCATTTTCTATTAGAATTACGACTAAAGTCCTGATCGATAGGCTGATTGAAAAACATCTATAACTTTCAAAGCGGTATCATATTTTTGAATCTAAAACATCGTCACATTCTATGCTTCACATAATATAGGATTAAAAAAAAGAAAAATTAAATTTCATGAAGTTTTGACCAAGTTAAAGGTGGTCGAACCAGACTGATTTTATATTTTCAAAAAGTTGTAATAAAAATTCATAATTAATTATTTATTTGGAAAAAATTACAAAAAATATGCATCACATCCGAACATAGATTCCTCTACTTATATATAAAATATTACAAAAAAAAATATTATCATTTATTATGGTTAGGGTGGTCAGACAGACACCTACTTCTTATTTTCCACAAAATTTAAGTACTCTTTTGCATTGAAATTTCAAATTTTCACCAAATAGATTTTTGTTTATTTTAAATAAACCTAGTATTTAAACATTCAATTTTCTGCAAATTCTGTTCTTACATATTTTTGAAATAATATAGATAACTTATTCAAATATTTACGTCAAGTTGCCTAACACTGATTTTTCTGAATTTTTTGCCACTTAAGGGCCTGTTTTTTGCACGATGATCCTGCACATACCCAATTAAATATCTTTATTTAATTGAATATCTTCCATATCTTTTCATAATCATAATTAAATATTCTATTTAATTATGAAATCTTCCATTATTCTTCAAATCTAGGGTAAATATTCTATTTTAAGAAGAATCTATGTCACCCATAAATAAATAATTGAATTTTATAATTCATTATTTATCTTCTTCAAAATATTTCCATAATATCACAAAAGATGATTTTTTTTAACAAATCATCTTTATCATCTTATCTTATCTTTTTATAGAAAAGAAAAAAATCTTGCTTTCTGCTTTCTTCTATTTTTCTTCAATCTTATCCATTCTCAACCGTTCAATCTACTAGAAATTTTCACAATCATTGATCATATCAGCCAATCAAAAAGCTTTCAAAAACTCTATAAATAACACTACTAATCCAAGTAAGGGTTACACAACACATATCAGAGTAATTATAGATTGATTCCATTCTAGCACTATAGCATTATAGTTTTATTATTCATAGCATCATCAATAGTCTTTCATTTTCAGCAATCATGTCTGAGCTTAAGCATTACATGCATTTCATATTCAATCTCGTTCTTTAGGAGGATTGTTCATTGAGCCTAGAATACAATCTAAGAGCCAGCTAGAATCAATGAAAATACTGAAGATAGAGGACGATAGGACGACATTGATAATAGGATACTGAGTTTTCAATCTTTATTACTTTAATATTATGTTTTGATATAATGTCTTATTAGTGTGTTTCATTCATTTGTTTTTACATATTTAATGCTCAAAAAATTGACCACACATTATTGGCGCCCAACATGGGGCTTTGCCCCATTTTTGACATATACTTGTAGGTTTTTTGACAGGATCTTGCATTCTGAAATTTGACAAAATTTTCTATTTTAGCTCATATGAGTATTTTTGAAGTGCATCCATAGGATTTTAAAGCACATTTGTGGCTTCTTTCAGCGGTTTTGTAGGTACTTTGGTGCATCTAGGGACTGTTGCGGCGCATCCAGGAACTGTTTCGGTGCATCTACAGAACAAAATGGCGAATATGCTCGACTTAGTTTGTTAAAATTTTTGAAAAAAATAGAAATTTAGTTGCATTCTATTTTAGTGCATTTAGGAGTTTTTGTAATGCATTTAGGACTTTCTGTGGCACATTTACGATATGTTTTGGCACATTTACTTGTTTTTGTGGTGCATACAGGTGATCTTTTGGCACATACAGGTTGTAACTAAACATGTTTCTGAGTCTGACACCTTCCGCAGACATAAATTTTTCTGGTTTAAAAAGAACCAATCTAGGATAGTCACAACTAGTTTTAAAAGGAAGCAACCCTAGGATAAACATGGATTTAAAATAAAGAAATCTAAGATAGTCACCACACACTAATTTTTGTAGTTAAAATGAATCCCATGCTTTTTTGTGCAGCAACATCTTCATGTAGTTTAGATCATTGTGATTTGGGTTTTAAAAAGAACAGTGTCTACTATGTTTGTGGAAATAGGTCTATGCTCTCCCCTTAACTGGGTGACCAGAATACTAGACTTTCCTTTTACATTCATTCAATTTTACTACTTTATTACATCTTGTAGAGGGCCTACTCTTGTGGGAAAAAGTACCCACCCAAGAGGAATGACTCAAGTGGGTTCAAGCCAAAGCCAGGCTATTTCGCCCCACTATAAAATTTAAAGCAAATAAGGAGAAATCCTCTTTTTTCGGTAGTGTGCAAGATAACCATCCTCAAAGCCTTTGTTCTAAAGGTTGGGAGGTATCCTAAGGGATTTTATTATTGCTCCACCAAATGAAAACCCTTATTACAAACCTAGTGTAGTATCCAGTCGAAGTCAGTTTTCGAACATCATAATAATCACAGTGCAGGGGAGGGAAGAATCTGCCCCCAAGATACTCACCATATAACTGCCAAGGACTGTTTGCTCAGGGGATCCAGTATCCACTTCTGTCACTTTGAGTACGCACCTGGAAAAGGAAAAAATATAGTCGCCCCTTCGGGGGTGACACGGTTGTGTGAGTCGACACAGTTCTAAGATGTGGGTTGTTGATTATTATGATGACCTACCTGAGTACTAAGAGTGAGTTTGCTTGAACTATCTGTCATGTGTAAAACCTGTGAAAACACTTTTTGAAAAACATTTTTGAAACTTACACTTGATGTTTAGTATAGGACTTAAAAACAATTGTTTTCAAGGTGTTTGTTGTGTTTTCAATCACACTAATTTAGATAAAAGATCATCCGAAATGAACATGTCAAATTTTAGCTGAAAACTATTGTCAACTGTTTAAGAAAAATACCTTGGAAAAACTATTTTAGCACATCTAGGGTATATTCTGGAGCATATAAGGTCTGTTCTACCACATTCACTGGTTAAATCAGTGCTTTTAGGGTTTGTTTTAGCACATATGTTGGCTATTCTGAAAACAAAAATTTTTTGTCACTGTCAAAACATTTTCTGAAGCACATATAGGATACAGAGTAGCGCATCTGGGACATATTAAAGCACATTCAACCATTTCTCTGGCACATATCCCTATTTCTGAAGCACATATAGGCAACAAAAAAGGGCATATGTCATTTTTTATGAATCATTGTTTTTAACAGATTTGATTTTATAGCATTCCCAGTCTAGTAGCATATTTTCTCTCATGCTTAGGGACTGGAAATCTACCAAGTTTGTTAAGAAGTCAATTACCAATAGGATCAGGAAACCCAAGAAAAATCTAGGCTACAAGAAAATCTTACAACGAAGGAAGTTTTTATACAAGAGTCGACACGTCTTGCTCCATTATCTCAAATTTCTCCATAGATACCAAGATTTTGTTAGAGGATTTACTGATGAATATGTTGTAGACCCTCTAGATTCATGAGCCTATTTTCAAAGAAGAGCCCTCTCTCAACGACATAATCATAATCAACCTCTTGGTTTGAACTACCTACCACAACCTTCTATCGAATATTCGACACATCCTAGTCAAATACTTCAATGACTTGAAATAGGCTATTTGATATATTGATCATTCTTCAAAAACAAGGATCAAATCCTACAAGTGCATCTTTCATCACAAATCCCTAAATTCTCAGTTCAACTTCTCCCAATAGGATTCTGACATCCTTTATCATTGGAAGCCACAACCACGAATTAGGAAACATAGTTTTAATCATATCATAAGATTTTCATCTTATTAGATTAAAACATCATCATTAATTGCACTCATCAAACTATGATCTAAGTTTAGGAGAACATCTTAAAATCATATGCCTGTTTTTACATGATCACAATACAATAAACTGAAGGAAGATATTCAACAAGAAGATCAACAAGAAGATCATACATCAACAACTTAAGAAGAAGGTGAAAATAGTGATCCCCTTTATAGCGTGAGTCAAAATCCCCTTTTTGAAGACAACATGACCGAAAGAGAAAATAATCTATTTGCTTCCGACAGATATTTGAAAAAAACTCTTGAGGATAGTGAAGATGAACAAGAAGAAGAATGACACCTTAAAGAAGCTGAATAAGATTCTAAATTTCTCAAAGCAGTGGAAAGGCTCGTAGAATGAGACAAACAAAAATATTTCCTGTTTCTAGCCGATAAAGGAGCTAAACTACCTCATGACTTTAACACTGAGAACATAAAGAGTAATCCTGATGAAACACCCTTATCTGGTCTTAGTGCCTTGACTCAATATGTTAAAACATTAGAAGGACAAATTAAATATCTACAAGGGGAAGCCACAACAAAGACATACACTCTTGATGATATTTGTCCATATCCTTTTGATCGATGTCTCAACATGATTCTATTTCCTAAGCATTGTGAAATTCCAAAGTTTGATCATTATAACAGAAAATCGGATCCCATTGACCATATTAGAGACTTTCAAAACATGACTTTAGAATTTTCTCATGAGGATACATACTGAATGTGTTTATTCCCACGAAGTCTTGGAGGCCAATCTATGGAATGGTTATCAAAAATTACACTGCCTGTCAAAACATTTGAGGAATTGATCAACGAGTTCATCTCTCAATATTCCTATAACATACAACACCAAATCATAATGATTGATCTATGCAAGGCTAAGAAAAAACCTAGTGAATCGTTCATCACATTTCTTCAGAGATGGAGAAGATTGTTCACCAGATATCCACGTCATGTTCTTGAAAAGGAAAAGATCACTACATTCATAAATAGCTTGGATCAAGAGATGATTTGTGGTCTAAATCTTCATTGTCCTCCCTCTTTTTAGAAAATGATTGAAAATGCAATCATGATTGGAAATGTATTAGTCCAGAGAGGGATAATCAAACTTGATAAAGACAATCCTAGCTCCTCAAATCACCACAATGACAAATCCAGATTTTGGACTCACAACAAAAACAAGGTGAATGATGGTGTTGTGGATGCACATCATGTCTCAGCTAAGCCAGTTGTTCTTAGTGTTCCTCGCAACAACAACTACAACAATGTCAACTCGATTACAAATCAGGGAAACAACTCCCCTCCTCCTTCAAGGAATAACCAAAATCCAAATTTCATTCCAAATCAAGGCAACACCAACAACCAAGGGTATTGTGGAAACAAAAATTCCTTAGGAAACACATCAAACACAAATCCACAATGATCATCATTTTTCTCCAATAGAAGAACTTTTACTTCGTTGGGACAATCTCTGGAATTTTCCCTTAAAGACTTGATGGCAAAGAACGTCATTACCCTACCGCCTCAACGTAACTTCAAACCTAGTGTGAAGCCGCCATCATAGAATGATGCATACTATTGTGAATATCATAGATGTAAAGGCCATCGTATGAATAATTGCCAAGCCTTAAAGAATGCTATTCAGGATTTAATCAACAAAGACATTGTCACAATAGAAGGGAACCAACAATCAAACGAAGACCACCAAGCATTTCAAAATCCTTTGCCCAACTATCAAAAGGGTGAGTCTTCAGGAAAGAATGTGAATCATATCGATGAGCATATAATCATTCATATCTACACTAATGATGAGTGGGTTAATGTTATAAAAGTCAAAGAGAAAGTGGAGTATCAAGAAGTTAACATAACAACAAGGGCACAAGCTAAAGTTGTCCTAAAAAGTGATCCTTCAAAATCCATTGTTCCACCGTCGTCACATCAATATGTTTTAATCAATCAACTTGCAAAAACTTCTACTCAGATCTCTATCTTGGAAATTTTGAAGATTTCCCCAGTGTATAAGGAAATTCTAGACAAAGCCCTCATTGAAACAATTGTATCTGATGATCTAAATGTAGACCAATTTCAAGCCATGGTGGGACATTTTTCCTCACCCACATGCCTTTCATTCTCTGAAAAAGATGATGTCTCCATGACACATCCCCATAATTCATCATTATACTTAGAAGTCATGGTCCACAAGTTTCGTGTCAGATGAGTTCTAATAGATGAAGGTGCTAGTTTAAACATATCTACCATAAAATTAATTCAGGCTTTAGGATTTTTTGAGGATTCCATTGATCCCAGAAGAAAGATTACCATTAAAGCCTATGATGATGAGGAAAAAGCATCCAAGGGTTTAATCATGCTACCAATCAGAGTGGGACCCATTATCAAAAATACTTTATGTCAAGTATTAGACCATGATCTCACATACAACATCATGTTGGGTCATCCTTGGATCCACGACATGCAAGCTGTACTATCTACATATCATCAGTGTCTTAAGTTTCCTTATGATGGACAAGAGATCATGATATCGGCCGCTAATTCTCATAGTCAAACTTGTGCTACCATCAAAGCTAGTCAAGACACTTTGGTTCCTAACAATTGAGAAGCAACTATTAGTGCTTCTCCAAAAGTTGATACACAAATCAGTCAACTAACCAAAACCTTTGACAAGCAATTATAGTTCAAGGATAATGGAGTAGGATAATATTCTTTATGTTTGGCTAATCTTCCTATGTCACCTCAGTCACATGGACAACCTTCTATCATACACCATCAGATATCTATAGTGTCACCATCAACACAATCAGCGGCATAACCAATCACAAAATTCAATGGATAATTTATCAAGGAGAAATTCATAATGGAAGATCTTGAGGATAGAGAAATGCTAAAATGGCTCTATAGAGATGAAGATGAAGATGAAATAGTCCTTAATATCAAGTTACCAACTGATAAATATGGTAAGGGATATTCAATTGTGCAAAGGATGGGCTATGAGGGTAATGGTCCTATTGGAAAAAGAAAAGGAGTAGTTGAGCCTATTGATCCTCTAGGACTTGTTGCAAAAGATAAAATAGGACTAGGCTATGATACTAGCTCAAAGGAAACAACATCCAAACAATTGAATAATATTGTGCTCACATTGCAAGAAAGATCTGATCCAAACGAAGCATGCTTAACAACAATTCATAATTTCATCTATAATAACTTTGACACAAACTTTGGAGAATACAAATGGGATACCATCCATAATGATGAATTATAGAGGGATAAACAAATTGATGTGATACACAAGTATATGCCTACTATAATCAAAGGAGAAGGTTCAGAGACCCAACCACATGAATCTAAACTACAACGCAACTATGATTCTAGTGATACCAATTCAGATTTAATCGAACAAGACTATCGTGAGGACAGTACCATCATTGATCTACCTCATACCTTAGATCCTATAGATGCCTCTGTTATGACCATAACCATAGCTGATTTCACACAACCTAATGACCCACTACCACTAATACATCTCGATCTTATTGACTAGGATCTATCTAAACCTCCTAATATACCTATGTTTCCAACTGACGAATCTATCATAAACTTCCTTTTCGTAGATGATGTAAATGATTGTTCCACTAGAAATTTTCAGCATGGGATCCTTATTCAGAAGAGTGTCAAGTTTCCTAGCTGCAAAAGTAAATATAAAAAAGAAAGATCTAATGGTGAAAACCAGAATCTGGCAGTATTACATCAAACAAAAGATAAAAAAAAGAGCGTATTAGATGGTGAAAACCTTTTTAAGGCACCAAATGATGGGATGCTTGAAACTCTCCCAAAACACTATCATGAGAGATCACCTATATTGATTGAGCCTACAAAAGGAGTTAATCTTGAAACTACGGAGAAACCAAGGATTCTACAGTTAGCAACATCAATGACAGATAAAGAAGTACCCGAGTTCATGGAATTTCTTAGAGAAAATCAAGTCAACTTTGCCTAGTCTTATGTGGACATGTCAGGTCTTGATCCAGATCTTATAATGCATCACTTGTCCATTAAACAAGGAGTAAAACCTGTGAAACAAAAACTTAGAAAGATGCATCCTCATGTGGCACTACTATTTAAAGAAGAACTTAAGAAACTGCTCGATGTGGGATTTATAAGATCAATTGACTATGCAAAATGGATCTCCAACATTGTTCCTGTATCCAAACCTGAAAAAAGTGTTTGAGTGTGCACAAATTTCAGAGATCTTAATAAGGCATGTCCTAAGGATGATTTTCCTCTTCCAAGAATTGATACTATAGTTGACCTGATGGCTGGCCATTCCATGTATTCACTAATGGATGGTTTTTCTGGTTATAACCAACTCAAGATTGCACCTGAAGACCAAGACAAAACAACTTTCACATGTCCCTGGGGGAATTATTGTTGGAACATCATGCCATTCGGTTTAAAGAATGTTGGGGCTACATACCAAAGAGCTATGACTAAAAAATTTCATGACATGATGCACACATTCATGGAAGATTATGTCGATGACATACTGAAAAAATCATACACAAGAGAAGGACATCTCGAGATATTATCCAAAATATTTGCAAGGTTGGAAAAGTTCAAAGTACACCTCAACCCTAAGAAATGTGTTTTCAGAGTCACATTAGGAAAACTCTTGGGATATATAGTTTTAGCAAAAGGAATTGAAGTAGATCCCACCAAGGTACAAGCAATCATGGAAATGCCTCCACCAAGGAATATCAGTCAGTTGAGATCCCTACAGGGACAACTCCAATCTATACAAAGATGCATTGCACAACTAGTAGATAAATATCTACCTTTCACACATCTACTACATAAGAATGTTCCTTTCAAATGGGATGATAAGTGTGAAATGGCCTTTCAACAAATCAAGCAGTACTTAATGAACCCACCAGTTTTGATACCACCAAATCCAGGCAAACCACTCATCTTATACATTGCTGCCACAAAGACATCTTTGGGGGCATTGTTAGCATAGGAAAACTCTACAGGAAAAGAACATGCAATCTATTATATTAGCTGAACATTAACAGGTCATGAACTCAACTACACTTTCATCAAGAAGGCTTGCCTAGCTGTGGTCTTTGCCTCACAGAAGTTTCACCAATACGTGTTAACTCATATAATCAATCTTGTTGCAAAGATTGATCCACTCAAATATCTATTAAGAAAGGCCAAATTAGCAGGAATATTAGCAAAATGGGTCAAGATATTAAGCGAGTTCAATAGCCATTATCTTGATCACAAAGCAATCAAAGGACAAGTTATCGTTGATCAACTGGCTGAAACACCCCTATAAGTAGAACATCCCATGCACATTGAATTTCCAAATGTTGTTGTCTTCATGACATAATCAAAGCAACCTTGGTCATTATATTTTGATGGCTCATTTACTCAACATGGATCAGGGGCAAGCATACTTCACCCCTCAAGGAAATACCATTCCTCAGTCATATCAGCTAATGTTTCCATGCACTAATAACATAGCTGAATATGAAGCTTTAATCATTGGACTCAAAATAGCATTGGAATGGAGAATCACAGAGTTACAAGTCTACGATGACTCACAGTTAGTCATTAACTAGATCAATGATGACTATCAGACTAAAGATGACAAATTGTTGCCATACAAGAAAATGGTTGACGATTTCAAGAAATAATTTGTAGACATCAAGTTCATAAAAATTCCAAGGCTTGATAACAAGGCAGTTGACACTATGGCCACAATCACTTCATTTTTACAACTCCCAAAAACTTAGGCTCACTACGAATTTCTAGTGGAACAATCATTTACTCCTACCTATGACACCCCTGCAAGCCAAATCATTTTCCACTTAGTATGATCCAATTCACCTTGGTATGGAAAAATTTATTCCTACCTAAAAGATGACATCTTACCACTTGACTTATCTTGTAACCAAAACTGCAACTTTATATGCAATCTTCTCACTATACCCTTATCACTGACACTCTCTATCATCGTGGTCTTGATGGTACTTTACTTCGATGTCTTGAACGTGACGAATCTGATAATGCTTTACAAGAAGTTCATGGTGGCATTTGTTGTACTCATTCAAGTGGACTAACCTTATCCAAGAAATTGATTAAAATGGGTTACTACTAGCCTACAATGGAGAGGGAATCATTCAATTTTGTAACAAAATGCTCTAAATGTCAGATACATGCAAATATCATTCATGCACCAGCATAGGAACTACAACCGTTCATACCAACCTGGCCATTCTCTCAATGTGGGTTGGATTTTGTTGGTAAGATTCATCCTTCATCCTCAAATGGGCACAAGTTCATCATCACAGCGACAGAGTATTTTACCAAGTGGATTGAGGCAGTACCTTTCACTAAGGTGACTAGAAAACAAATCTCATCATTCATACTCAATTATCTCATTTGTCGATATGGCATTCCCAACTCCATCATCATAAATAATGGATGACCATTCAAGAATCAGGATGTTGATGAATTTTGTGAGAGATTCTATATTCAACATAGATACTCAATACTTTATTATCCACAAGGAAATGGCCAAGCAGAGGTCTCAAATAAAACAATATTGAAAATTTTAAAGAAGACTGTGAATGATGCAGGGAAAGATTGGCATGTTCAACTCAATCCTACATTATGGGCTTACTGAACTAGTATCTAAATGCCAATAGGAGCAACGCCATTTTCTCTTGTCTATGGAGTAGAAGCCATCGTACCTTTAGAGGTTGAGATTCCATCACTTAGAGTATCACTGAAAGGTCTCATAACAGATGATGAATATAGAGTTTCTAGACTTCAAGAACTGGAACTTCTTTATGAAAAGAGACAATGAGCAGCTAATCATTTGAAAGCCTATCAACAAATGATGTCTCACAGCTATAATCACAGAGTCAAACTGCGTACCTTTCAGGTTGGTGATCTTTTTCTAAAAGAGAACCCACACAATCAACAAGATAGAGAGAAGAAAGGAAAGTTTGAACCTAATTGGCTGGGTCTGTATGTGGTCATAGCAGTGTACGGTTCAAGAGCATACAAGCTGTCAACTCTAGAAGGGGACTTGTTTGACGAACCCATCAACAACATGCACCTAAAAAATTATTATGTATGAGGTAGTCATCATCATCCAGAAAAAGTCCTAAAGAAATACAAAAACATCAAAAAAATTCCTGAAGAAATACAAAAACATCAAAAAAAATCTTGAATTTTTTTTTAAAAAAGTACAAAAACATCAGAAAAAGTCTTGAAGAAATACAAAAACAGTAGAAAAAGTCTTGAAAAAATGGTTACCCTAGTGAAAACCTGGCAAACAGGCATCTTGGTAGCGACAAAAATAAAATAAAATAAAATACAAAAACAGCAGAAAAAAAGTCTTAAAAAAAAAAACACACACACACAGAAAAATGCAATAAAAACAAATAGTGAAAATTTGGCAAATAGACGCTATTTGTAGCTCTCCATCTATTATTTCATGTTTTGCACTAGGCTTTCATTTCATGCATCTTTCCTTCATCTTAGGATCATACCAGCATCATGTTGCCATCATTTGCCTAGAGCGATAATGTCTTAACATGGCTTGATTTTTGGTACATATCCATTTCAGCAAGTTGTGTCAAATATTGGGGGAAAAATATTGACATACTCTGGGGCAACCAACTTTCAAGTTCTACCAAAACATCTCAACAATGCTATAGAACTTAGTCATGCGAATAAACAATCAACACACATGAACAACTATCCAATCATCGAACCACATCACAACATTTTTTTCAGCAAAATACCATATCATGACTCATATCTGGATGATCTAAAATCTAAATAATGATTGGAATATTAGTTTTACATTTTGCACAATGGTTGTTTGATTTTTTGACATCATCTCTCTGGAGCACACTAAATGATGTACTAAACTAGAGTGACAAGGAAGGAGGATGATTTTTCTTTGTCTGTTGTCTTGAGGTTAACTATCGATTTGAGGCACATATGTTGTGAAACATGATTTCCAAAGCATATCATTAATGGCAGTTCCACATTTGCATCAGAAGGTGGTTAGTCTTTGTCTGTTTATGTAAGAAATGCTCAGGTCATCTTGGTTCAATTATACCTTGATGCTTCTGTTCACTTGCTATATCAAAAATCATGAAAGTGGTACTTAGGTTATCATTGGTGCTAATCTCCCCTCTGATGCTTGTACATACTTCCAACATTTTATAAGGCTCTATGATGATTCACAAAAGCTACCTGAAGGCTCAATGAACAATTGGTTTTATTTAGTTGCATTTCATTTAGATCAATGTATATATTTTGCATACTGGATTCTCATTAGAATTTCACACAAGGCTGAACAGATAAATTAACGGTTGTCATGTCTCTTTGGATTATATGTGGAGGACATTTGGACATTTTTTTCATCCTCATTTCATTATCATTTCATCTCGGTCTTGTGCATATCATATAGTTTAAACATCCATCATTGGGATCCTTTCCCATTTATTTATCCTTCCTAATGTATTATCATTTCATATTTCATATCGTTTCATT
>VDFB02256132.1:124315963-124393147 GCA_007258455.2 Sequoia sempervirens
TGCATGACCCTCAATAATCTATATCTATTAGATTATCCATTTCAAAGTCCAAAATTTTCAATTTGATAGTTTATTAAAAAATTGACTAATCTTGAAAATTATTTATTGTTTAATGCAAGTAGGAAGTTATGTGTCTTTGTATGTGGATTTGATATACCAATGCACTATTGTACAATGGTTAGACACTCTTCCAGAGAAGTACCTGTTACAAAGGAAGCTTTTAACAACATTGTCAACTCTGCAAGTGGTATTTTAAATTCTATTATAAAATCTCTTTCCTCAGAGATTTATGAACGATTCCCTCAAGATGAAATACTTGAAGCCATGTCTATTGTGTATCCTCAATTTTGGATCCCACAAAATTGTCACAACCTAGATTTTTTCATAAAAAGAATTACCTTGATTGAACAATTTTCAAAAAGTTCAAAATACAATGGAAAGAAAATAGAAGGAATTATAAATGAAACTAAGCTTAGAGAACAAAATTTCTATTTTGCAACATGTATGATTGAATAGTTTGGCCCCATGGAGAATCCCATGCAAGCAGGATCAATAACAAGGGTTTGGGAAACCTTTTGTCAGAGTGAAATATTATGTGATTCATTATCAAAATATTTCAAACTTGTTGATTTATGTCAAACAATGATATTGGGGTAGGTGGAGGATGAGAGAGTTTTCAGTGAATTGGGGTTTTTGAAATCAAAGATAAGAAACAAACTAGACAAGAATTTGGAAAATTGCTTGAGGATGCATACAACTAGGTACAATGTCTAAATTTTTTCCTTTGAAAGGGAACTTACAATCTAGAAGTCCATATGTGAAAGAAGCGGGCTGTGCAGCACTTCAAACGTCAGTGGCAGTGGCACAAATGACAGTGAAACAATGAATGTTGAAATTGAGATGTAGTTAAGCAAACGTACGTAGGGTGAAGAAAATGAAGACCAAACTCAAAGTCAAGATGACTCAATCTCATCATTAGAGTGAGGACTAGGATACAAATTAGAAAATGGTGAATTGGAAAATGGAAGGGATTTAGCAATTTTTAGGTATTTATATTGCATTTCATGAATCATATTACAAACTATCATTGATGATATTTTATATTGTATTCCATGAATTTATGAATGAAATTCAATAAATTAACGTACTACAATTTTCCACTATTCCAAATTTCCAATGTAAAATCTAGATTCTAAATTTTGACTATTGTATAGGGATTTAACAATTTCTAGGTATTTAAATTTTATGCTACATTTTACATTGCAAATTATAGTTGATGATGTTTTATATTAGATTCCATGAAACTATGAATCAGATTGAATAAATTAATATATTATTAATAATTTCATATTTTAATTGTTACATACTGATATGTTTTACATGTAATCAATGATTCATCATTCAACTCAATGCTTAATAACATATTAACAACAATAGCATATACAATATTAACAATTGTTTAATGTCAAATGTGTATCTATTAGTAGAAACTAAATTTTTTCTTCAATTGAGAAAATATATAATATAGATGATTGAGTACATTATTGAATTTGAGTTTTTTATTGGTTTTCAAATGAAGGAATACATAGAGGCAATGGAAAATCTTGTTCAAAGACAACTCTACATAGAGCTGAGTTGAAAACTCATATTATCAAATCATTCTATTAGCTTTTGTAGCATGCTCCACTATTCACCTGATGGAAGTTCCATTTGTTGTAACTGATAGTGTGTGACTTGAAAATTTGTTAACAATTCATGATTGAAATTGGAACTTGACTTGAATGTTTCAATCAAAGTTTCATTCAAGGTTATCAACAGTTTGATGGAATCCAAATAGTTCACCTCATTTGGGTTCTAAGGAAATTGGTCCAAATCAATCTTCTTTGTATCCTCCATCTTCTTTCTAAAATCATCCTTCCTATAAATCACTCAGTTGTGTCAAAATCCTTTGGAAAACCAAGCTCTATCAAGTTCCTTACCTTTTTATCTAGATTCTTCATCTTTTTTTGCAGCTTGATCTAGAAATTCCTTTGTTTCATGTATACTCAAACACTTTTGAATGATAGATGACACCTTCATTGAGGCATCAATCCAGTCATTAATTCCTTTTGATTTCAATTCATTGTCACTAGCTTTGTAGACTATTTACAAAATTTGATTTGCACTTTTCTTTGTCGAAATCACATCTCTGTTGTCCATTACATATTTCTTGAGCTTCCTATTATGCACTATTAGACAATAAATCAATTGAAAAAATTCACACAAATGATCAATCCCCTACATTATTTCCTCCCAAATCTTTTGTTTCATATGCCTCATTGTTTCTCTACAAAATGCAGTTAACTTATTTTGACAAGAGTTTATTTCATTTTTTTGTTTCCCTGGGCCGACTGGCGACGCGACAGTGCCATGACGGAATGACGCAAAAAAAGCGATGGATGACGGAGGATGCCATCATCAGATGATGCCGAGACGAACTTTGATTAACGAGACGACCTTAATCCCCGATCCGAGTGATTATCTTTATTTATGACGCGACCCATTTTTATTCGCGCATTTCTTTATTTATCTTCCAGACGCTGACCACCCATAATATAGCCATCTACCCATTGTTCTTGATTGACGATAATTTTATCCAAATCCACTAACCATCACCTGTACCCGAAATCCATCTCGATTCTGCTTTGTTTATTTTGATTAGAGAACAAAAATCATGTACCCATGATTTTGTATTTTGGTCAAATGTGGGCAATACCTTGGTTGTTGTAGGCTCTGAAGTTACAATATATATAATCTCTATTAGTTGCTTCCTTTCTTTTTTATACATTTTTGACTTCTTTTCAAACTCATCATTGTAATTATAACTTGTGGACATAGACATAATGAAATGATTGAATGGTGAAGGATTAAATGTAGTGATGTGGAAATGCATTCTAATTAATTGAGACTCAAGACCCGAGGCCGAGGGATTTCATTATTGTTGCAACCACACTAACTTGAGGACTAGGAGTGCCTAGAAATAACTCCTTTGAGGTGGAAATTAAGGTAGTGGTACTGGTAGTTGGACTTGGACCTTTCATAATCCTTTGCTTCTTTAGAATTCCTTGATCAGTGGGTGTCTATGTATTATCTTGTATTTTTGGCCTCTTGTGTGTAATTTGTTGTTGTGGCACATGTTGACCACTACTACTACTACTACTCATACCATTGCCACCAATGGTAGTGCTAGTTGCACTAGATTCTCCACCATGGGCATGTGTTGGTTATGATTGTGTCTAACCATTAGGATTAGGAATTGCAACTATAACAAAATGAATTATTTTAGTTGTCCTACTCCCTTGGGCTATTTTATTAGCTTAGAGTCCAAGGCCTTACAAATCACTAGGTTTTCTATGGCCTACCTCTATTACCATCCAAATTCCTTGTCCTTTGGACCCCAAACCACCGTTGGATGTTGTGGTTGTGTTGCTGATATGTGGTTGTCATTGATGTCAACACTATTAGCATTGATGTATTGAGGGTTGTATATGTCGAGGATATTGAGAAAATTGTTAAAGAAAGAATTGCAGGTTGCCAATGGAATAGTGAAGGTCATGGAGGTGTCTTTTTTAGTATGTTGATGATCAATTGTTTTGGACTAAAGGGTTTATTGCTGAGAGTATCTGGTTTATCCACTGGAAGTTTCAGAGGTCTACACAAAGTTTTGATCGTGTTATGAATAGTTGTGTTTTGAAAGTTTTTCTGTGGTTTTAGTTAGTATTCCTGAGTGAAGTTGATGTGATTCTAGTAATTTCAAATTTTGTGGATGTTTATCTATTGGTTCTTGTTTCTTGTGGATGCTTCTAGATCATTCTTTATCTTTGTTGCATGTGCGCGTTGATTGATGTGTTTGTGGTCGAAGATTTTTCTCATGTGTGTTTGGGTTTTCATGTTCTTGGCCGACATGGTGGTTGTAACGTGTTGTGGATCCTTGGAGATTAAAATTTTAATTTTTGGCACGCTCAAGGATGTTGTTTTGGGCCACAACATTAATATTGGCTAACGGTGTTTGATTCACATTGAAAATTTATTTATAAATTGGGACTGGCATTTAAAATATGTTTTATATTTTGGCCGATGAAGTTGTTGATGCAAATCCATGTTGTGGATATATAAGAGCAGATGGTTGTGCAAATTTATGCATGTGAGTGGTGTGAAGAAGTGCCAAAGAAAGTGCAAGTGTGCGAATAGTGAGCTAATCATTCGATTGCAAAGTAGAGTGTGAAGAAGTTTGAGCGAAGTGTGAAGGAGTGTTTCTGTGCTTAACCAAAACTATATCAGGCTTTTGGAGAATCTATTTTCTTAGTTCATACCCTACGGATCTAATCCGTATTTATATTCTTTGGGCAGTGATCCCTCTTGTATTTGAGTAGTAGCTCTAGGCAGTGTGCCTGAATGCATGTGCATTCTCAGCAAAAAAATTCTCCTTTGCTATTTTGACCTCATCCCAAGAATCCTTGTTTCTCAAGTTTTCAAGAAGGGGTTTACTTTATGTTGAAGTCTACTTGCATCATTCTTATTGGCCACAATCCTTGATTTAATGGTGTCACATAGATCATACCACTAGTGAGAGACAACATCAAATTGAAAAAATTCAAAAGTTCATTTACCAAACTGAATGCTTTTCTCTCGAATGTGAACCCTCCATATGAAAAAGGTAAAGAAGGAAATATGCTCTTCTTTTGCTTACTGAAAAAGTATAGTTGATCAGTACTCTCCATCTCTTGTACATATTCCAATGTAAAAACCCTTTCTATCACATGTATTTGAAGTTTTTATGGCTCTACTCCTGATCCATAAAATCTTAGCACAATATATTCTTCCATTAAATACCAATCAACCAATTGAATTTTTTTCCTAGTTGAATGTATTTTTTACAAGACATGGGTAATCTAGGTATTGGAGTATTTGTAATTCCTTGATATAATGGAGCCAAAAAGTAGTCTACAAAATGATTTTAGTTCCTTCGAGAGTCATGCATCCTTATATTAGTGGTCCAATAATATATTGGAGCCATTTTTTCCCCTCAACATTCATATAGGGCTGAATTTGAAGCTTGTTGGTCAAAAAAATTCCATTAAATTTGAATAGAAAAAAATAGCACGTAAGCTTAGGTTGTAGTGGCGTGAGCACCTAGGCTAACCTCCATTTTGTTAATTATCATTTTTGGCTTGTATCTGACCTTAGCCAAGTTAGAGGGTTTGGGTGTTTATTTTGGACCTTAGAAGGTCTTGCTTGTGTGTGGACTAGGTGAGTTAGTCATTAGGACTAAGGTCACCATAGTTTAGTCATTGTTATTAATTTTTGCTTTGTTTGGCTTAGTAGCTTAGATTGGGAATTGAGCCTTAAATGTGTTCTAAACACATGAATGATGTCAGAAAGATGCCTTGAAGGCAGTTAATGGAGTTGGTTGCTCGAAATCAAGGAGAAAGAGGTCCTAAGAGTTAGGATGATGGCACAATGATAAGTTGCAAAAGTTGTTACAAAGTTGTCATGACAACATTTTTCATGTTGCATGCAACTCGGTTACCTTTGGATCCCCTAGAAGATGGGAGTTTGGGATCGACCAACATCCCTAAAAACATGGCAAAAGGCATCTATGATGCAAGAGGCTCGAGTTATAAGGATGGTAGATTGTAATTAAGTTGGTGGTTATGCTTTTGAATAGAAGAACTCTGCATTTTCTGAAAATTCCGTGTGTTTTGAAGTGACAGTGATACCAAATGAGATATATGCTTTGATTTAGTGTGAAATTTGTGTTTATAGAGTAGATTTGAGTATTTCTCCTTTTGTAAGTAAGTTCATTTTATTTAGTTTAAGTGTTTTGTGTAAATAAGTTAGAGTTTAGGGTCTTTACTGTCTTGAACTGAATAGTCAGTCTTTTTATGGCTCCCCCATGAAATCTAGCCATGAGAACTTCCTGAGATTGGATGGATTTGTTAGGGGAGCCAATTCTCTATATATACTTAGTGGTAGGAGTCTTGAAGAGTCGAGCATGCATTTTTAAAATCAAACCCTAGGTGAGCTTAGAAGGGTCCTAAGCTAGAGTAGCTCTGATAGTGAAATATTGAAAAGAATAGGAAGGGGAAAGAGGCAATCGTGATGGAAATGTAAGTATAGTTCTATGGGGAAAAGTCATATCTTAGTATGCTAGGAAGGATTGGAGGTCCACCAACCATTTGTTTAGCTGATGGGCAAGAAAATGAGTGAACCCCCGTAATTAGCCCTATTAGCCCTATTTAACCTAGACTTGTGAAACCGAAGGTACCTGAGGGATCTGGGGTCTAAAAAATTTGTAAATCTTAGAGGATCCAAAAGGGTATCAGAATGTGAAGTTTTTTTTCTAGGTTGTTTGAAAAGTTTTGTCAAGAATGAAAAAAAGGTCACTGTCAAGGGCTACAAGGAATTAGGCCTCATTAAGACAAAATCTTGGAATCGATAAGGAAGAAGATAGGAGACCATCCAAGATGAATCCAATTAGATGTGTATGGCATGATTTCAGTATCTCTGATACCCCTACAAGCAGTTCAAGGTGTTGTGTGATGTTGGCACTTAGAGTCTTCTAAGTGGAAGAGATAGTTTACCAGTTTCAAAGAGGTGCTAGTCTTCCAAGGTGAAGCACAAGTGGAAAACTCTTGGAGAGGAGTTGGAATAGGACTTGGTTAATCATCCAAGCCTAACAAGAACCTATTGGTATTAGGTCCCAGGAAGAAGATAGGGAAAAGGTCTTTTAGCTATTGTGCAAGCACACCAAGGAACACTTACACCATATTAGTATCAGAGCTAGGTTTGATTAGGCTTGTGATTGATGTTGCAAGCCACTGAATCAGTAGGAGAGAATACACCAGAGGAAGAAAGAGCCATGGTGACTAATGTTGAGCTAGCCAAGAAGGTAGAAGAGCAAGAAGAGAATAACCGACTGCTGAGAGAAAGGTTGTCCTGAATGGAGAAGCTCTTGGATGAAGTCCAAGAAAAGGAAGATGAAGTAAAGGATAAAATAAAACTAAAGGAAGAGTAGGAAGCAAAGGAAAAGGAAGAGGACTTGGAGGAGGAAGCTCCAAAACCTGACCCTGTCCTTACTGAAGAACCCTTCTTGAAGGCACTGCAGGCCTTAAGTGGCAAAGCTTTGGAAGGAGTGCCACTATTTAGTGGACAAATGGATCCTGATTCAGTCATGGACTGGATTGAAAGCATAGAGAATCACTTTGAATGTGATGGTATAACAGAAGCCCAAAAAGTTAAGGTGGCCAAGTCAAGGTTGAGAGGTTCAGCTCTCACATGGTGGAAGTTTGTGCAAGGTGAAAGAGAGAAAGAAGGAAAGGGTCCTATAGTTACATGGAGAGGCATGGTAACCAAGATCAAGCAGACCTACTTACCTGATGACTATGAAGTCTAGTTGCATAGGAGGAGACATAATCTTAGACAAAAAGATATGGATGTCCAAACATACACCGAGGAGTTCCAAAAGTTGTGCCTCAGATCAAAGGTGGTTGAAGATGAAAGCATCAAGCTGTGTTTGAATGGACTCAAGTGGTCTATTCAAGAAGACATGAGCCTAGTGAACTTCAAAACCATTCGCCAATGTTATCAAATGGCCTTAAAGATAGAGGAGAAAGGAAAAAAGAAGCAAGAGAAAACCTCCAAGAGTAGAGGTAAAGGAAAAGACAGTAGAGGAAAAAGAGGTGGCTATGGTGGAAGGAGTTCAGAATCAAGGGCTCAAGGAGAAATTAGGTACTCTAAGCAACAAGAAGGAAGCTCTAGTAGAGGTGGTAGAGGAAGAGGCTCTAGCTCTAGAGGAAGAAGTGGTGGACAAGGAAGGGGCAGTTACTTTGCCAATATGAAGTGTTACCACTGCAATCAAATGGTACACCCGACCTATAGATGTTCAGAGAAAGGTAGTACTTCTCATGGAGGTGACAAGAGAACTAATCTAGTTCATGATGAGAAAAATGCAGAAGAGAAACATTTTAAGGTACCACTAAGTTCAGAGGAAGGTGACAACCTCTTGATGAGGAGAACTTTTATCAAGGAGCCAGTTAAAGAAGAACCAAGCCAAAGGAGGTCCCTATTTAGGAAAAAGTTCAAGATGATGGGTAAAGTATGTAGATTCATCATTGACTCGGGGTCTACTGACAATATTGTGTCAGAGGAGATAGTTAGCAAGCTAAAGTTGACAAGGATACCCACACCAATCCTTACAAGGTCGCATGGCTCAATAAAGGCCAACATGTCTTGGTAAATGAACAAGCATGGGTAGAGTTCTCAATTGGAAGGTACAAGGACAAAGTCTTATGTGATGTGTTACCTATGGATGCATGCCACTTTCTCCTAGGTAGACCATGGCAATTTGATCGCCAAGCCATACATGATGGAGTGAAGAACTCTTATACTTTTAAGAAGGACAAGGTGACATTCAAAATTCAATCACTGTTAGAAGATGCAGAGGTGTAGACAGCAGGTCCTAAACTACTCATGGTTGGTGAAAAAGAGTTCTTAGAAGCCTTGGAAGAAGGAGAAGGATTTGGCTATGTAGTAATGTTAAAGCCAAGAGAGGTAAGAAATGACCAAGCAGCTGAGAAGCCAGAGTTGCATAAAGAAATACAGAAAATGTTGCAGACCTATGAAGGTATTGTGAGCAGTGGACAACCAGCAACATTACCCCCTAAAAGAGCCATAAGTCATAGGATAGACTTGATACCAAGGGCTACCCTACCAAATAAGGTAGCTAATAAGATGACCCCTCAACAAAATGAGGAGATAGCTAGACAAGTGCAAGAACTCCTAGACCAAGGTCTCATTAGGAAAAGCATCAGTCCATGTGCAGTACCCACTGTCTTAGCACCTAAAAAGGGAGGAGAATGGAGGATTTGTACTGATTCAAGGGCCATAAATAAGATAACTATTAGGTATAGATTTCCTATCCCTAGGATTGAAGACCTCATGGATTGTCTAGGTGAAGCCAGGTATTATACCAAGATAGACATAAAGAGTGGTTATCACCAAATCAGAATACATGAGGGAGATGAGTGGAAAATAGCTTTCAAAACCAATGAGGGTTTATATGAATGGCTAGTTATGCCATTTGGACTATCCAATGCCCCCTCCACATTCATGAGACTCATGAATGAAATCCTCAAGGACTACATTAGTAAATTTGTAGTGGTGTATCTTGATGATATACTGATCTATGGCAAAACAAGAGAAGAGCACCTCAAACAGATAGAGTTGATTTTCAAGAAGCTGTAGGAGGAGAAATTGATGATCAATTTAGAAAAGTGCGAATTCATCAAAATAGAGTTGGTGTACCTTGGATTTGTGCTATCACATGGCAACTTAAAAATGGACAACAGCAAAGTGGAAGCCATCCTCAATTGGCCTACTCCAAAGACAGCAACAGAGGTAAGAAGTTTTCATGGCCTTGCTCAATACTATAGGAAGTTTATAAGATAATTTAGTGCTATTTGTGCTCCTATGTTGGATACCATTAAAGGAGGGATGAAGACTAAGTTTGTATGGAATGAGCAAGCTAACAAATTTTTTGATTTGTTAAAAGAAAAGATTGCTACCCAACCTATTTTGGTGTTACCAAGCTTTGAGAAGCTATTCACCATTGAGTGTGATGCAAGCAATGTGGCTATTGGAGTTGTTCTCAAACAAGAGGGAAGACCGGTGGCTTTTCATTCAGAGAAGTTAAGTGAAGCCAAGAAGAAGTATTCTTCTTATGACCTTGAGATGTATGCATTGGTCCAGGCTTTAAGGAAATGGAGGCACTACTTGCTTCCCAAGGAATTCATAGTGTATTTAGACAACCAAGCACTTAGTTTACTAAATTCACAAGAGAAACTAAGTCACAGACACATGAAATGGGTGGAATACCTGCAATATTACACTTTCAATAGCAAGCACAAGAAAGGAGTTCTCAACAAGGTGGTATATGCCTTGAGTAGAAGAGTCCTCACCATACAAGAAATTCAGTTGAAGAGCATGGGAATAGATCATTTCAAGGACCTATATGTAGATGATGAAGATTTTGTAGACATTTATAAGGTATGTGCTGACTACAAGAATCATTTTCATAGTAAATATGTTGAATATACTTTGCAAAGTGATCTCTTGTTTAAAGGAAATCAGTTATGTTTCCCTAGAGGCTTTATTAGAGAGAATTTGAAACAAGAAAAGCATAATGGTGCATTGAGTGGTCACTTTGGGATCACAAAGACTCAAGAACTTGTTCAAATGTTCTATTATTGGCCAAGGATGAACCTAGATGTTAGGAGGTATGTGGAGAGTTGTATAGTGTGTCAAAAGGCCAAAGGTACTTCGTCAAATGCAAGCCTATACCAACCACTACCTATTCCTACTAGGCCATGGGAATGCTTGAGTATGGATTTTGTAGTTGGGTTAGCCAAGACAAGACAAGGCATTGATAGTGTTTATGTAGTTGTGGATAGATTCAACAAAATGGCTCACTTTGTGCCATGTAAAACAACTAATGATGCCAGTCAAATAGCCTCTCTTTTCTTCAAGGAGATAGTAAGGATACATGGGTTACCTATAAGCATTGTGTCAAATAGAGACACCAAGTTTATGAGCCATTTTTGGAAGACTCTTTGGCAGAGATTGGGAACTAATTTATCTTTTGGATCTGCATACCATCCCCAAACTGATGGTCAAACTAAAGTTGTTAATAGAAGTCTTGGAAATCTATTAAGGTGCTTGACCAAGGAGTATGGTCAACAATGGGATTAGATGATTGGACAAGCTGAGTATGCCTATAATGACACTGTGAAGAGATCAATAGGGAAGAGTCCCTTTGAAATTGTCTATGGACTACATCCTAGAGGAGTCTATGAGCTAAGAGACTTAAAGGATGGAGTAAAGGGAAGTGCATATGCTAAAGATTTTTCCTATGCAATGCAGGAGATTCATGATACAGTTAGGAAGACATTGGCAAAAAATGACATGAAGCATAAGACCAAGGTGGATGAGCATAGGATAGAAGTTCAGTTCAATGTTGGGGACTTGGTGATGGTGCATCTAAACAAGTCCAGGTTACAAAAAGGATTCCCTCATAAGTTTCAAATGAAGAGGATAGGTCCCTGGCCTATCTTAGCAAAATATGGAAACAATGCTTTTAAAGTAGAGCTACCGAAAGACAGTGGACTGTCCCCTATTTTCAATGTTGCAGACCTAGTTCATTACAAAGGACCACCACTAGACATGGATAAAAGTTTCAATGAAGTCATCCAAGATGTGGAAGAACTCAAACTGCCTTCTGCTACAGTCAAACAAGCTGATAGTATACTGGATACCAGGGTCTATAAGAACACTAGAACCAAGGAATTCAAGAAACATCTTATTAAAAGGCATGGTCAATTTGATGCTGATGCAGTGTGGATCAAAGAATCAGAGTTCAAGAATTTTGGCATTGATCTCAACTTACTCAATCCAAGGGTGGATTGAACTCTTTTGTTTTGGGGGAGGATGGTGCAGGAGCACCTAGGCTAACCTGCATTTTGTTAATTATCATTTTTTGGCTTCTATCTGACCTTAGCCAAGTTAGAGGGCTTGGGTGTTTATTTTGGACCTTAGAAGGTCTTGCTTGTGTGTGTACAAGGTGAGTTAGTCATTAGGACTAAGGTCACCATAGTTTAGTCATTGTTATTAATTTTTGCTTTGTTTAGCTTAGAAGCTTAGATTTGGAATTGAGCCTTAAATGTGTTCTAAACACATGAATGATGTCAGAAAGATGCCTTGAAGGTAGTTAATGGAGTTGGTTGCTCAAAATCAAGGAGAAAGAGGTCCTAAGAGTTAGGATGATGGCACAATGATAAGTTGAAAAACTTGTTACAAAGTTGTCATGACAACATTTGTCATGTTGCATGCAACTCGGTTACCTTGGATCCCCTAGAAGATGGGAGTGTGGGATCAACCAACATCCCTAAAAACATGGAAAAAGGCATCTATGATGCAAGAGGCTCAAGTTATAAGGATGGTATATTGTAATTAAGTTGATGGTTATGCTTTTGAATAGAAGAACTCTGCATTTTCTAAAAATTATGTGTGTTTTGAAGTGATAGTGATACCAAATGAGATATATGCTTTGATTTAGTGTGAGATTTGTGTTTATAGAGTATATTTGAGTATTTCTCCTTTTGTAAGTAAGTTATTTTGGTTTAGTTTAAGTTTTTTGTGTAAATAAGTTAGAGTTTAGGGTCTTTACTGTCTTGTATTGAATAGTCAGTCTTTTTATGGCTCCCCCATGAAATTTAGCCACGGGAACTTCCTGAGATTGGATGGATTTGTTAGGGGAGCCAATTCTCTATATACACTTAGTGGTAGGAGTCTTGAAGAGTCGAGCATGCATTTTTAAAATCAAACCCTAGGCAAGCTTAAAAGGGTCCAGTTAGAGGTTTGATAGTGAAATATTGAAGAGAACAGGAAGGGGAAAGAGATACTGTATAGAACAAGTACAGTTCCAGGTGGGGCAGAGTCATATCTTAGTATGCTAGAAGGATTGAGGTCCAGTCAATCCATTTGTTTAGTTGATAAGCAAGAAATCAGTGAACCCCTAGTAATTAGGCCTATTAGCCCTATTTAACCTAGATTCTAGGAAACCAGTGTACGAAGGATTCAAGGGTCTGAAGCTTTGTAAATATTTTAAAGGATCCAAAAGGGTATCTAAATGTGAAATTTGTTTTCTAGGTTGTTTGGGAAGTTTGGTCAAGAATGACAAAAAGGTCACTGTCAAGGGCTATAAGGAATTAGGCCTTGTTAAGACAAAATCTTGGAATCAGTAAGAAAGAAGATAGGAGACCATCCAAGATGAATCCAATTGGATGTGTATGGAAATTTTTTAGTATCTCTGATACCCCTGCAAGTAGTTCAAAGTGTTGTGTGATGTTGGCACTTAGAGTCTTCTAAGTGGAAGAGATAGTTTACTAGTTTCAAAGAGGTGTTAGTCTTCCAAGGTGAAGCACAAGTGGAAAACTCTTGGAGAGGAGTTGGAACAGGACTTGGTTAATCATCCAAGCCTAACAAGAACCTATTGGTATCAGGTTACATGAAGAAGATAGTGAAAAGTTCTTTTAGTAGATTATGCAAGCAAGCCTTGGAACTCTCACACCACATTTGTAGGGAGAGAACTAATGAAAGCTCTAGCTAGGTTTTGAGTTGAATATATTGGTCTAGCATATAGGCTTCCTTTACATTAGCAACCATTCCTTTCCAAGTTGATATGGGTTGTTTGCCTTCTTTCTCCCTTTCTATTTGAACAAACTTCCACCATGTCAAGGCTGATCCTGTCAACCTAGATTTAGCAACCTTCACCTTCTGTGCTTCAATGACTCCATCACACTCAAAGTGATTCTCCATGCCTTCTATCCATTCCATGACCAAATCAGGATCCATTTTTCCACTGAACAGTGGTATGCCCTCAAGTCCTTTTCCACTCAAGGCTTTCAATGCCTTCAAGAAAGGCTCCTCCTCCAAAACAGGTTCAGGTGTAGGGACCTTGTCCTCCTCTACAACCTCTTCTTCCTTTGGTACCTTTCCTTCCAACCTTGCATCATTCAATGCTTTCTCAAGTTGTTCTATTCTTTCTGCTTTCTCAAGTTGCTCTATTCTTTCTTTTAACAACTTGTTTTCCTCCTCTTGTCCTTCAACCATCTTGGCTAACTATGCATTTGTCACCACGGCAGGAGTTTCACTTGACTTAACTTCTGACATATAAGCTGCTTTCCCAAATCTTTAGCTGGCTCTGATACCAATCTGATAGGGAGAGGGATTGGAGGAATCACTCACTAATTCTTGCTCTTGGCCTTTCCTCAATAGACCCACTTGGTGCCTTGCTCCACCAAGCTAACCTATAGGTCCCTACTCCTACCTAGGAACCCTTGGTAGTTTGACCAATCCCTCTTCTATCCACTTGTTGTCCTTCTTCCAAGAAAATCTTGGTGCTTCACCATGTTCTCTCCTTTGGCCCTTAATCTGCCCTAAAGGCCAAATAACCTCCAACTTCTTCAAGGTTCTTGCAGGGGTTTAAAGGTGTTTCAATAAATTCAAAATGACCAATCTAAGGTCATTGTGCAACCACAAACCTCCAACTTTCCATCGCTTCCTCAAGGTTCCTTCCCTAGGTTTGAAAGGCTAGTAGCCTTGAGCCCCCAATTAGGTCTCTGAATAGGGGTAAACTTGAAACAAAAAAAGGGTGAATCATTCCTCATATTTTTGCAAAAATGGTCCTCCTAAACCCACCCAATTATCTAAGTTCTTGGCTTAGGAATTGTGTTTCCCGTGCCCTCACCTCCAAAATTCTTGTGGTCTCAAACCTGCTCAGGCCGTATGCTGTCTAGACACTAAAATGCACAAGAACCCTAGGGTTTCTAAATTTCACAAAGCTGATTGAAGAATGTCAAAGAATGCTCTCTCAAGATGATCTGCAAGAACTCTCTTCTGATATCCAAGCATACCTAAGACCTTTCTCTAAATTCTCGAAGAGGAATTTTTCTCAGATCTTTGTTCCCCTGCAAAATATGGAGCTTTTACTTCAAGACTGCCCCAACCGGGCCTGCTCTGGCTTGCCTAGGGAATCCATTTTCTAGCATCCAATGAACTCACAAAAACCATATATACAACCATATTTACAAGCATGGTGACTAGGCACTATTTCCAAAGGGCCGTATAGATTGTACGAAGGAAAAGTGCTCAAGCACCACATTTTCAAATTATAGTCTGGTTCAAACTAGAACTTGAGCAGAAAAGAAACTATTTACAACAAAAACTTATAAAATCAACAAAGACACCTCTTAACCTTAAAAAATGCTTGGTTACAATCACAACTACATTCTATAGATGAAAACTATAACAATTTAATCCATTAAGCATTGTTAAAAAAATAAAAACTAGAAAATAATAGCAAGAACGTTGTTTTTCTTCCACTCCTGAAAACACAGTCCATACAATAAAACTTCAAACCATTTAAAAGGTAAAATAAAGCTTTAAATATGCCTCCCAAATAGTTAAGCTTCTTGGTTCAAGTCTTTAGATGACCTAAAGATGCAATTTGTAAAACCCAATGTGTTTTCAAGCACTTTGACAAAATTGGTAAAGATGACAAGTTGGGCTTCAAAACCCAATCATGATTGTCACCTCCCAATCCATTGATCATAGTTTGATCAAGAATTATTCAAAACAACAAAACCAAGCTAGATGGTCAACATGACCTCAACTTAACACAACAAAAATTTGGACTTCCAACAAAAACTTCAATAAAGCTAAACTTTGCCAGGTGCTCCTGCACCATCAACCTTCCTTAATCTGATCAAAAACCTTGATTTTAGGCATAATTAGGCCTCTTTTCCAAATTATTTCAATGTTATTCCTCTTAAATAACATAAAAACCTTTATCAAACAGTCACCAAACCTTGAATTGCATCAATAGTTTTCACAGTCCTCAACAATCTCTTACTACTCAAGTCAAAAACTAGTGATTTCCTCACTTGACACTCAACTTGTCAAGTCTATACATGTGCAATGTTCTCTCCTTCAATACCACCCTACCTCAAAACCACTAAAATCCTAGTTCTACATCATAATAGGCCCATTCCACCCATTTACTAAGTTACCCCATGGTGGAATGGCCTTAGAATCCTATTATTTTATCAAAACCCTACAAAACCCTAATTAATAAAGAAATTTTAGAAAACTTAACTTTTCTTCCTTAAATTTTTTTGAAACCTTCTCAAATAGGGTTCAAATGAAAGCTAGTTCAAAGCTTCAACAAATTATGAAGGTCCTACATGAATTTCAGATTGTATGGGTTTGTACAGAACCAAGAAACACTTAATTTTTTAGAAAACAACACCAAAATAGAGCACAATTGTATTATTCCTCTAAAATATTTTCATTCCAACTAGCCTTGAGTGTTTTTGAGGCCTTTTATCATGTTTTCCCAAGCATACCAATGGTTCACAATTGAAAACTGAAGTTGTGACTGTTCATCTTCTAACTACCATTCAAATTAACCACATATAGAGTTGTGAACAAAAATCGACACCACACACCTAAGACCTATTGATTACATAAAATGTTGGTCATATGACCTTATTACAACATGACAAAGACACCTTATTCACAAACTAGACTCCACTAAAAACCAAAATTTCTCACTTGGTGCTCCTACACTATACTACCAAGGAGGAGAAATTTCATCCTCTTGATGAAATAAGGTCTTTGACTGGTGTGTCATGCTTCTTTATGTCTTCTTCTAAAATCCAAGTTGCATCTTCTTTAGGTAATCCAATCCATTTGACCAAGTGTTCAATATATACCTTCCTCCTTGTTCTTTTCACCTCCCTTGAATCCAAGATAGCTTCAAGTTGCATAGGTTGAGTAGGTGGGAGATATTTGATCCATTCTCCTTCATCTTTCTCAGGTTCACCTACTTCTCCTGTAAAAATAGATCCCTTGAAGGGATATAGGTCAATCACATTAAAAATTGGTGAGATGGAAACTCCTTGTGGAGTTTAATCTCATATGCATTGTTTCCATACTTGTGGACCACCTTGTAGGGTCCTATTTTCTTCATCATTAGCTTTGTATACTTGCCCTTAGGTAGTCTCTCCTTTCTCAGATGTTCCCGCACTAGATCACCTACCTTGAATTATACATCTTTTCTTTTAAAGTCTTCCTTTTTTTATACTTATCCACATTCTTCTCAAGTGTTTCCTTGACATACTTGTGTATTTCATGCATAGCCATTGCAAAATCCTCTCCTTGTGCACTCCTTTTATTCATTCCACTAGATCTATTAACTCATAGACCCCCCTTGGATGCATTCCATAAAAAACCTCAAATGGATTTCTACCAATACTTTGATTGACTAAGTCATTATATGCATACTCTACCTATTGTAAGATCAGATCCCATGACTAATTGTGTTCCTTGGTTAAACATCTCAGGAGGTTTCCCAATGAGCTATTAACAACCTTAGTTTTCCCATTGGTCTAAGGATGGTAGAAACAGCTGAAGGTTAAGTTAGTTCCCATCTTTCTCCATAATGTTCTCCAAAAATGGCCAATGAATTTTTCATCTCTATTAGAAACTATTGATAATGGCAGCCCATGAATTCTCACTAACTCCTTAAAGAACAAACTTGCAATATGGAAGGCATCATTAGTTGACTTAAATGCAATGAAGTGTGTCATTTTTCTAAACCTATCTACCACCACATACAGACTATCATATCCTCTTGAAGTTCTTGGTAGACCCAAGACAAAATCCATACTTATTGCTTCCCATGGTTTGCTTGGTATGGGCAAAGGCTGATACAAACCATCATTGGAGCTTGTCCCTTTAGCTCTTTGACATATGACACACCCTTCTACATACCTTTTCACATCCAAATGCATCTTGGTCCAGTAATAAAATCTTCTAATCTAATCCAAAGTCTTGTCATAACCAAAATTCCCTCCTAGGCTCCCATTATGCTTTTCTCTAATCGAATTCTCCCTCATGGAACACCTAGGTATACATAATTGAGCTCCCTTGAGGAGTATCCCATCTTGCAACAAAAAATCCTCATACTCTTTATGAAATGACACTTGGAATTGTTCACAAACATCAAATATATCATGGAAGTCTTCATCAGTTTTATACATACCTTTTAATGAGTCTACACCCACACTTTGGAGCTGCACTTCTTGCACTATTTCTTCCCTTCTACTTAGAGAATCAACCACTTTTTTGGCTTGCCCCTTCTTATTTTTTATGCTAAAAGTGTAAGCCTGCAAATATTCCACCCATTTCATGTGTCTATGGCTTAATTTCTCTTGACTGTTTAGAAAATTCAGAGCATGATTGTCTGCGAACACTACAAATTCCTTAGGTAGTAGATAGTGCCTCCATTTTTTGAGTGCTTGCACCATAGCATACAGTTCTAATTCATATGATGAATATTTTCTCTTAGCCTCATTCAATTTTTCACTAAAAAATGCAATAGGTTTCCCGTCCTGATTCAACATTGCTCCTATGGCTAGGTTACTAGCATCACATTCTATTGTAAAGATCTTTTCAAAATCAATGAGTGTAAGTATGGGTTGTTGTGCTACCTTTGTTTTTAGGTACTCAAAGCTTTGATCATCCTCCTTTTTCCATTGAAATATTCCTTTCCTTTCTCCTTTGATGGTGTCTATCATGGGTGCTACAATGTGGCTAAACCCTCTTATAAACTTCTGGTAGAAGCTTGCTAGAATGTAGAAGCTTCTGACTTCCACAACTGTTTTAGGTGTAGGCTAGTTGAGAATGGCCTCAACTTTCTTTGGATCCATCTTCAAGTTTCCTCCTAAGATCACAAAGCCCAAGTACACAAGTTCTTGCTTCATCCATTCATATTTCTTGAGGTTAATCATGAGCTTTTCTTCATGCATCTTTCCCAAAACTTTTTCCAACTGGTTCAAGTGATCCTCTCTTGTCTTGCTAAATACCAAGATATCATCTAAATACACCACAAAAAAATTGTTAATGAAATCCTTGAGAACTTTATTCATGAGTCTCATGAATGTACTAGGAGCATTAGAAAGCCCAAAGGGCATCACCAAACATTCATAAATACCCTCATTAGTCTTAAAAGTTGTCTTCCACTCATCAATCTCTCTAATTCTTATTTGGTGATAGCCACTTTTCAAATCAATTTTGGAAAAGTAATTTTCCCCTGCCAAACTATGCATGAGGTCCTCCATCTAAGGTATAGGGAATCTGTACCTAATAGTTATCTTGTTGATAGCTCTTAAATTAGTACAAGGTCTCCATTCACCATCCTTTTTGGGTGCAAAACAGTTGGCACAACACATGGAGTGAGGCTCTTTCTCACCAAACCCTTATCTAGTAGCTCTTGCACCTATTTTTTGATCTCCTCATTTTGCTGAGGTGTCATTTTATATGTTGCCTTATTGGGAAGGATTTCACTAGGAATTAAGTCAATATGGTGATGTACATCATAGATTGGAGGCAATGAACTTAGCAATTCTTTCACTACTATGTTCTCATATCTATAAAGCAAGGTATGTACTTCACTTGCAACTTCTTCTCTATCATTTTCTACTACATCTGAAATTGGTTTCCCAACAATGGAAAAACCAACCTTCTCCTCCTCCAAGTCTTTTAGGAACACCTTCTCCTTCACAATCATTACACTAGGTCCTTCATGGAATAAATTCCCATCTTCTTGTAGAGGTTCTAATCTAATTTGCATACCATCTTTTTCAATCTAATATTCATTCTTGAAGCCATCATGTTGTTCTTTCCGATCATATTTCCAAGGGCTACCAAGAAGTAGGTGGCACACATCCATGGGCGCAATGTCATAGAGTATCTTATCTTTATAAGGCCCTATTGAGAACTCTACATAGGACTACTCATTGACAAGAACTTGTCGCCCCTTGTTTAGCCATGAAATTTTGTATGGATTAGAATGGGGTATCCTTTTCAACTTGAGTTTCTCTACCATTTCTATAGATACTATATTGTCTATGGAACCAAATTCAATTATAACCTTACATACCTTTCCTTGGACCTTACAAGTTGTTCTAAACAAATATTTCCACTGAGGTGGCTCCTTTGAAGTTGGCACTTTAATCAAATTCCTTCTAATCATTAAGGACTCCCCTAATTCTAGCTTGGCATGGAGAGTTGAAGATCCTACACATGAACTCACACTTTCAGTCTCTACCTCTTCATGAACAAGCTGAGTTCTCCTATCTCTACCTTGAGAACTTGTCCCTTGTTTGTCTGGGAACTTCCAAGTAGGATTCCCATACTGATTGTAATTGTAACACCTCCTTGAGAAGGCATTAGAACCCCTTGCTACTCCATTAAATCTACTTCTTGATCCTGGTCTCCTACCTCTAAAGGTTCCTCTAGTTTCTCCACTTGAATCTTGGGAGCTTCCTTGCTCATTTGGTCCTCTTTGAGAGCCTCTTCCTCTAGGGTTACCTCTTCCCCTAAAGCTCTTACCTTTACCCCTATATTTCCTTTCCAATCTCTTCCTTATCTTCTCTTAAGCCTTTATAGCCATTTGGAAACACTCCTCTACTAACCTAGGAGTGATTAACCTAATTTCATCCTAAATTGTAGCCCTTAATCCATTCAAATGTCTGGCCTCTTTCTCTTTCTAATTCTCCATATGCCCTGATCTTATGGTCAATTTATGAAATTATTCTGTGTAAGGAGCCACATCCATCTCTATTTGTTTCAAACTTTGCAGCCTTCTATAAATCTATATTTCATAATCAGCAGGTAAGAATTGATGCTTTACCTTTTGCATCATCTAGTCCCATGAGTTAATATTGGGCTTGTTATTCTTGATCCTCTCTTCTTGAATGTAGTTCCACCAAGTTAATGTTGGTACCTTCATTTTTTTTCTTAGCAAACTTAACCTTCTTGTCTTTAGGTACTTCTTTGTACTCAAAATAGTTATCTAGAGCATCAATCCATTCAATAACCTCTTCTCTATTTATTTTACCCCCATACATTAGTATTTCAATCTTCAAATCTTAAGCCTCACCCCTTGCAACCATGAGAACTTGCAAAAACTTATTTTCTTCAGTTCCCAACTCCTCTTGGGATTCTTTTGGAGGGTTCTACCTTTCACCCTCATCTTTAGGGTCACTTACCTTAATAGTTCCCTTATCTCTCTTTTCTTTCCTCTCTAGTGCTTCCATTATAGCTGCCATGGCTTCTTGGTCCTCTCTCAGGGATCTAATCTCCCTAGAAACCACTGTGCTACCCATCTTTGGACACATTTTGTATGGTTCTTCACACCCTTGTTCTTGAAAATTCTAAATTCCTTCACCAATGGATCTTGATCCTAGGCTCCGATACCACCTAGTGTAAGATAGGGTGGAAAAAAGTTCCAACAAACACTTTGCAATAGTTTAGAAAGGTCTCCAATAGCTTCAAGGCTGTATTCCTTTGTTGAGCTACCCTTTGGCTTATAGCCATTGAGACTCACTATTTCACTTATAACTCCACACTCAAGACCTCTCAACTCTAGATGAATGCACTTTTAGGGACCCTTTGTGCTACCATTCAACATGTCAAACCCTAGTTTGGGGTCTTTTTGGATCAACCTTCCTTAATCTAATTAGCAACCTTGATTTTAGGCCTAATTAGGCCTCTTTTCTAAAGGATGTCATCATTATTCCTCTCAAATAACTTCAAAACCTTTACCAATAGGACCAGCCAATCACCAAACCTCAAATTTCATTAATATTTTTTAGAGTCCTCAATAGTTTCTTACTACTCAAGTCAAAAACCAATTATTTCCTCACTTGACACTCAACTTGTCAAGTCTATACACATGCAATTTTCTCTCCTTCAATACCACCCTACCTTAAAACCACTAAAATCCTAGTTCTACATCCTAATAGGCTCATTCCACCCATTTACTAAGTTACCCCATGGTGGAATGGCCTTAGAATCCCATTATTCTATCAAAACCCTACAAAACCCTAATTAATAGAGAAATTTCTGAGAACTTAGATTTTCTTCCTTAAAATCTAATGAAACCTTCTTAGATAGGGTTCAAATGAAAGCTATTTTGAAGCTTTAACAAATTCTGAAGGTCCTACATGAATTTCAGATTGTACGGGTTCGTATAGAACCAAGAAACTCATATTTTTTTAGAAAACAACACCAAAACATAGCACTATTGCATTATTCCTCCAAAATATTTTCATGCCAACCAACCTCAAGTGTTTTTGGGGCCTTTTATCATGTTTTCCAAAGGATACCAATGGTTCACAACTAAAAACTAAAGTTTTGACCATTCATCTTCTAACTGCCATTCAAATTAACTACATATTGAGTTGTGAACAAAAATCAACACCACACACTTAAGACCTATTGATTACATCAAATGTTGGTCATATGACCTTATTACAACATGAAAAAGACACCTTATTCATAAACTAGACTCCACTAAAAACCAAAATTTCTCAATTGGTTCTCCTGCACCAAAGATGAGAAAAACTTACAAAAGTTTGATGCAAGGTTTGATGAAGGTATCTTCCTTGGTTATTCTACAAAAAGCAAATATTATAGATGTTACAAAAAAAGGCTAAGAAAGATTGTTGAAAATTCAAATGTTAAGGCTAATCAAAAATTTCAAAATTCAATTGTTGTAGATGGATATGTGTCAGATGAACCTTCTTGTGGAGAAGGATAAGAAGAAAGATCTAAGGAAAAATAAGTGTAGAATGAAGAGGAAGAAGCTATGGAAAAGACCCTAAGACCACTAAGTATATGCAAAAGAATCATTCAAAAGAATATATCATTGGAGATAAGAGGAAAGGAGTATTGACAAGAAGTATAGCCACTGAAGTTGAGTTAAATTTGTGTTTACTTTTTAAAGTTTAACCAAAAACAATGAGTGATGAATGCAAAGATGAACATTTTATGAAGGCAATGGAAGAACTCATGCAAATTGAGGAAAATTAGACTTGGGAATTGGTTCCTAGATCAACAAAAAAGAACATAATTGGAACTAATTGGGTATTCAAAAACAAGCTAAATGAGAATGGAGTAGTAAGAAATAAGACAAGGCTTGTGTGTAAGCGTTACTCATAAGTGGAAGGAATAGACTTTGAGGAAATATTTTCTCCATTGGCTAGGATGGAAGCTATCAAGATGTTTTTTTCATTTTTAGAATACAAGGACTTTAAATTTTATCTGATGGATGTGAAGTTTTCTTTCTTGAATGGTGAATTGGAAGAAGAGGTTTACATGGAACAATCAGAAGGATTTTAGTTTTCAAATCAACCATATATAGTTTTCAAATTGAAAAATGAATTATATGGATTGGAGAAAGCTCTTAGAACTCAGTATGCAAGATTAGATAGATATTTGATACATCAGGGATTCAACAAAGGCATTGTAGATAGTAATCTTTACTTCAAAATTGAGGAAGATAAAATCTTGATAGTGGTAGTGTATGTGGATGACATTATCTTTGGAGGAAATGAAGCTATGTGTAAGAAATTTGTAGAAGAGACACAAAAAGAGTTTGAGACGTCAATGCTTGGAGAGATGAATTTCTTCCTTGGGATACAAATCAATCAAATAGATAAAGGAATTTTCATTTCATAGTCAAAGTATGTCAAGGAGATGTTGAAGAATTTTGGAATGGAAGACTCCAAAAGGGTATGCACTCCCATGGTGACTAGTTGCAAATTGGGCAAGGATTATGATTCACCTAAGGTTGATAAGAGAAAATATAGATCTATGATTGGTGGACTGCTATATCTAACTACTACTAGATTGGATATTCTGCATGTAGTTTGTCTTGTGGATAGATTTCAAGAAGATCCTAAAGAGACACATGTTGAAACTATGAAGAGGATATTTAAAAGGAACTCCAAATTATGGATTATGGTATCCTAAGGATACTAATTTCACATTAAGTTCTTACGCAGATGTAGATTGGGCTGGTTGTGTTGATGATAGGAAAAGTACAAGTGGTGGTGCATTCTTTCTTGGATGTAGATTGGTGTCATGGTTAAGTAAGAAGCAATGTTTTCAAATGAACAAGACAATTGAGAAGGGGGGTGAATTAGTTGTAGCAAATTAAAACATTAAAACCCTCAAACAGTAATAAGATCCACGTGCATTCATTAAATCCTTATTTTGTTGAATTGATTAAACATGAAATGCAAATAATAGAAATTGAAATAACAACGCCATACAAAAGGGAACACCAAATTTACATTGAAAACACAATGAGGATGTAGTCATGGAAAAAGTATCCCTTTTTCCTTAGTTTTTGAATGAATAATTAATGATAATTGAGGCTAATGTTGCCTAGACTTAGTGTTGTAATGTATTTTACACATTCACATTAAGTCTAGGGCCCATTTTAATAAAATGGACTTAATGATGCATTATATATGGTGTTGTAAAGTGTATCTTTACACTTTCACACTAATATAGGGATTTATTAATTAAATAAGATTAATTGAGCTTAATTGGCCCCTTTAATTCAAATCCAAGCCTAATTAATTACAGATTCCAAGGGATAAAGCTTAACATTCATAAATAATATTACACAACACTTAATTTGACAAGGTATGTCTCCTAGGTTAGTGACCTAGGACCCATTTACCACCTAGAGAATGGGTCCTCACGAAGTCATAGGACCCCCTTTTTACACATCATTTCATATTTCTTGAAGTGTGTCCTAGTAAAGTGTGTTAGGACCCATTCACCCTATGGTGAATGGGTCCTCACTTAACCCAAGGACCCCCCTTGGGATATGTTTTTTGTGGTATTTTAATGATTTCAAATCCTAGATCTGGTGTCGGCTTGTGTTATTTGAATTTCATGATTTAATCTAAAGTTATGTATAAATATAAGGTTATTTCACATATTTTCACCTAGAAAATTGAAGTTATCACAAGATTAATTTCACAAGATCATTATAGAGAATTCAAGAGAATTCAAGAAGGAATTTAAGGGCATAATTATTAAATTTTATTGTAGCAATCAAAAATCTATGTCATGTCAAATTCATGCATGTTGAAATAATGTGATATTGTAGCATTGGTGATAAAATTCAAATCTTCAAAGCCATTATCTCATGTAAAATTATATGATCAAGATCTACATACATTAAGGCCACTTCATGCTAAGTTTTAGATATGCAATCCAAGGTTTTAATTAAGGTGTGGTGAGTAGTGACATTACATTGTTCATTCATCATTCCTTTTTATACATTGTTTCATTACAAGGTTTAATTACCAAAACAAGGTTTGACCAAGGAAAACCCCTATTCCCTAAAAATAAACATTTTTCTCCTCTTTGATGTGAGGTTGCAGGTTTTAGGTTGATGATTAAGTGGAGAGAAAAGTTGTCAAAGTTGTCAAAGTTGTCATTTTTCTTGCAAGATCACATAAAGTCTTCTACAAAATTTATTTCTAAATTTTGGGAGCTAAACACCTAGGATCTAGGAGTGTAGACATTGAAGAACATAGCCCAAAAATTGATTTTCCAAAAGCCTAGTAAGGACCCATTCACCACTGGGTGAATGAGTCCTCAGTGAGGGCCGAAAAAGAACTTTTTACAACAGGAACACAACATTTTACCCTCTTAAAAATTTCCTTTTGATCTGTATATATGTTAGGTTTGTTTTCTAATTATTATTTATGCATTATTACCCTCATAAATTGAATGAAACAAAAACTAATCAAAATTAGGTTCATCCCTTTGGTAATCCATTTGAGGTGAACCTCTTTATCTATGTTTCAGAGGGAAAAACCATGGTGAGGATTAGCTCACAATATAAGTAATTGCAAAATCAGTACAAGGACTCACTGCAAGAATATGACACACTATCGAAAAAGGCTTACAACCAACACTCGCTACCATAGAAAGAAAACAAGAAGATAGAAGAGAAATGTTACACAAATAACAACTTCTCAATGCAATAAGAAATCCACCACAAATGCTACAACAATTTCATAGTATTGCATGAAATATTTTGGACACCTTAAGCTCACTATCTTTAGGAATCCAACAATTTGAATTTCACACTGCTCTTCTCTAATTAACATCTATCTTGTCTCTCTCTTGCATCTAAAAATAACATTACTCTTATTTATATTAACCTTAACCTCAAAAATCTTCTCCAAGGTTGGCAATTGTCCATTACATTTATAAATTCAAATTAGGTCAGTACAAAAACATTCCCACAATGGATAGGAATAAAGGAGACCCATATAAATCCTTAATTAGGACCCAAATAGATCCCAAAACATCTCAACATGCTTTCACAAGCCTCACATGTAGTGCTAATACAAGGTCAAGCAATACTCATGATAAACACCATAAAACATTAAGTACATGCTTCCTTAAATCAATCCAAAACTTTTAAACAACAAAACTTACTTGAAAACAATCTAGAATAATCCTCAAACCACCTAAGATCCAACAAATACTTCATCCAAACTTTCATCATAGAAATACTTCAACCCAGAACATTTGGTAAACTTTATTTGCACACCAATGCATGAAACACACACTGTACTGTACCAAATCAAGTGAAACCTTGAATTAGAAAAGATATAAACATTATAAGAAAATTCCAAAATCCACACAACCTAAAGAAAAATTGTAGTTAAATGTGGAGCAAATACATCTCTCACAGGCTATAGAAAACATCACTAAAAAATTGGTTCACACACAGGTGAAAATATCCCACTTTGTATAATGATCTAGAAACCTAAATTCTAAATATAGAAACCTATAAAAACCTTGAACCACATATCAAATCCACATAGGAATAGTATCAACACAATTAAAATGTGGAGCACATCCTGAAGCACATTCTGAACACTTGTACATCACTATTTTCTTTTTTTATCAAATTTTCTCAAAATCACTTGGAAACCAAGTACTAGAGACATCATCTTAGCTCATTAATTCATTCCTACTCATCTCTAGACATTGTAAAACATATATCTCCATGTACTCACAACAACTCCTCAATCTCTCAACTACACATGCATAACCTACAATGACCTATTTTCCCCTTTTCACAATTTTCTTAATATCCTCGACATCTTCATTATGAAAAAACCTTCCTTAGCACATAGTTGACATCAATGAAAAAAATACAATATACATCCTACTGAAATCAATGGAAAAACCTTCATAGTTACAACAATCTCCCCCTTTGTTATTGATGGCAACACAAGATGTGAAAACCCATCAAAGACAACACAATTCTAAACACACTTTCTTATAATTTTCTTTCTTTTCTCCCCCTAAATAGATAAAAAAATTCATATGATACTTTACCCCCCTTTGACATCAATGGAAAAGGAAAATTTGTTTGCATTGTTCTCCTCCTTTGACATTAAGCCAAGATACTTTATCTGAATACTCCCCCTTAGGAATACACCAAATCAACTCAACAACTCTACACAATGACAACACTTGACATCACCTACTCCCCCTAAGAGGTAGCCACCAATAAACAGTTCATAAAATAGATGAATCCATAGTTCTATTAGACTGATGCATCTCCATATGCATCTAGTTTAAAGGAGGGGCAATAACCCCCAACTTCTCCTGAAGATACTCAAAAGTATCCTTAGGAAGAGCCTTACTAAATATGTCAACAATCTGATCCTTCGAAGGTACATACTCAAATTTTACCTCATTCTCCATAACCTTCTCTATCAAAAAATGATTCCTAATTGATATGTGATTTTCCTTGAATGCATCATTGCATTCTTTGAAATGTTAATTACACTTGTATTATCACATAAGATAGATATAGGCTCATCATAGACTACTCTAATGTCCTTCAATGTTTATATTGTCCACAAACTTGCGTACAACATAATGTTGCTGCAATATACTTAGCCTTTACAGTGGATAAAGAAACTGAATCTTGCTTCTTACTTAACCATGACACTAATCTACAACCAAGAAAGAATTCACCACCACTTGTCCTTTTTATGTCATCAACACAACCATCCCAATCTACATTTGTATAGGAATGTAATATGAAATCAATATCCTCAGGTTCTTTTTTTAATATAGCTACAAGAAAAACTACATGCACGATATCTAGTCTAGTAGTAGTTAGATATAGTAGTCCACCAATCATAGATCTATATTTTCTATGATTAACCTTAGGTAAATCATCATCTTTTATCAATTTACAACCAGCCACCATAGGAGTTCATACTAGTTTGGAGTCTTCCATTCCAAACTTCTTCAACATCTCATTAACATACTTTGATTGTGAAATGAAAATATCTTTATCTATTTGATTGATTTGTAATCCAAGGAAAAAATTCATCTCCCCAAACATTGACATTTCAATGTCTTTCTGCATCTTTTCAGTAAATTTCTTACACATAAATTTATTTCCACCAAAGATAATATCATTGACATATACAACCACTATCAATATTTTTTCTTCCTCAATTTTGAAGTAAATATTACTACCTATGGTGCCTTTACCAAATCCTTGTTGTATCAAATATATTCCCAATCTTACATACCAATCTCTAGGAACTTGTTTCAATCCATATAATGCCTTCTTCAATATACATACCATATTTGGTTGATCTAATAATTGAAATCCTTTCAATTGTTCCATGTAAATCTCTTCTTCCAATTCACCATTTAGAAAATCAGACTTCACATCCATCTAATAAAATTTAAAGTCCTTGTATGCTACAAATGCCAAAAACATTTTGATAGCTTCCATCCTAGCCATAGGGGGAAATGTTTCCTCAAAGTTCATTCCTTCCACTTGTGATTAACCCTTGCACACATGTCTTGCCTTATTTCTTACCACTTCTCCATTCTCATTAAGCTTATTTATAAAAATCCACTTAGTTCCAATTGTGTTCTTGCTTTTTAGTCTAGGAAGAAATTCCCAAGTCTAATTTTTTTCAATCTACATAAGTTTTTCTTCCATTTTCTTCATCCAATGTTCATATTTGGATGCCTCACTCACTATTAGGTTCAAATTTAGAAAGTAAACAAAAATTTACCTCAACTTTAGCAGCTTTGTGTTGATGGTCAATGTAACACAACAATGTTAAAATATAATATTTCTACTCTATTTCTCCTGAAAAAGATAAATAACATAAAGCTACCTATCTTCCAAGGTCTCTATAGTTGGTTCTCAACTATACTTGTGCCATTAAGTGGCCTACACAACTATAATGTTCAAGGGGACTATTGGTAAAGGATGCAAACTACATAGTACAAATTAATCTAACATTTTGGGGGGTGTAAATAAACATCAAAAGATAGAACAGAGCTTAGTACAACAAAACATAAATGTAGATTTATTTTAATTAGGACATATAAATTCATAATGAGCATTCCTTTCAAACAAATAAAACCATAAAATGATACAATCCATAGAGAAATATATACCATTGCATTAATTCACAGTGGAAATTCAAGACATATAATCATTCATCATCACTAAACCTCAAAATCAAATAACAACACATCACCAACTCATTACTAAAATTCATAGATCAATAAACACAAAGAAATCTCATTCATAGATAGCTCAATGAAATAGCCTTGGATTTAGAATCTTCTATTGAATTTCATCAAATAAGAGACATTTATGCACAACAAAACTCACTGGCATACGAATGACCATTGTTCATCAACAAGGTATGTGCAGGATCATCATGGAGAAAATAGGCCCTTAAGTGCAAAAAATTTAGAAAAATCAGAGTTAGGCAACTTGACATAAAAATTTGAATAAGTTATCTATATTATTTAAAAAATATGTAAGAATAGAATCTATAGAAAATTGAATGTAGTTTCTAAACTACTAGGTTTGTTTTAAAAAAAAATCTATTTGGTGAAAATTTGAAATTTCAATGCAGAGTACTTAAATTTTAGGGAAAAATAAGAAGTAGGTGTCTGTCTGACCACCCTAACCACAATAAAATGATAATGCTTTTTATAATATTTTAGATATAAGTAGAGGAATCATGCCCCAATGTGATGCATATTTTTTTGTAATTTTTTTTCAAGTAAATAATTAATTATCAATATTTTATTACAACTTTTTAAAAAATATAAAAACTCATATGTCTAACCACCTTAACTTGGTCAAAATTTCATGAAATTCAATTTTTCTTTTTTTAATCCTATAGTATGTGAAGCATAGAATGTGACACATGTTTTGTATTCAAAAAATGTGATACTATTTGAAAGTTGTAAATGTTTTTCAATCAACCTATCAATCATGACTTTAGTTGTAATTTGAATAGAAAATGAATAATAATTACTTATTAAATTCAAAGTAAAGCATAATTTATATCAGTGGAAAGCTGAGAATCTCCTTTAAAAACACTTTTTGTTTCATCAATTTGGGGTAAAAAAATAGTCGGCAGCCACATACCCATCATATTGCCACTTTTTGGCCCATCATGATCCTACACATATCCAACAATACCATTAAAATTAGTTCTAGAAATAATATAAATTATATTGAAACTTGTAAAAATGTCTAAGTATCTTTGCATAAAAACTGTAACAATATAAGAACTATGAAAATTATCCTAAATTTATCCTTAGGTAGCTAATATTCACTTTAGTTAGCCAAACTTTACAAAAATGGAGAGAAATTCTACATATCCTTAGTTGAGCTTGTGTTATGATCTTGAAAAGTGGGACAGAGCTGCCTAGCTAGCTATATCAACTGATGCTTCATTCCAAAAGGATATTCCATAACCACTTCATTCCTCTATCTTCTATTCAAGTATATATCCATCATAATTATCCAATACTTGTTTATGTATATCCATATCTGGCCCATCTACCCAATTGTCTTTAAAATTTATTCTTTTCAACTCGGCAGAGGTAAACTTCTACATATCTTCTAGCTTAGCAAGCTCCTTCTGAGCAATCTTCACTACCTCTTTTATATCCATAAGGCTATTAATTAACAAATCATCACCATCATCTCCCTTTTGTATTGTCTCTTGGAATCTATTATCCCATTTGTTCCTTAGTTCATCAAGATGGAAACCATCCTTTATAGGGACATCTTCATTCAAAATCATGGCTATAATTGCCTCCAATTCCACAATTTGATCTGCCAAATCTTTCCCAGCCTATTGTACCTCATTCCTATGTGCAAAAGTTAATGAAGACCAAAATTTGATAATGTTAATAGTTTTATCAAGAAAATCCTCATTACCTTCTTCAAGGATGGATTGTTTTAGAAGCGTTTGTTTAGGTGGCTTATTGATTTCTTTCAATTTCTTGACATGTTCTTTGTATTCTTCCTCTTGTTTCTAGAGAGTCTCAGCATATCCAGTCATGTCATTGACTGATTCCCATGCACCTTCATGAGCCTTATGAATTTCAACAAGTAGTTCATCCACCTCTTGATTCAACCTATTCGTCCACCTATCCAACATCCCTACCTTGCTTCTAATTTCAACAAGGTCATCAAATTCTTTCTTACTCAACAAAATTGGTGTCTAAGGAGAAGCAAATTGCAAAGAAATAGGAGAAGATAAATCTTTCAATAACTTATGCAATTGATCCAATTGAGCTTTGAGCTCATCCTTCCTTTTCTTATCTTTTACCATCCTTGACTTAGTGGAAGATGCTACAATATCAATTAGGTCCATTTGTTGGTTTCTTGTAGGCCTTCCTAAGTTCACAGTGCCCAAATGATAATCACTCAACTACATTTCTTGTTTGTCCTTATCAACCATGGGAATGACACATTTAGCTACAATTTCTCTAGCATTTATCAATTTGGTGGAATGAAGGACTCAAGCCCTTTTTCTGGGCCTCTCCTTCTCAATTTATTTCATCATATCATCCCATTTTAGGGGTTGGGTTTGGACTATTTGTTTTCTCTCCAAGTTGAGCTTTAACCATGTTGGGATAGAAGGAGGAGTAACCACTTGTTGTAAACAAGAAATGGTAGAAGAGAGGGGTTGCCAAAGTGTTACCTTTGGTTGTAATCATCCCCTTGATGCTACTCCTTTTCTGCCATCTCTTTGGCTAGCCTATCAATTTCAACTTTCTCTCTTTCTTCTACCAAGATCCTTTCTTCTAACATATCATTTTTATTTTTTTCCAATTCCTTAACCATCTCCCTCATTTTGGCCTCTTCTCATTCATGTTTGGCTTGTTCCTCTTCCTCCTTATTCTTTAGTAAGAGCTTTTCTTCATCTTTCTTTCTCTGGTCCTCTTCTGCAACCTTGGATTTGGCCTCAAGGTCTTCATTTTTTCTCCTCTACAAGGCCTTTTCCTCTTCAAGGTCATGAATCTTTTGTAGGAGGGATAACTTCTCCCTCTCTATATTAGCTTTACATTCATTCTCCTTTTGTTGTTGTAGGTCTTCCTTCTCCTTATGTTTCCTTGCTAGCTCTTCAATTTTTGCTCTAGACTCCAACTCTTGTTGTTTTGTAAGTGCATCATCTTGTGCCTTGGAAACAATCTCCTTCTTTACATCTTCAAAGAGTTCCCATTGGTCCTCCTTCAGGTCTTCCTTCTCCTTATGTTTCCTTCCTAGCTCTTTAGTTTTTTCTCTAGAATCCAACTCTTGTTGTCTTGCAAGTGCATTAGCTTGTGCCTTGGCAACAACATCCTTTTGTGCATATTCAAAGAGTTTCCATTGGTCCTCTAGAGTTAGGACATGCTCAGTTCCAACATCTTCAATATCCTCAGTGGGTGCAGTCACAAGAGGCTCATGGTATAATTGTGTGGCCTCTGAATCCATATCTATATCATGAATATCAATCTCCTTTTTCTTTTCTTTTTTAGCTTGCTCATGGAGGCTTCGTGCAGGCACTTCTCTAGTAGATCCTTATGGGAAAGAAGGTTGAGATGAGGTTCCTTCTCCAACTATTATAGCATCCACACCTTGTGATTCATGGGTTTCTTGAGCTGTTATTCCTGGATCAACATCTCCTCCAAAGCTAGGAAGATAATACTCTAATTTTTCCATAGGGGCTAATCTCCTCTTGGTTCTCCTATAACCTTGGGTACCTCATGCTTTCCTCTTGTTTGATAATTGAGCTTCTAGCTCCTTTATCCTCATGACCACCCTTTGGATGCTTTTATCCATTGTATACACCTAAAAATGGTCACATCACAATAGTCTAGTAATTAATTCAATATTTTTAAAATTTAATTAAATTTCTGAATTCAATCTATGTATAAATAAATCTAAATAATTTATTTATATTGTTCATTCTTTCATTTCGATTAAATAAATAAGTTTATTTAATCACTTTTCTTATCCATTTCTTAATTAATTAAATAAACATTACGATTTATTTATATTAATTATTATATAATCTTGGCTTGAATATTTTATTCAAATAAAGATTAAATATTCTTCTAAAAATCCTCTAAAGTCCATTCATAATTAAATATTCTAAATATTTAATTAATTCTTCTAAAAATACATTCACAATTAAATATTCTAAATATTTAATTAAATTTTCTAAAGTCACATCACAATTAAATATTCCAAAATATTTAATTAAATCTTCTATAGTCCTAACATCAAATATCAAACTCACACAAAATTAAATAAATTTATTTATTTAATTTGGATTTATCAACAACCATGAAACAAACTTCAAAACAAAAAATTAATTCTCTGTTTCTGAGCAAAGTTGTTCCCATGGGTTGAAGACAAACCTCCATTCTTCTCTCCAACCTCCCAACATCTTCCATCTTCCTCTCAACCTCTGCATCTCTCACCATTCAAAATTACCAGACAATCTCATAATAATTAATCTTTGCTAGCCAGGCTCTTACCTGTAAAAATCTATAAAAAGGATTGTCAGGTCTTTGAAAACATAGAAGCTTTCATACAGGAAAACTATAGCCAATTTACAATAGCACAGCCTTTTAGCATTCATAGCCTTTAGAATCATAGCATAGCATAGCTTAGCATATTAGTAATCCATACCATGGCTTATCATCCTCATAGTTTAGTTTTAATAGCATCCATAATCCACATCCCCTATGCATAATCTACAGCCCTTGTGCATATCTGTACACCAAAATTTCACTCCACCAGCATATAGGATAGAGAAGTACTCTTCCTTTGCATACTCGTTCTGCAGGTTGTCATTCTGAGAAGCTTTACTTACACAATCTGAGAGTAGTAGCTTCAAGCAAATCACTGGAGATAGAGGACAATGGAATGACTCTGAAGAAGCTCTGTTTGAATTCTCTTTGATTTCATTTTATTCAGCTTTCTTTAGTTTAATGTTGCATTGGTGTGTTTTTATTATCTTATTTTGATACTAACATTTCCCACACACATCCATTACTATCTTCAAACAAAAATTAATGTCAATAAACTCTTCCTCATCCCAATTTATTGGTTCTAGGTTCTTGGTGCCTATATTCTCTGCTTCATACCTAGGGTCCAAAACTACACCATCATCTAATAGTGTATCAGTAATGTCTTCCTTTACCCCATATTCAATCATTAGCAAGATTTTAAGCCTTTCATAATTCCTTTTCCTTACATCATAATCATCCTACAAATCTATTGAAAAATATTCTAACAAGTTATAATTTTTATCAAAAATGGTGGGAGCTAAACCATTCATCTTATGCTCCAGGTCAAAGTTTTTCCTGGTTGTATACAATCCCAACTTTAGTAATTTAATTCTTCACACACTGCCTTTGCAGCCAAATTTTGAGCACAACAATATTCTCCCAACTTCATGGGAAATTTTTGGCATACCAACTTGTGTTTATTTGCAAACTTTGTATTGACTCCCATAGCCTGATATATAAAATCCATAAGAATAATCATATCACTGCAACATCTTAGTAGTTGATGAGTATTTCCATCAAAACCTACCAACCTAAAGTAAGAGAACTTAGGGTACTGGATGTAATAATTGTTGGAAAAATAAGGAAAGACAACTAAGAGTGGGGGTGAATCAGTTGTCACAGAAATTTAAACTTTTTCTAACTTAGATCTGATGAATGAACAATTAACCATAATCAATTAACACATCAAAGAGACAAAGAACACCAATATTTTTATGTGGAAACCTTGTTAGGGGAAAAATCATAGTGGATGTTAGTCCACAAGATTATACCCTACTAAAAGTATAATGAAAAACAATGAGGGGAATGCACATGCATTCAGGCACACTGCTCAATTACAAAAAGGGGCTCATTACCCAACAAAGTTGGATTAAAAATTTGGAGGGTATGAACTAAGAAAATAGCTTCTACTCAAGCTTGATTATAGTTCCAACTAAGATCAACACTTCTTCACATTTCACACAATCTTCTTCACACTCTGCTCAGTAATGATATTCACACATACACACATAGGAGCACATGAAGCATACTTTGCACCGATCACACAATCACTCTTATATATCCGCTACAAGAGATTTCATCACAACTTAGTCGACCAAGAAAAATAAAAATATTTTTTCAATTTCCGCCCAACTTTACAATTATATTTTCAATGTAGATCCACCAAGGTTGACCACAACATAGTGGGGACCCAAATTAATATCTCAATGCAAAAATATTTTAATTAATTTCGCCTCGAAGATCCACAACATGCTACCACTAACATGTCGGCCGAGAACATGAAAAATGGAACACGCACACAAAGATCTTCAACCACAAGCTCACGGAGTAATGTGGATGTACCACAAAGATAGATAATGAACTAGAGACATCCTAGAACACCAAGAAACAACATAGAAGCATCTACAACAACTGAGATAACCAGAACCACATAATCTTCATTTAGGAACAGTAACAAAGACCAACAAAACACTATTAGACCATAACTCACATAGAAATTCATGCAAACCTCTGAAACTTCTGGTAGATGATCTAGACATACTAAAAAATAAACCCTTTAATCCACATCATCTAATATTTTACATATAGAGAAAAATGCCTTCATGACCTGCACAGTTCCACTAGGAACCTAGAACACTTTTTCTTATAATTTTCGCAATATCCTCGACATATACAATAATAGATACACCAAATGCTAATAGTATTGACATCAATGACAACCACATATCAGCAACACATCCACAACATCCAACAAACTCCCAACAATCTCCCCCTTTGGCATTGATGGCAACACATGATGTGAAAAATACCATCAACCCAACATGCTAACTTCTTCTGCACTTCATTTCTGAAAAGATTTTTCATGTTGCACTTCTCCCCCTAAGATTTTTTTCACATTAATCTTCTCCACCTTTGACATCAATGGAAAAGGTAACCATGACCTTTCCATATGCTCTGAACCACATATCTACACATTTGACTACTCCCTCTGAGTAGTAGGCACATAAACATCAATCTGGATCATAATATAGAAATGAGGCTCATAGATTGATGCAAGTAAATGCATCATTTAGTTCTTATCAAGATGGGTACTTAAGCATTCCTCTAAGACACTTAAAAGTATCTTTCAGAAATGGCTTAGTAAATATATATGCAATATGTTCTTTGGTAGGCAGATACTCTGGTCTGACTTCTTTTTCATTTACTTTTTCCTTGAGAAAGTGAAACTTGATTAATATATGTTTTGTCTTAGAGTACAGTACCAAATTCATTGATATATTTATTACACTTGAATTTTCACAATATATGGCAATAGGCTCTTTATATATTACCCTAATATCTTTCATCATTCGTTTCATCCATATCACTTGAGTACAGTTATTTGCAGCAACAATCTATTATGCTTCAGCAGTGGATAGAGAAATTGAGTTTTGCTTTTTACTTAACTAGGATACCAACTTCTTCCCTAGGAAGAAAGCACCACCGCTAGTACTTTTCCTATCATCTACATCAGTGTATGCAAACAAAGTGAGATCATCATCCTTTGGATACCAAAGTCCAAAGTCAATTGTTCCTTTCAAATATCTAAAGATTCGTTTGACAACAGTTACATGTGATTCTTTTAGATCAACTTGAAATCTAGTGACCATACATAAAACATTCATAATATTCAGTCTAGTTTGAGTCAAGTAGAGCAATCCATGAATCATTGATCTATATCTGGTTTGATTTTCTTTAGGAGAGTCATCATTCTGAGTCAACTTACATCTAGTTACCATGGGAGTACCAACAGGTTTGGTGTCTTCCATTCCAAACTTCTTCAATAGTTCTCTCACATGTTTGGATTGAGATATGAAAATCCCCTAGTCCAACTATGTAATTTACAATCCTAGAAAGAACTTTATTTCAACAATCCTTCTCATCTCAAATTCACTCTTCATCTCATTAGCAAACTTCATGCACAGATTATCATCTCCACTAAAAATGATGTCATCAACAAATATTTCTATGATTAACTCCTTATCATGATCTAATTTAAAGTATAATTTACTATTAGTAGTACCTTTATTGAATCAAAGCTTCAGTAGATATTTTTCCAATCTAGCATACCAAGTTTTGGGGGTTTGTTTGATTCCATGCAAAGCTTTCTTCAAACTGCAAACCATATCTTCCTTATCTATTAGCTAAAATCCATTTAGCTATTCAATGTACACTTCTTCTTCTAGTTCCCCATTCAAAAATGTAGACTTTACATCCATTTGATAGAATTTATAGTTCTTATAAGTAACATAAGCAAGAAATAAGCTTACTACTTCAATTCTAGCAATAGGGGAAAAGGTTTCTTCAAAATCAATACCTTCCATTTGAGGGTACCCTTTACATACCAGTCTTCCCTTATTCCAGACCACTTCACCTTCCTCATTCAACTTGTTTATGAATACCCACTTAGTACCAATCACATTCTTGTCTTTGGGCCTAGGAACCAGTGTCCATGTGTCATTCTTTTCAATCTATGTCAGTTCTTCTTTCATGGCTTCTAGCCAGTATTCATCTTGATAGGCTTCAGTGACACTCTTAGGTTCAATCTTGGAAATCAGACAATATTCTTCTACAATTTTTCTTCTAGTTTGCACTCCTTTGCTCTTATCTCCTATGATTTGACTTTCAGAGTCATTCAACTTTACATACCTTGGAGTCTTAGGACTTTCTCATATTTTTGTGTCTTCTGAACTTTCTTCTACACTTGCACTTGTATGTGCTTCCTGACTGACTTGATTCACCAAAACAACTTGTGGTTGCTTCACCAGAACATATGGAATAATATGAAGTAGATTCGGTGTTTGAGTGTTCTTCCCTTGATTTGTGTTGTCTCCATTTGAATCATAGCTGCATCATCTGGATGATATGACAGAGTCCTCATCAACTCTAAAATTTTCACTTTCAACAATCTTTCTCAGTCTTTTCTTATAGCATCGATATGCCTTTCTCTTTGTGGAGTAACCTAGGAAGATCCCTTCATTGCTTCTAGCATCAAACTTTCCTATATCATATTCTCTCCTGACATACCATTTGCTTCCAAAAATCTTGAAATACTTAACTGTAGGCTTGTAACCAAACCATAATTCATAAGGGGTCTTACCATAATTACCATTCACATTTACCTGATTCAAATTATATACAACATTATTTATGGCTTCACTCCAGTACATCTAAGACACATTCCCTTCCATCATCATTGTTCTAGCAACATCTAGAATTGTTCTATTCTTTCTTTCTACAACTCCATTCTGTTGAGGGGTTCGAGGAGCAGATAACTATCTTTTAATTCCATGTTCTTCACAATAAGAATTGAACTCTTTTGAAATGAATTCTCCACCTCTATCAGATGTCAAGCATTTTGTTTTCAAACCTTTTTATTTTTTTTACATGGCCTTGAAATTTTTAAACTTGTCCAATGCTTCACACTTTTATCTTAAAAAAGAAACCCAAATCATTCTAGAGTAATCATCAATGACCAACATAAAATACCTTTCTCCATGAATACTTCTAACTCTAGAGGGACCACAAAGATTAGTATGCAGTAGTTCCAACACATTATTTGAATGAAATTGTTTTCTCCAAAAGGAGACTCTAGTTTGTTTACCCATCTGACATTCTTGGTAGATTACATTAGCAGGCTTCACTAACCCAGGTAGATCTCTTACTGCTTGAGTAGAACTTATCTTGATAATGTTGTCAAATTTTACATGACACAAACTCCTATTCCACAACCAACTTTCATTTATTTGAGCAATTAAGCAACTTCCACTAGTAGTATTCAAGTGAAAAATATTACCTTTAGTTTGCACACTAGTAGCAATTATATTTCTGGAATTCCCACGAATCTTGCATTTTCTATTCTTGAACTACAGATCATATCCCTTATGTACCATCTGTCCAACACTTAAAAAGTTATGCTTTAGGCCTTCAACATAGAGAACATCATTAGTTTTTTCCTTACCACCAAGGCTAATAGAACCTCTTCCATGAATCACTCAAGCATTGTTATCTCCAAATCTTAGAACCTCACCGTCATACTTCTCTAGACTCACAAACTTTCTTTTATCACTAGTCATATGATGTGAGCATCCACTATCAATGACCCACTCATATTTCTGCTCAACTTAGGTTGCAAGAGATTTCTTATCTTCAATAGATTCAATAGGCAAATGTTTATTTTCAATGGTAGCAATGAAAGCCCATTCATCTTCATTTCCATTATCTTTAGCAGACTCATCATTAGTTACTAATTCTTCAGCAAAGTAGCATTTCTTTTGAAATCTAGGTCTTCTAGGCATAGACCTAGGAACTCTCTTAGGACATCTTGATGCAAAATGACCTATCTTACTGCATGAAAAACATTTAATAGGAAATACATCATACTTAACTTTTCCTCTTTCTTCTTGCTTTGCAATTAGTGCTTCCAGTTCTTGTACTTCTCTTTCTTGGTCTTTGAGCTATTTCAGTTCTTCATCATATTTAGATATCTTTTTGGAGCTCTCTCCTAGACTATATATTTTCCTGTAACTTCTGGACACAGTAGCTTTGAATGTAGATTCACCAAATTCACTTATTTCAAAAGCAGCAAGCTTCCCTATCAGTGTATCTCTTGCCATCTTGTTTATAGACATAAATTCCTCAATAGCATGAACCTTCATTTTCTAAGGAGGCAAGGATCTGAGTATCTTAGCCACAATTTCATCCTCACTCAGTGAACCACTCACACATTTAATACCTAGCACTATTTCATTTACTCTTTGCATAAAAGAAGTAATATTTTCATCTTCACCCATCTTCAGATTTTCATACTTGCCTTTTAAGCTTTGTAGCTTAGCCATCTTCACTTGTGTATCTCCTTCATACAAAGTTTCTAGCTTCATCCAAATCTCATGAGATTTTTATAAACCTATCACATTAGCCATCTCCAAATCTGTTAGAGCACTCACCAATGCTTCCATAGCTTTGGTATTACTTTTAGTATCTTTGATCTCATCAGCAGAGGAGGAACCATTCTGAGGAATAGTATATTCATCTCTTGTAAACTTCTAATGCACTGCAGATGAAATTGTATCATGCTTTCCACAGTGAGTAGTTGGTGCCATCAAATCTAGGGCTATCCTTCTTGAATGTTGTCATCCTAGATCACCTCAAATTTTTAGACTTCTTCAGAGGAACTAACTCTGATACAAATTGTTGGAAAAATAAGGCCAGACAACTAAGAGGGGGGCGAATCAGTTGTCATAGAAATTTAAACTTTTTCTAACTTAACTTATCATTAATCTCATATCTGATGAATGAATAATTAACCATAAGAAATTAACACATCAGAGAGACAAAGAACACCAAGATTTTTACGTGGAAACCCTATTAGGGGAAAAACCATAGTGGATATTAGTCCACAAGATTATACCCTACTAAAGTATAATGAAAAAAATAAGGGGAATGCACATGCATCCAAGCACACTACCTAGAGCTCACTGCTCAATTACAAAAGGGTCTCACTACCCAATAGAGTTGGGTTAAAAATCCAGAGGGTATGAACTGAGAAAATAGCTTCTGCTCAAGCCTGATTATAGTTCCAATTAAGCTCAACACTTCTTCACACTCTGCTTAGTAATGATATTCACACATACACACAAAGGAGTACATGAAGCATACTTTCCATTGATCACAAAATTTCTCTTATATATATGCTATAGGAGATTTCATCATAACTTAGTCAGCCAAGAAAAAATAAAATATATTTTCAATGTCGGTCCAACTTTCCAATTAGATTTTCAATGTGGATCCACCAAGGTCAGCCACAACATAGTGGGGACCCAAATTAATATCTCCAACACAAAAATACTTTAATTAATTTTTCCTTTAAGATCCATAGCACGCTACCACTAACATGTTGGCCAAGAACATGAAAAATGGAACATGCACACAAAGATCTTCAACCACGAGCTCACCGAGTAATGTGGATGTACCAAAAAGATAGAGAATGAACTAGAGACATCTGAGAACACCAAGAAACAATAGAGAAGCATCCACAACAACTAAGATAACCAGAATCACACAATCTTCATTTAGGAACACTGACAAAGACCAACAAAACCCTCTCAGACCATAACTCACATAGAACTTCATGCAAACCTCTAAAAATTCTGGTAGATGATCTAGACATACTCAACAATAAACCCTTTAATCCAAATTAGCTAATATTTTAGGTACAAAACAAAACACCTTCATGACCTGCACAGTTCCACTAGAAACTTGAAACACTTTTTCTTATAATTTTCTCAATATCCACAACAAATATAGCAATAGATACACCAAATGCTAATAGTGTTGACATCAATGACAACCACATATCAACAACACATCCATAACATCCAACAAACTCCGAATACTAATTTTCCCATTCAACAATGAAATTGATAGCCTCTCTACTCATCCTATATCCAACATCTCTTGTCAACTAGTTAATAATGACATAGAGGAATGCATCATTAACCCTTCTATAATGTAGCTTTGATTTTTTTAGGTTCAACTGATCATAGTGCTCCCATGCCTTCTTTTTCCTAGGAGCTTCTCCTAATATTCCTACTGCATTCAATCCAGGGAATATTCCCATTCTTGTAGCTAAATATATAACATAAGAGGTCATGAAGAGGTTCTTTGTTTGCCCCACCTTGAGCATTTGATTGTGCAATTTATTTGAAAAAATCATGCCCCAATCAAATTTTTGCATACCATCCAAAATGGTTTCAATGAATGGAAACATCCATTGTTTAAAATATGTAATCTTTCTTTCCAAATACCATGGAAAGCATCATGATTAGGTCATCAATTTCCTTCTTGATGTCTCCCCTCTTGGGCTATTCAAGAACCTTAGTCAAAGACTTATTTTCAGTTCTCAATCACTTCTTATTCATGTGGGACCTATTAGCTTCCTCGTCCCTATTGAATAACTACAATGCCTCTACTTTAGCCAATTGCTTGGGGTTCTTGGGGGTAGGTGCATTGAACAAGAACCTCATCATTTGCAGAGATAGATCAATGATCACATTCCCTTGGTGGTCCATACACTGTCTTGATGAAGGATTGTAAGTGATTGTTACTGTGAGTATAAGCTCTAGGCATTGGACTGATAGAGGGAAGAGAGTGACATGTGCCAGTCTGGATTGGGCTCTTCTTTCAGTCCTCCCAATCACATCCTCTGAGAAAGTCTCTACAATTTTCTCCTCACAATTAAATGGCCCTAGATTAGTGTTTGTGATGTATTCCCATTTTGAATCTAACTTGTTGGCTATAAGAGTGGCATCTTGGTGTTTATATCTCAAGGTGTAAGGCAATTGTTCCACCTTTATCTTCTTTAGTTTCATTCCCTTTGAGCTTTCTAAAGCTTTACCTTCCTTTTGTGAAACCTCTTTAGATGGTCCTGAAATTGTTTACTCCTACAAGACAACCTTGGATTAGATCAAAAGAAGGTATAAGAATCAACATTGCAAATGTTACCTTTCATACTTCTCTATTCTTCCCTAGGTAAACCTCCATACTTAAGGAAATTTTAAACCTACTGAGATCAGGACCGAGAGAAGATCAAGAACTAGAGAGCTGAAATAGATAATACAATCAAAACCAGAACCGAGACAAGATTAGAAATTGGAACTTTCAAAATTTCCAATATTTCGTATTGTTTGGTGATCTAGTTCTACTTAGGCTAGCATAATCAAAATAAAAATCAGAATCATAATCTATTAGGAGTGAGATAATTTCTGGAACTAAACTCTTAGGTGAAAGTTCATTGGATGAGTTCATTTTTTAGATCCAACTCTACTATAGATTATGAAGACTTGGAAGAATCTCCTTGCACACCCACATCATTTTGGACTCAGGTTAGAAAGAAGGTGTAGGGAGGATGAATTTAAACTTTACTCCACCTAGACAAATGGGATTGTGATCAAGCGAGCTAAGGTAACTATGTAAAAAGGATGTGACACACAAACCCCTAATTTGTATGAATTGTCAACTAGGGCACCAAAACCCTATGATCAAACCCATAAAAATGACACAGGCATAAAACAGAAGGGTCGAGAGAAATATTTTAAAATATTTTTAAACACTAGAGCCCTTCAAAGCAAAGCCCTAATCTAAACTAGGGAACGGTGGAATGGAACTACCATCGAGAATGGAGGAAATAATAGGAGACCAACAAAAATGAACAAACAAAAAAATGAGAGAAAAATGCATACAAAACCAGAAAAACAAATGAAACAAAAATGAATGCAAGCGAAGATCCATGGGAAAATTCCCATGAATGCATGAAGAAAAAATGGAGCAACCAAATGGGAAAACAAAAAATGGAATGGGAGGTACCCCACCTACCTCAAAATGCAACCAAAAAGGGTTGAAAACCAACTAGAATCCACTCACGAATGCTCACCTACAACCAAATAGTACTCCTCTTCAATTTACTTTGGTTCTAGATCATTAAAATTCTTTGGACAATTGTAATGAGACAAATAATATTGATTAAGGTTTTAAAAACCATTTCATGCATGTGAGGAGGCAACAATTAATGTAATTAATGCAGTTAGTCAAGGGTAGAATTGGAGTGAAGGTGAGTACACAACCACCATGTACATCAGAGGTAAAATGAGAGCGAATGCAGAGTCGAGATAGAACCAGGAACTTTTTCAAAGTTCCACATTTCATTTTGGATCTGGCTCCGGTCCCACAACAGGGAAAGGACAACAAAGGAATGGGGGTGGGATTGCAACCGAATTTCTAGGTTCATGCCCAACTTTGGTTTCATTCCTAAAAAAGAGAAAGAACAATAGAGGAAAACAAAATAACAAAGGAAAGCAAGACCAGGGTGAATCTCATCCCAAAAATAGGACACAAAAGGAAAAAAAACACAAGGCAAACCAATGGGAGTGGGATCAAAACCAAATCCAAATCTGGAACTTTTGTGAAGTTCCAGGTCTAGTTATCGTTTCGCTTCCACTTCCGCGAAAGGGAAAAGAAATGTAAAGATGAAGAGAAAAATAGAAAACCCAAGGAATAAAACAAACCCAAGAGCACAAGACAAGCAAGAAAACAAAGAAACAAACAAGGAAAGAGATGAGACTAGGACCAGAACAAAAATTGGGACAAGAACTTTGCAAAAGTCCTAAGTCCGGTTTCAGCCCGCATTCCAAACCCACAAAAAAAAAAGAAACAAAGACTTAGGAAGAAAAAGAACAACTCATAAGACCCAAACAAGAACACCAAGGACAAAAAAACACAAGGGGGACTTATTTTGACCAAAAAAAAGGGGTGGTTATGCAAAGCATAAAAAATGGTGACTTAGCTGGGGAAAATGGTTTACCCATTTTCAAGATACTAAAAAATGTAGTCACCTAGAACCCTTGATTTATGAACATTTTAAAATTGAGCATGATTAGTCATGGCAAACAAAGTTGAGCTTGAATCTCAAATGTAAATCAGTAGAAACCACATCAAATTTCAATGTGTGTATGTATGGTGTATCTATTTCCATAAAGGTTCTTCCCATCTTGAAATAATGGTATTAAATATTTAAGCTATGTGAGTTGAATCCTTATGACTATCATGCAATGATATCCTGGGTATTTCTCCCTTACCACACATGTGTCCATAGCCCCAATGGAGATACCTCTAGTTCTCTCAAAGCATTGCTCTACTACTAGCTAGGCATCCATAGCCCTAGTAAAGATACTTGAATTACCCTTCTCATATTGAGTTTTTTCATCAATTAATAGTTCTCTTTTCTTTTCTTTTGTATAGGCTTACTTGAATTAATTCTTTTTCATCTTTTCCTCAATACTGAGATGTATCATCCTAAAACTTGGGTTGAGAACTACAATGGACCTCATGGCAGTGTCAGGACTTGGATTTTTCACCTAAATTTAGAACACAATTACCCTGAGACAAAGAGGCCTTCATGTAAAGAGATTTTTTTATCTATTCCATGAAAAATTCAGTTGTGGTTTATGAGATTACTTACAATATGCTTGTTTTTTCTTGACCTTTCAGGATTTCATTAAAAAGAGCACAAGACAGAGGGTCTGAAATAAAAAATTTCCACAGACATACCTAAAAATACCTAAAGCAATTTCTCTCCTAGTACCTTCAACATATAGTGAATAACCACTTCATATTTTGAAATAGAGAAAAATGAAAGTCACCCCAAAACACAAGGATAGAAACACAAACAATAAGAGCAAAAAAAAAAAAAGAAACAAACAAATGAACAAACTAAACAAATTATGAAGAAACCAAACAAAAGAAACAAACCAACTAATTATATATATGCATCTAAATAGAACATTAGACCCTCATGGGCCAAAATAGTGTTTGAGAAACTACCCATTGACATGAAATGTAACAGGCTCTCTTGTTAAAGTACTCAACTGAAAGGCATTCTTGTTGAGGATCTCAATAATTTGATAAGGACCCAACCAAAGTCAAAATTTTGATGTTCCCCTTTCTTTTCCCTGGCTTTATCCCACAGTAGTACAAGGTTTGATATTCTAAAAGCTTTGATTTTTTCTCTTTTGTCAAACCAACATTTGACAACAACTTGATGTTTAGAAAATTGTTTTAAAGTGGCATCTCTTTGTTCTTTCAGATTAAGTAAACCAGTTAGCCTAACTTCTATCCTATCATCATTTGAGTAGAATTCTTACATAAAAATAAGAATAGGTATCTGTATATGGATAGGAAAGAATGGATCTTGGCCATAGAACAACTTGAATGGTGAGTTTCCTAAGGTGACCTTGATTCAAGTTCTATCGACCCATAAGGAAAATTTGAGTTGAGTATGCCAAACCCTAGGATTACTTTCTAATAGTGTCTTAATTACTTCCAACAATTTTTTATTCATAGACTCAGCTAATCTATTCCCTAGTGAGTAGTAATTGGAAGAATATTTTAAGAAAATTTTATGCTCATATTCCCATTGAACAAATCCTGTAGAAGAGAAAGCAGGGCCATTATCACATACTTGGGCAAATGGTACTCCAAACCTAGTAATAATGCATTCATTGAGGAATTTGATGACAAACTCAGTGGTGTTGTTCTTATAAGGTGAGGCTTCAGTCTAGTGTGTATAGTAATCAGTTTACATCAAAATAAATTTGTGGCCTATAGAAGAATTGGGGTTAATTACCCTAACAATATATAATGCCCATTGGGCAAATGGTCTTACCTCGTATATTGGCTGTAAGGGCATTATTGGATTGCATTCCTTGGATGTAGAATTCTAACATGTATGACATGTCCTTGTATGTTGGTGAGCATCACAGAACACATGGGGCTAGTAGTAACTCAATCTCAAAATATGGTGTGCCATGGAATCAGTAGAACCATGTCTAGTATCATGTCTTCCATGAAATTCCACTATGGCTTATTTTGCTTACTATTGATCAAGGCATCATAGATGGAAACCCTCAAAGTTTCATTGGTATAGAGCTCCCCCTTTGAGCATGTAGTGGGAACTATTTAGCATGAGTTCTCTCCTGTAAGTGGCGTTCATCCCATCTGGGAATTTTTTATTTAGCAATAGAAAGATAAAATCAACATACCAAGGATCACCTGTAAATGATTGTACCATATACTATTGACAAGTAATCTTAGTATCAACATCTGCCATAGCTTTTGATAGTCCTTTTCCTCAAACTAGCTTCATCAGATGGATTTTGAGGTCAAATTATTATAATATTGCCATCCACTTTCCTCATCTCTCCCCTAGTTCACTTTGCATAAGAAGGGACTTTACAACAAGGTCCAAAAGTATGGTAGAAATTTGACTGCAAAGGATATAGTGCCAGAATTTCTTGACAGCTCATACCAGCACAAAATCCTATTTCTCCAAAGGTGGATATCTAACTTCAACATTATTGAAAGGAGAACTCATAAAATAAATTGGCCTTTCATCCCCTTCACCTTTTTTTTGTGTCAGAATAGCAACACAAGAATGGTCAAATGCAAAAGAATATATATAAAAAGGATTCAAATAATTAGGGCTACTTAGAACCAGTGCCTTTGAAATAGACTGTTTAATCTATAATCAAATTTAGCCTCATTTCTCCACTCAATCTTAGTATCCTTCTTCATCATTTCATTGAGGGGTTTGACAATCTCCGCAAACCTAGTTATGAATTTTTGCATAAAGTTTATCTTGCCAAAAAAAGACCTCATCTCCTTTTTGCTACTTGGCATGATTAGTTTCAAAATGGATTTCACTCTATCTATTTCAATTGAAATTCCCTTCTTTGATATTATGTGGCCTAGTAATTTTTCTTCTTAAACTCTGAACAAACACATTTTTAGATTAAGGGAGACTCCATAACTTATGCACTTTTGAAGGACCTTTGACAGATCTACAACATGCTTTTCTCTATTCTTTGAAAACACCATCAAATAATCTATATATATAATAATGCACTTACCTACTAGATCCTTGAATTCCACATCCATCACTCACTAAAAGGTAGCTCCATCGTTGATGAGACCAAAGGGCATCCTTCGATAAGCAAATGTCCCCCACTTGGTAGTGAAGGAAATCTTCATCCTATCCTTCTAGTTGACCATTAGCTAATTGTATCTTGAATATCCACTTAGGAATGACATCATTTGTGAACCATTTACTATTTGTAGAACCTCATCTAGGGAAGGAAGAGGACAATTGTCTTTCTCTAATGCTTTGTTAAGGTTTCTAAAATCAGTGTACACCCTAATCTCTCCACTCTTTTTATGAACATGGACCAGATTAGTGACCCAAGTAGAATGTCTTATCGAAAAGATTATCCTTGCTGACAATGAATTCTACACTTCTTTCTGAATTAAGGGTTTGATCAAGGCATTCATCAGGCACTACTTTTGGTGAAAAGGCTTTGCTTCAGGCTTCAAGGGGACAATATGTGTTATTACTAAAGTATCGAAGGTTTTCAAATCTTCATATCCCCAAGAAATCACTGCTATATCTGCTTTTAATGCTTTTATGATTTTCTCTCAAATGTGTTTGGGGTAGGTTTCTCCAATGAACACATTCTTGTTAGGGCCTGAATCCACCAAGTTAACTAACTCATACTTCCCTCCATCAGTGTTAGTAGGCAGTTTTTTACAGGCTTGAGGATCAAAGTTGAAGATTCTTTCAATGCCACAATTCCCTTAGGAATGCTATTTATTTTCAAGTTCATTATTCCTTCTACATCACATGTTTCTAAATCCCAATCTCCTTGATCTCTATCTAATTCATCAATAATCTATCCCTCAAAGATGTTTGAACTTGCCAAGAAGGAAAGTATATGTTGGCCATCATCAAAGACCTAAAAATTTTGAATGTTATCTTGAATGGCTAGGATCGAGACTAAATCCACTAAAAATATTTTCAACTTAGAATATTACATGGGTTCTAAGGTACTAGTAGCAACAAGTGTATTTGCAATTTGGTTATCTTCTTTGGGAATCAATTTGATCTCAAAGGCATCAAATTCTTCTATTAGATTCGATATTCTATTCTTCTACACAACCAACCTCTTGTTATGGCACATGTATTAACTGTGAACCTGCTTGATAATGACCTCAAAATCTCCCATGACTATTAGAGCTATAACCTTTTCTGATGCACAAACATCAGTCCTCTGGCTAGCACTTCATACTCTACCACATTATTGGTACAACTGAACTGAAACCTATAAGAAGCAAAGTATGTTTTCCCTTTCAGGTTTGTTAGTTAAAATCCCACTCCACTCCCTAATTTAGACTTAGAACCATCAAATTTTAAGACCAACAATTAATCTGGGGTAGGAATTTCTTTCCTAGGACAAGCCGAGGGTAATTTTTCACAAGAAATAGGTGACAACTCAAACTAGTTTAAGACTTCTAGACATGGGGAGTGATGTGAATGACAATCATCAAAGGTTTCACTTAGATTTAGAACCTATGCAAACACTTCTCAAATCTAATCTTGATTAGTGGTTTTACAGTTGATCATTGGTTTCAACAAATATTTTAGGATTGGAAGGTTGGTAGGGGCAGGTGTATGAGATAACTCCTAAGATTCTGCAACCTCATTTCCCAAGATAGAACATGAGATCTAAATCTGTCTAATTGGGGGAAGGACTTCTTCATGTGCACTATTGGTTCATGTCAAAATAGTGGCATCTCTAGCCTCAAATTAAAACTGATTCGGGGGTGTTTCATGGTGGCATTCACAAGTTTCCTCTAACTGACAGACATGATTCAAAATGTCTACACAAGGTTGACATGTCAATTCAGAATGAATCTGGTAATGAATTTTGAACCAGTTAGGGAGTAGAAAACTCCATAGATCAACATCCTCTCCCAGAACCAACCTATCTTGTTGCAAATTTCTAATTAAAAATTGTTGCTTAATAGTAGTCATTAGGTCACTATGCTCTAAAGGTTGTAGGTTATTAGGATTAAACATTGAAAAGGTCATAATTTCCTCTCTCCTATATACTCCTATCTCAGTTTCAAAGTAGGCTACCTCATTAGGATAGTCATACTCAGTGATCATATACTTGAGATGACACTCACTTTCAATCCTAATTTGTGTTGCTACCCCTTTCCATGGAAGCCACATGTGTGAAAAGTCCAAAGATAGGTAATGCCTGATGCTCTTCATCGAATCCCATCTTAAAATCATGCCATAAGTGGATATCCATATAAGTCTAGATCCGTGAGTCTAATCCAACCTGTACATGAATTTTTTTTAGATCCCCTACCACATTAACCTCAGTTTTGTCTAACTGTATTACCTTCTTGTGAGTTTCAACCAGATTTAAACCTAACATTTTACAAATGGAAAAGGGCATGACATTACCTGAGGCTCCAAAATCCAAGAGGCAGTTGTGCAAATTATTTTTGAAGATTCTTAGGCTTAGAAGGGATGGTGGGGTCATTGTCTTATCTTTGTACAAAATCGTGTACATATCAATAGTTGTAGTTTCCTTATTCTTCCCTTTTGACCTATCTATCTTTTCCAAATCTCTCAACACAATGTCACATTGGGTAGGACACCACTTTAAAATATCAAATAATGATAACAAAGTCTTTTGTTTTTGCATCTCTGAAGTAAAATCAAATTCCATGTAATTTTTCATCTAATATTTAGGAAAAAAAGATGAGTTACCTTTATTTTGAAGTTCAAGTGGGCCTTTCAATGGAGGTGGATTATTGTCAGCATTTTGGTTGGGTGGAACTATAGTGCTCAAAGGAGTAGATGTGGTGAATGGGCCTTTCTTCTAATTCCTCAAGAAATGACCTCCTTTGGATTGGAATGCTTGAGCATCATATACAGCCTCCTCTAGTTCATTTTCCTCTTGTCTAGGAAAAGGAGATCCTTCATCAAAGAGTTCATAAGGAATGGTTATATCTGTGGATTCACCATTCTTGTTGGGAGTGCCTTGCAATGGACTATCAGCTTGTGCAATCTTAACCATTTTCTCCATTTCGGTATAGTTAACCTCAAAATATGCTACAATGTCATGCAACCTACACCAATTTTTCATGAAATTAAGGTTTGCAACATTTGTTGTGTGTGGTTTATCATTACCGACTTGATAGTTAGGTGAAACTCCCCCATTGTTTGGTCCAATATTCCATTGTCTATTGTTATTGGATCTCTAGTTGTATCCCCTATTTTGGTTCTAGTAATTTTGATTAGGGGAATTCTAGTTTTGAAAGTTCCTTTGCTTTTGATTTCCATTCTGATTAGAATACCCTCCCTAGTTTTGGTAATTTTGATTTTCATTTTGATTATTAGGGGGGTTGTACTTGAGTTGTGCCATCTTATTGGTTTCCTAAGATAAAATTTTATTTAGAGTTTCCAACTATGTTGTCAGATGATTTATACATTCACTTTTTGCAGTGGTTACAACTAACATATGTGTCATAGGGTTAGACCCTCCAATGTGATTACAAGAATTTTAAGCTTGTTGTGAAGATTCGGGGGTCTGACCACTAAAGAATAGTTGCTGAGATGGAGCCTTTAGCTCGGTTAAATGGCCGTATGTATAGTGAGACATCCTCGGGACTGTATTAAATAGAGGGGTAGGATTAGGCACTTGGGAGTATCCTAGAGGAGGGAAAATCCCTCCTAGACTTCCTGATTATGAACTAATCGATTGTTGTAGTTTAATAGCTAGGTGGTAAACTTTATAAAGAGATTCAATGTAATTTTTGAGGTATATTCTCTACAAAAATATGCCAATCAAGGGATCTATGGCCTTGAGGTAAGCTTGGATAGCAATATTTTCAGCCACTAAGTATGGGTCTTGTAACCTCCTTTACATCCTCTAAAATCTGGTAATAAACAGGGGTAATGGTTCATATGGCTCTTTCTTAATAGTGGAAAATTGATTATATAAGATTGTAGGATTGATATAAACCCAAAATTGGTTTATGAATGCGTCTTCTAAGTTTGTCCAACTCAAGACCGATCTAGTGGGCAGATTTAGATACCAATTGTAGGCCATATCTCCCAATGAGTAGGGAAATTTTTTACATGAAACATCATCATGAGCAATTTGAGCCTAAGAATAGGAATCTTTGAATGCATGTATGTTCTCTTCAACACTTTGTGACTCTCCATGAGCATACCTAGGGCATAATTTCTTCGAATTCATAGGAATTTCATGTATGCCACCAAGAATGACTCCCAGTGGCAAAGGATTGTTGGAAAACAACACCATAGGTGGTGGTGGTGGTGGTGGTGGATTTGGTTGTGCCAGCTATTGTATGAGTGGAAACCGAGGTGGAGTAAGTGGTGGTGTTAATGGTGGTGGATTAAAACATATTGAGGGTGTAAATAAACATCAAAAGATAGAATAGAGATTAGTAAAACAAAACATAAATGTAGATTTCTTTTAACTCAGACATATAAACTTCATAATGAGAATTCCTTTAAAACAACTAAAACCATAAAATGATACAATCCATAGAAAAATCTATACCATTGCATTCATTCATAGTGAAAATTAAAGACATACAATCATTCATCATCACTAAACCTCAAAATCATACAAGAACACATCACCAAGTCATTATTAAAATTCATAGATCAATAAACAAAAATAAATCTCATTCACAAATAACTCAATGAAATAGCCTCATATTTGGAATCTTCTATTGACTTTCATCAAATAAGAGACATTTATGCACAACAAAACTCATTGGCATACAAATGACCATTGTTCATCAACATTACCATTAAAACTAGTTTTGGAAATAACATAAATTGTATTGAAACTTGTAAAAATGTCTAAGTATCTTTGCATAAAAACTATAACAACTTATAAGAACTATGAAAATTATCCTAAATTTCTCCTTAGGTAGCTACTCTTCATTCAATTAGCTGACCTTTACAAAAATGGAGAGAAATTCTACATATAGTCAAGTTTAATACTAATTTCTCTCATAAAAAATTGAGATCCACAAATCTAGGAGCAATTAGAGCTATATGAGATAACTTCCCATTCTGATCTTGAGTTAACAATTGATGACTCTATATCAAAATCTGAATGTAAAAGGAGAATGTTGAACTGCTAGGGATCCTTAGTTGAGCTTGTGTTATTATCTTGAAAAGTAAGAGAGAGTTTCCCAACTAGCCATATCATCTGATGCTTCATTCAAAAAGGATATTCCATAACCATTTCATTCCTCTCTCTTTTGTTCAAGTAGGTATTCATCATAACTATCCAATACTTGTTTAAGTATATCCATATCTATCCCATCTACCCAATTGTCTTCAAATTTTATTCTTTTCAACTTAGCAGAGGTGAACTTCTGCATATCTTCTAGCTTAGCAAGCTCCTTCCAAGCAATCTTCACTACCTCTTTTATATCCATAAACCTATCAATTAACAAACCATCACCATCATATCCCTTCTATATTGTCTCTTGGAATCTATTATCCCATTTGTTCCTTAGTTCTTCAAGAGGGAAACCATCCTTTATAGGGACATCTTCATTCACAATCATGGCTATAATTGCCTCTAGTTCCATAATTTGATTTGCCAAATCTTTCCTAGCATATTGCACCTCATTCCTATAGGTACTTCTCAAGTAGATTCTTCTAGGAGAGAAAGTTGAGATGAGGTTCCTTCTCCAGCTATTGTAGTATCCACACCTTATGATTCATGGGTTTCTTGAGTAGGTACTCCTTCATCAACATATCCTATAGAACTAGGAGGATAATACTCCAAGTGTTCCTTAGGGGTTGTCCTCCTCTTGGTTTTCCTATAACCTTGGGAACCTCTTGCTTTCCTCTTCTTTGAGGATTGATATTTTGGATCCTCGATCCTTATAACCACCCATTGGATGATTATATCCATTACTATCCTAGAAATTTGTTTAAAGTCAATAAAATCTTCCTCATCCCAATTTATTGGGTCTAGGTTCTTGGTGCCTATATTCTCTTCTTCATACCTGGGGTCCAAAACTGCACCATCATCTGATAGTGCATCAGGAATGTCTTCCTTTATCCCATATTAAATCATTAGTGAGATGGTAAGACTTTCATAATTCCTTTTACTTACGTCATAATCATCCTGCAAATCTTTCCAAAGACATTCTAACAAGTTTTAATGTTTATCAAAAATGGTGGGAGCTAAACCATTCAACTTATGCTTCAAGTCAAAGTATTTCCTGGCTATATACAATCCCAACTTTAGGTAACCTAATTCTTCACACATTTCCTTTGTATCCAAATTGTGAGAACAACAATATTCTCCCAACTTCATGGGAAATTTGTGGCATCTCGGCTTGTGTTTATTTGTAAACTTTGTATTGACTCCCATAACCTAATCTATAAACTCCATAAGAACAATCCTATCACTGCAAAATCTTGGTAGTTGATGAGGATGTCCATCAAAACCTTCCAACCTAAGTAAGAGAACTTAGGGTATTTAGTGTACTATTGTCCCCATTCAACAATGAAAGCCATAGCCTCTCTACTCATCCTATATCTAGTATCTCCTATCAACTGATTAATAATGACATAGAGGAATGCATCATTATCCCTTCTATAATGTAACTCTGATGTTTTTAGGGTCAACTGATCATAGTGCTCCCATGCCTTATTTTTCCCAAGAGCTTCTCCTAATGTGCCTATTGTATTCAATCCAGGGAATATGCACATTCTTATAGCTAAATATATAACATAAGAGGTCATGAAAAATTTCTTTGTTTTCCCCACCTTGAGAGTTTGATTCTGCAAGTTATCTAGAAAAATCATGTCCCAATCAAATTGTTTCCTACCATCCAAAATGGTTTCAATGAATGTAAACATCTATTCCTTAAAATATGTAGAGTCTTTCTTTCCAAACACCTTGGAAAGCATCATGATTAGGTCATCAATTTCCTTCTTGAAGTCTCCCCTCTTGGGCTATTTAGGAACCTTAGTCAGAGACTTCTTTTCAGTTCTCAACCACTTCTTACTAATGTGGGATCTATTAGCTTCCTTGTCCCTATCAAATAACTGCAATGCCTCTACTTTAGTCAATTGCTTGGGGTTCTTAGGGGTAGGTGCATTGAGCAACAACCTCATCATTTGCGGAGATAGATTAGTGATCACATTCCCTTAGAGGTCCATACACTATCTTGATGAAGGATTGTAAGACCCTACTTCTGTGAGTATAAACTTTAGGAATTGGACTCATAGAGGGAAGAGAATGACATGTGCCAGTCTAGATTGGGCTATTCTTTCAATCCTCCTAATTACATCCTCTAATAAATTATCTACAATCAACTATGTTGATGGTTTTTTCTGCACAACAACAACTCAGATAGAATGCAATATTCTATCTCTCTTGAAAGGTAATTCTCAACAAGTTACTAAAAATCACCCCAAGGTCTCTTGGGTGTCAGGTCATGACAATGCATAAACAACTCAGATAATATGTGAAAATGGTGGTAATCACAATCGGACCTTACTACAAGCAAATTGTATCTCTCCAATCTATTAGATCTTGCAATATTATGATCTTAAATTCTAAATCTAACCAAATAATAAAGAAACAGAAAAAGATGAGGGTGCAAGAGATGTAATTAAATATAAACTATTTCTAGGATGAACAATGCAAATGATAAATACCTGGAACAATCTAATCTCAAATAACCAATTCTCTCTTAACCCATAATGCAATATTGCAAGAAAGGTGCAATCTTCTAAGGCATACAGATTTTCAAATCATAGACATTCATCCATAATTGAACTAAGCACAAATAAATTTATGGTCCAGGTTGACTTCACCAACCTACTACAATCAGATAGTTACTGGGAGTATAGAATAGAGATTGCTACAAACATTCCAAGCATAAAACCGTGAACATCATTCACCAAACTAATGTAGTTCTAAATCTAACATTAAATCTTATATCTTCAAGCAATTTCAAAGGATAGAACAACAGGAACCATGCAAGATAAACTAACACAAAAGAGTTCACTAGAAAAACCACAATGCCTTCAATTGTATTAGATCACCAAAATGTAGCAACAATTCCACTATTTTGTGTTATTGCACTTGCTCCAAAGAACTAACTACTATCTCTACTATAGAATACTCTAGCTCTTTCTTAGTCTAGCTTGTCTCTATTATCTATCTAACCCCTTACAAGTGGGGCACAAATGCCATTTATAGAGAATCCTCAAAACATGTCGGCCCAACTAAAAATTTACAAAATAGAATAGCTAAAACAAGTCGGCCTTAGGAATTTCAAAATAAGGCACACATTAAATGTTGATACATCATCAAGGTCGGCAAAAATGCATTCCTCAATGCAGCCCGGATCAACACATGCCCTATAATAATAGGGAAGCACAAATCTCCAAGTTGACATTAATTACCGCCTCCCCTTATCTTTATTTTGATCCAGTGATTCATGAACTTTCAAAAAAACTTTATCCAACTCAGCAACAAGTGGCAAGGGTAGGATTTTGATCCAACATTCAATTGATTCAATTTCTTCCTTTGACCACTTAACCGTTGCATCCCAATCACCCTTATATGCTAAGTACTTATCCACCATTGCTAAATAAGTAGTCACGTCATCCAATTGGTGCCCTGTCACAACATTTTCAATATCAGGTGAATATACATCATGCCACCATTCCCTCAATTTGTCCAAACTCAAGTAATTAGGGGTGATCTTCGTCCTGTCAGTCATTATCTCAAAAAAGGAAATGCATCCATCATAAACACTAGTTAGATTACCATCCATTTGCTTCCTTTGTTTGTAGATCTTCTTGATGGTTTTCTATCAGATTTGCAAGGCCTCAAACCACTTCCAAGGCTCATTAAACCTAGATGAAGAAAGGATTCCATCAATAACTAGCTGATCCTTACTATACTCCATGATTGCTTTAGTTTTCTGTAGTAAAAGATCAGTGTCCTCCTTATCCTGAGATAAAACATGCTCTAAGACCTTATTGCATCTTTTCTAGTTGAAAGGATTTCCTTTATTGCATCATCTCCCTTAGTTTGTACCTCCTTCAACCAATCTATTGTAGCTGTGGTAGAAGCTTTCATCTTTTCTATTTCAAAGATGGTCTCCTTTGGCAAGAAACCAGCAGTAGCAGAAGAGGATGGGTGAAAATATTGCAAAGGCTTCATTAAATCTTCTAGAAATTTCCTAAGCCTTTCATTTTCCTTCTTTAGCTCATGCTTAGACTGTGTTTCCTTCCTCAATCTACCATTGATCACTACACTGGACCCCTCATATTCTTCAATATCTTTCTCCATAGAAGTTGGCCCTAGATTAATAGTCTATACATCATAATCCTTCCCGGTGACCTCATCTCTACTTTTATCAGTAGCAGGGGTAGTAATATGAATAACCCTATTACTATCTTCATCTCTTTCAATCTTGGAAATCACCTTAGCTGCCTTCTTCCTCTTACCCTTTCCAATCTTGGCCAACATCTCATCCCAGTTGAGAGGAGTGTCCTCAACAATGACCTGTTTCCTCCTGATTTCCTTGTCTAGCCAATCCGGAATAGTAGGATCCACCAAGACTTCATCCTTCTCAACCTCTTCATGTTGATCTAACGTCTCATCCTTTTCGTTTTTAGGAGATTGGCCACCTTGGCTTCCCAACTCTGGCTCTTCTTCTTGTAGGGGTGATGGAGTCTTAACAAGGACATCTTGTTTCTCAGGGGATCTATTATCTTTGCTACTTGCAGGAGAATCCTCATAATGTACCAGCGAAGAAGGATGCATTTCCACATCTCCTACCTCAAGTTGAGCAGCTGCGCCATAAAGTTCTCCATCCTTAAATGGTTCTGCCTCCTCACTGGTCTCATGATCTCCATGAGTTTTCTACTCAAGTATACCCAATGAAGGAGAGGTATCTTTCTATCATTCTATAGTGGATGCCATTGGAAGAGGATCTATCTTTTGCATGGTCTCCTTAGGAGATGGAGTTCTTGACCTTCTTGAATAAACCTGGGTTTTATCTCCTGAACTCTCCACATCAACCACATGAGGATCCACCTTATCCTTAGAAGTTTCTTGACCTTTCTTCTTAGAAGCCCTAGTTGTCCTTGTCCTTTTTGGCTCTGGAGGAGCATCTTCTTTCTATGCTTTCTCAAGTTCCTCCTCTTCAGAAGACTTTCCTATTTTTATAGTATGGCTTCTCTTCTTTCCCCTAGGTTTTCTTTTCTTTTTAGGCTCACTCTCCTTAGAGCCTCTGATTTTAATCTTAAAAGGTGAGCTTACCTTAGTTTTTCCTATAGAATCATCCTCACTAGACTCCTCTGAAGTGGAATGAGCATTCAAATTTCCCATCAGATTGAAAGTACAGGGTACCTAGTCGCTTTCCAATTCCCATACTTTATGTTTCAACCAAGACTTGGTAGATTTCAGAATGGGAGCCATCAATTCTTCTAGCTCAGTTATTTCCTTTTTAGACCAGTTTATATCTCCAATGGGCCTGTCTTGAACTTATTCAAATGTATGATCCTGGACTAAAGTTCCATCATGTTCCAATTGATCAGGAATCAACTTAACATTGTACATTCTAATTAAATTAGCTAGAAGCCTAGAATATCTTTTCTTTCTCACCTCAAAGTCATCCTTGTTGTTTGTCGAGTAGTCCTCTAGATCATCCTTGTGGTGATATTCTTTTGTGGCCTTCTTCTGTGCTTCACCAGTGATGTCAAAGCTCACCCTCTTAGAATGGAAAGAGAACCCATAAGTACTCAACTCCTCCCTTGATGCATGAGCTGATTGGATTGAAGGGAAAACCTCAGCTATACCAATTTTCAAAGGAAAATCCCCGCCAAACCCTGTCTTGTGCTTCTCTCTTTTAACAACGGCATCAAAATCACATATCTACCGGGTAACCTCCAAAATTATGACATGGTCGATAGGATATCTTGGCAATCTGTATGGAGCATTTGGGCATCCATCAATCCTAATATAGGAGAAGGTAGGTAATTGTATAAACCAAGCTCCATATTTTTTGATCAGCTCCTTGGCTCCATAAAAAATTCTCACATGCTCTGCATTTTGAAGCAACCTAGTAATATGCATGGTGAATGCATCATTTTCTATTCTATAATTTGGATTCCCTAGGTGCAACTCAGGGTACACCTCATAGATGAAATCTTGCCCAAATGTTCCTTTTGGATTCAATCCCCTATATGGATAAAATGTGGCAAATACATATACCACATAAGATGACATTGTGAATTTCTTTGTTTCCAACACATCTCTCATCTGCCTGTCAATCATTGCACTGCTAATTCCTGCCCAATGGTAATTGATTCCTTGCTCAATCTTGGTAATAAGATGCATCATCCAATTCTCCAACACCCCAGTACTCTTCAAGTTGGCCACCCTGGTCAACAGTGTGATTGCATCATATATATCTTGTCAGAACTTGACCCTGTGTAACTGTTTGGGTAACTTGGAGAAATGAGATTTTGGATTTTCTAACCAGGAATTGATCATCTGCTGGGCTTTGGTAGGTTCATCTTCATAGTAAGTTCTGGCCAAATCCATGTCCAAGGTACACACACATGGAAAGTCTAGCATATCAAATGCGTGGGCAATATAAACTAGATTAAAGTTTGCCAATACTCTCCCATCAGTGCTAACAATCCTCTGTGTATCAAAGTCATAGTGCCAAGCACATTCCAATATTAGTTCATAGCATTGAATTGCAGGAGGAAATCCTGCCACATGAGCCAGTTCGAATTTCACCATTCCCTTGGTCAAGACTGATAAATCTTTCTGAGCTGTCCTTTCTTTAAATTCTTCATATCTCTAGGCTCCTACATTAGTATCTGAGACCTTTGACCAAACTGAAGCCACCTTACTATCTGACAATTGACTCTTCACATCCAACCTGACTCTTTCTATGTTTGTAATAGAGGATCCCTCTATATCTCCCTTGGCCTTTCCTGCTGCTGCTTTGCTTGATTCAGCTTGCATTCATAAAAGAGCCTCATGAAAATCTAATTATCATCCATATTTCAATCAAAAGTTAGCCTCGAAACCACATGAAATCATTAAGATAAATCATTAATAATCAATCTTGAAAATCTGGGAAAACAAAGTAATCCGGGAAAATCCAGTTGGGGCAAAATTCAGAGAAATATGACCCAGATGGACTCCCGCTACCAAGACATTATTTCACCAAATAAATTATCAATACGAACAAAAGAGATGCAGGATTATCATGAAATTCATCCATTTAACAACAAGAAATCATCATCCAACATTTATTTCATTACTTCAATTTCAAAAATCTAAATCAAGTGAAACCAGGTAGAAAAAGAAAAAAATCTAGATAGCCCAGATTTCCGCGGGCAACTCAAAATTCTGAGAACTCATCATACTCTAGGGAAGTGGCAAAATTCGGGAAAATCCGGGTGCACCAAAATTCCGTGGACACCTCAGAAACCTGATGATCGCTTGACACGCAGAACATTAATTGAATGACCATACAACCCCCCTTATCCGAATCCAACGAACATAAACTCAAACCCAATAAGTCAAATTTTGACTGCACTCAAATTTAAGCTCCCAAAAACTCTCAAATAGAAGATTCTTGTGGTGAAATAATGATGCCCTAAACTTAATAGCCAAACCTCTGCCATGAAAGCTAAAGCAAGCTAGAAATTTAGACATTATCCCTCAAAATGATGAAACTAGGGCACACCAGGGTCTCAAATGTTGCAAACAAGGTCAAGCAAGATGCAAGACAAGAGGATCATGACGACTCCTCCAAATCTGACAACCCTGGGCAGACATATTGAAACCCTACCTTTGCAAATTATACCATATTATGCGCCAACAAGGAAAGGACCTATCATGAACACCTAGTCAGAGGGGAGTACCCTACATTCAATTGATAAACAAATGGATGCACAACATAGGTGCTAAAACCTGTGGAAAGGTGAGTTCAAACCCTAATTCGATAAATATGCAATCATGAAAATAAACAAGGGCCGACCCAAATAACCACCAATAATAACTTGAAAGATTCAATCACAAAGTGCAAAACAATAGGAGAAGTCAACAACGACTTACCATGAATTAAATCTGAATGAAACTCAAGCCCAAGGAAGTCACTATGAATTAGGGTGCCCTAGCGACAAAAATATCAACACAAACGCTAAAGGAATCCACACTCGAGCAAACCAGATCCAATGACCAAAGCTTAAAACAAACAAACTCAAGCGCTAGAGAAAATGGAAAATGAATAATGAAATCATGAAGAACCCTAAAAGCCTTTAAATTCACTTACATTTGTGCCAGAGTAGACATACCTCAAGTATTAATGGTTGATAAGACATATCAAAAAAATCCGGAAACCTGAGGCCGAAACAGATTTTTGGAAAATACCAAGCCAGATGAACAATCTAGGTGAGCATGAATTCCGTGGATGACACACCCTTTCGAGACTCCAACGTAGTCTGGGAAAATCCAAGTGACCCAGAAAATCCCAGATTCTGAAAAATTTGACATTGACAGAAGAGGGACTAGGACCCGGAAAAATCCGGGTGAACCGAAAAAATCCTGGACCCAAGGGAAAACCCATACTTCCATTAAAAGCTAAGTTTGATCAATTCAACCTTTAGGGCAAGACCAAGGTAAGCAAGACCAACATCCCAAGACCTTGAAAGGATAAATCCAATAAAACCAAAGGTCCAAGAGACATCCAAAATCAGAAAAGAGGGTCCCCACTCCAAGTGGGGCATGTGTGCAAAATTGCACAATAAATGGTGACTCTGCTGGGGAAATGTTCTAAAGCATTTCGATGACAAACTAGAATCAAGAACCGAGAACTTATGGTTTCAACTCATCCATCTAGTCACCACCTATGGTTAAGCCAAATAACCCACAAGTCACCCAAACTCTTCCTACACTAGGGTCGAAGTGTGTGCATATGCATTCAGTACCCCCTTTAGCTGCAGAAGAAACCAAACTTGGTCTGAACATGTTACATAAAGATTCATACTCTAAAATCAACCTAGATAGAGCCTCCCTGCTAGTCAGGCATCCATAGCCCTGACAAGGTTATCGCTGTGATTTCCCTGAACATAGCTCTACTACTAGTCAAGCGTTCATAGCCCTGGTAGAGATATTCAGATTCCCCTGATGAGTTGAATTTAGTCTTTTGATTTTCCATATTGTCTCTTTCTTTTTCTGATATTGCTTGCTTTTCACTTATTTCTCTCTTTTTTCTTTTACTTCAACTTGTGAATAGTGAAGTTCACACTCAGGGATGAGAACCACAGTGGCACTAGAGCAGAAAAAGATTTTTCACTTGTGCAAACTTCATAAAAACCTTCGGTAACCTCAGGCATATTTAATATTCAAAATGTGAGACCCTAATGTATTTATGTTCAATTTGACTAAAGGACTCTTCATCTTAGACACAAGGATATGTGACATTGGGTAGAGAATTCATACCATGATATTCTGGAAAGATGATTAGAGTTTGAAAAGTAAATACTAAGAGCACCACACCTACTTTGTCACCACTATCATACAAATGCAGCAGGAGATCCTAGAAGGAGTAAGAACCAAGAGCAAGAGCAATGCAAAACAAAGGAAAACAAGCCAAAGAAAACCTACTCTAACCCAAAATAAAGTGAGAAAAACTTAAAAGAGACCTACTCTAACCAAAGAAGAAATAGGAAACAAAAGGCAACCTACTCTAACAAAGTGAACAATAGAAAGCAACCTAAACTAACTATATACAAAACAGGGAGCTAAAAATAGCTCAGGATTGGAAATAATGTTTCAAATACTGCCCATTAATAGGCAGCAAAATATCTTCCCCCATGAGAGTCTTCAGACAGAAGGCATTATCTCCAAGTATTTCAGCAATCTGATATGGATCGAGCCACATTTTATCAAACTTCCCATGGTCCCCCTTTTAATCATGAGGCTTATCCTAGTATAACACAAGGTTAGAAATCCTAAAAGCTTTGATTTTAGCTCTTCTGTCAAACCACTTCTTAACTACCCTTTGATTTTTGGAAAAAATTTCAAGGGCATGGTCTCGTTTCTCCTCAAGGTGTAGTAGCTCTATTAACCTAGCCTCCCTTCTATCCCCCCTCATCATAAAACTCATTAATAAACTGCAAGGTTGGTATCTTGAGTTAAATTGGGAATACTGGCTCCAGACCATACACTAAGTGATAGGGAGATGTTCTGATGGATGACGTAAGCCTTGTACAATCTGCCCACAAGGAAAACCGAAGCTGGGTGTGCCAGTCTTTTGGGTTCCTCTCCAACAGCTTATGGATAACAGTTAATAAGTTCTTATTGGAAGATTCTGCTAGACTGTTACCCTAGGGGTAATAATTAGATGCAAACTTTATAATAATACCATGATCAAAAGCCCAATTTGAAAATTTTAAAGATGTGAAAGCAAAACCATTATCACAGATAATAGAAATAGGACATCCAAATCGGTTAAAAAATACAAATTCTAAAAAGTCAATCACTACCACAGATGTACATTGCCTACACGTGAAAGCTTCAGTCCACCTTCTGAAATAATCAGTAATGGTTAGAATGTACCTGTGTCCCACAGAGGATGGTGGGTTGATAGGACCTATAAAGTCCAAGCCCCACTGAGAAAAAGGCCTTACCTCAGTAATTGTTTGAAGTGGAAGTGTTGCATACCTTTCCTTTGTTGCTGCAATCTGGCAAGTGTGATAGGTCCTGACATGTTGGTGAACGTCATTGAACAATGTGGGCCAATAATACCCAGCCCTCAAGATTTGATTTGTTGTGGCAATAGCAGAACCATGGCCAGTGCCATACTTTTCATGAAACTCGTTTATCACCCTTTCAGCTTCTTGTCCTCCAAGACACCTCAAATAAATGCCTTCATGATTTTTCTTATACAAGATAGCTCCTTTTAGTCTGAAACCATCGCTCTTCAGTCATAGAGCTCTCCTCTGAATAGCATTAAGATGGCATGGGGATCACTAGTTCAGCAAATAATAAACTATGTCATCATACCAGTCACCTGGGGAAACCTCCTCAAGATTATAATTATGAACAGTCAGTTCAGGCCCCATTTCAACCATAGTCTGAGTAAGTCCCTATCTTCTTACCAACTTCATGGGTTGGATCTCAATGTCATATTCTTGTAGCATTGTTACCCACTTAGCTCTACACTCACCCAACTCATTCTGCATCAACAGTAACTTAACTGCAAGATCTGGGACAATTGCATAAACCTTATTCCTGAGGATATAATGTCTAAATTTCTTCACTGCTCTGACCAGGGCATATGCCTACTTTTCTACACTCGGATATTTCAACTCAACATATTTTCATGGTGCACTCATAAAAGCAATAGGATGCTCATTCCCCTCATTAGACTTCTGAGTCAACATTCCTACACATGAATGGTCTAAAGCAAACGAATAGATATAAAAGGGCTTACTATAATTAGGACTTACCAATACTGGGGCATCAACAATGGCTCTTTTGATTTTTGCAAATGCTTCTTTTGCCTCTGCAGTTCATTCAACTTTAGCATCTTGCTTCAACATTGCATTTAGTGGTTTAACAATTTCAGCAAATCTAGTAATGAATTTCCTAACGAAGTTGATCTTGCCAAAGAAAGACTTCATCTCTTTTTTGCTAGTAGGTGGCTGAATCTTCAGTATGACCTCCACTCTTTCTAGATCAATAGCGATTCCCTTTTTAGATATGACATGTCCCAGCAATTTCCCTTCTGTCACTCCAAAAATGCACTTTTTAGGATTCAGGGATATGCCGAATTCCCTGCACCTTTGAAACTCTTTATGCAAGTTAGAGATGTGGTCCCCTCTATTTTTTGAAAAGACAATTAGGTCATCCATATAAATAATAATGCACTTGCCTATGATATCTTTAAAGGAAATATCCATGGCCCTTTGAAATGTAGCCCCAACATTAATGAGACCAAAAGACATCCTCTTGTAAGCAAAGGTACCCCATTTAGTTGTGAAAGCAGTCTTGTGCCTATCTTCATACTGAACCATCACTTGGTTGTTCCTGAATAGCTGTCCAGAAAGGACATCATCTGAGAGCCATTTACTACTTGAAGTACTTCATCCAATGAAGGGACTGGGTAATTGTCCTTTTCTGATGGTCTATTTAGATTTCTGAAATCCACGTAAAGTCTGATTTCCCCATTCTTTTTTCTTACTGGGACTAGGTTCGTCACCCATGTTGAATGCTTGACAGGAAATATAATTCTGGCAGACAGTAGTTTCTGAACTTCTTTCTGTATAACTGATTCCAGTAATGTATTAATTGGTCTTTGTCTCTACTTGAAAGGCTTAGCACCTGGCTTCAAAGGTATAGTATGAGTTATGATTGATGTATAGTAAATTTTTAGGTCTTCATAACTCTAGGCTACTATATCTGGAAAGCTATGCAAGGCTTCAATTATTCCTTATCTTTCCTCTGAAGTGCATACCTAGCCAATAAAAATATTCTTAGCATCATCTTCAGTTCCCATATTGTAAGTATCACACAGTCCACTGATAGATTTCCTTTTAGACTCTTGCTCCTGATCTCTGATCTTGTCTAGATAAAAAATCCACTCCAACTGTACCATTCCCCTTGGAATAGTATTAGACTTCAAATTTATCACTCCTTCCAAGTCCAGTTCTGTTTCATCAATGATTTGGAAAGCGAAAACATTTGTGTTTGTAATAAAGTCCAAGATGTGCTTGTCATCCTCAAATACCTAAAAGTTAGTAACATTGTCCAGAACTGATGGCATAGGAGTCAATTCTACAGTAAACTTTTTCAAACCTAACAAAAATAGAGGTTGCAAAGTGCTCGCGGCCTAGGCCAGAGAATCTGCAGTTTGATTCTTCTGTCATGGTATCAATTGAATATTGAAGGCATCAAATCCCTCAATGAGGTCCCATACTCTGTGCCTATAATTAGTCATTCTCCTATCATGGAACAAATATTGTTTCCTTACTTGCTTAATGACCAGCTCTGAATCATCAAAAACTTGCAGAACCTTAACCTTTTTTTGAGTGCCATAAGATGTCCATGAACCAATGTCTCATATTCTACTATGTTATTGGTACAATGAAATTGAAGTCTATGGGCTGCAAAGAAGGTCTTACCTTTTGGGCTAAATCAATTTGAAACCTGCTCCAGCTCCATGCTTGGATTTAGATCCATCAAATCTGAGGGTCCAGCATTCAGTGGTTGCATTCCTCTTCACCATATCTTTTGTGTTATTACTACTGGAGGATTACTTAGATGAAATTACCTTCTTCCCTTTATAATCTTTTGGAGGGCTTTGCATGTCTGTCTTGACTGCTAAGGCTGGATTTATGCATTTCTTTACTCGTTCTACTATTGCTTGGCATAAACAGCATTCCAACTCTGAATGGGAAGCATTGTGAACTCTACACCAGTTAGGTAAGAGCAATTCTTCAAAGTTTGTCCTCCTGCCAAGGTGAACTTGGTTTTCAATACATTGTTTGATGAATTCCTGGAAACTATCTAGTAGACTAATCTGATTATCCTTGAATTCAACCTCTTCCTTAATTGATCCTATCAGAACAGTAGCATTGTTGGACTCTATTTCTGTATCAACAGACATTGAATGTAGCATCAATACCTCCTCCAAATCTGACTCCTCATAAGGAGTCACTAGTATATAATTTCCCATGCTTACTTCTGATATCAGAACTTCATTTGAAGTATTTTGATACTCCGTAATCATGTACTTCATTCTTGGTTCTCTCTCAATTCTAATATGATTTGGCACCCCTTTCTAGGGAAGCCACATGTGGGAGTAATCAGTAGATACATATCCATTTAGGGACTTTGTAAAATCTCTTCCTAGAATTAGGCCATACGCATTAGAGATATCATCTACTTGAATATTAATAACTTGTTGGATTCTTGGGTTAGAAGCTACTTGCATGTGAATCATGTTTAATTCTTCCACCACATTTACTTCAGTTCTATCCAACTGAGTTACCTTCTTCTGGGAATTAGTAGGTGTAATCCCTAAAGCTCTACATACTCCAAATGGCATCACATTAGTAGAAGCACTAGAATCTAATAAACAGTTATGTAAATTTTTACCGAATATGTGCACAGAGATCAAGAATGGTGGGGTATCCATCTTCCCTTGAAACAAAGTTGGCTGAGTGTCTACCTAGGCCACTTGAGTCTTGTCTTTCTCCTTTCCTTTATCTCTAGGGGGTAAGTTAGTTTGAACATAGGCCTAGTTTTGTGTTTTCAAAGCCTAAGAACTAGAAACTTTGTTGACACTCTCACTGGAAGGTTTATCCAAAGACACTGGATGTGCATCGTAGGGACCTAGGACTGCATTCCTAATTGTTGGGGACCTTAGTAACTCTAATACTGAAAGATTTACCTTTAATTTCTTGAACTCCTTAGCAACATACAAAGCCATTTTCTCCTCACTTATATTAGTGGGAACATCCCTGGAAGATTCCTCTACCTTATCTTTACCTACTTGAACAGTTTTTTCCTTCTGTGAATCAGTTTGAGCTTGTCTTTCCTTTGAAAGGTACTGTCTGAAAACATGTAGAAAGGGTGGATTATTACTAGCACTTGGATCTAGAGGGATATTAAAATTATTAGAAGGAATGGAGGTGGTAAAAGGACCCCCAGCTTGCAGGCGTCGATGGGGCATGTCTCTTAAATCGTATCCTTTACTCTGCCTCTGAAACATTTGTACTTCAACATAAGCATCTTCCTGATCTAAGGGGCCATTATCATTTGTTTCCTCTTCATTGAATAACTAAGCCACCTCATCTCCATTGTAGATTTAATCTATTTTATCCTCCTGGGAATTAGATTCCTCTTCTGGAACATTTTCTTCACTTGTTGGAAAAGGAGCATGGTTTAGCACCAGCACAGGAGAGTCATAGGGGATGGAGGGAACAATCTCCTAAGTATTTGCATTGTTCTCCACTTCATACTGGAAAATAAAGGCTATGGTTTGGAATTCTGGACAATCTAACTCAGAATGATGGCTTGTTTTATGTAGCCTACACCACCCTGATAGGGCAGCCTCAGCCAGATATACACCACTGGGAGGCTTATCTTGACTGACTGGCTGATTAGTAGATTGGTTGACATGTTGATCCAATGGAGTGGGAACTCCTCCATTATTAGGTCATATATTCCACATCCTATTTTGTTCTTGTGGCTGCCTCCTATCAAATCCTGGCCCACTACCTTGTCCTCTATCAAAATTTTGTCTTCTATCATTGTTGTACCCTCTATCATTATTGAATCCTCTCTCATTGTTGTAACCTCTATCCTCACTATATCCTCTGTCATTATTGTACCCCCTTTCATTACATTGTCCTCTATCAAAAATTTTCCCATGTGGATGTTCTTAGTTATGATTGGATTGCAGATTTCTCTGAGTAGCTTATAATTGGTTGTTTTGATTCCTTAGGTAAGTCACCTCTATGTTTAACTTCTTGACCTGCTCAGCCATTTCATCAACTCTGTCTTTATTTATATCTCCATAAGGCATCTAGCTTGAATTACTCTGAGGAGGAACAGATATTGTAGCAGATCCCATAGACTGGTGCAACACTTTAGAATTCTGCAAGTAGGTAGGGAAACAAGCTAACTGCTACTGATACAAGGTCTAGTTAGCTTTCTGCTGTGAGAAGTTCATCATAGGAGAGACCTGGCTCATGGGGGGACCAGGATGTGGGACCAAAGGAAATTGAAGTATTGGATTCATGATTGGTGTATGGTTTGCGAGTGCCTGATTTACTACCTAAACCTGGTTTGGATGTGCAACTATCCCTAAAGAAGGCAATGGTCCAACCAAATATTTCCTTAAGTCTGTGCTAAGTTTGAATTCTTTTGTATAAGCATCAACCAGTTTGGCTGGGGGATTAGGTCTCCATTTCAGAAAGGTTGTTGTAAGGCTGTCCAATGCTTCATAATAGACTCCTAAGGCTCTAGCATCATCTAAGACATAAGGGTCTTGGAGTCTGGTATATGCACGGTGGAACCTATTATTGAAACTGGATATAGGTTCATTAACCTCTCTCTTGACTCTAGTGAATTGCAGATACAATTCATTGGCACTAATAGGTATTCTAAACTTCTGTAAAAAAATAGTTTCAAGGTCACTCCAGTTAAGAATTGAATTAGATGGGAGGTGATTGTACCAGTAAAAAGCCTCCTCTCCCAATGAATAAGGAAATAACCTACAGGCGACATCCTCATAAGCGATCCCTCTATCTTTGAGACAGGTTTGAAAGATTCTGATATGCTCTTCTGCGGTCCTGTTTGGGTCATCAATATGAAATTTTGAATAGAAATGCTCAGGGTTCTCAGGCATAACATTGTAGGCATTGAAAAACAAGGGAGATAGATTATTAGCGAGGAAAGCCATTGGTAAGAGTGGTGGTGGTGGTTGTGGTTGATTAATGATAGGCTGGGGTTGCTAGATGGGAACTGCCTCAGGGATGGGTATGGCTTCAACTTCTGGAAGTGAAGATGCAGATGATACTAGTGAAGGGATGGGTGATGATGATTCTCCTCTTTCTTGAGTCCTCCTTGACCTAGTGGGGAACTGTAATTCCTATAGATCTTCCTCTCCTAGAGTAGATCTGCTACTTCTTCTATATCTCTCAGGAGAGATGGCGTTTAAGAAATGATCCAATGAGCTCATTCAGGCCCTCCTTCTAGTGTCAATCTGTTGATGGTGTTTTCTACACAACAACAACTTAGACAGAATGTAATATTCTATCTCTCTTGAAAGGTAATTTTCAACAAGTTACTAAAAATCACCCCAAGGTCTCTCCGGTGTCAGGTCATGACAATGCATAAACAACTCAGATAATATGTGAAAATGTTGGTAATCACAATTGGACCTTACTACAAGCAAACTGTATCTCTCCAATCTATCAGATCTTGCAATATTATGATCTTAAATTCTAAATCTAACCAAATAATAAAGAAATAAAAGATGAGCATGCAAGAGATGTAATGAAATCTAAACTATTTCTAGGATGAACAATGCAAATGATAAATACTTGGAATGGACCAATCTCAAATAACCAATTCCTGCTTAACCCACAATGCAATATCGCAAGAAAGGTGCAATCTTCTAAGGCATATAGATTTTCAAATCATAGACATTCATCCATAATCAAACTAAGCACAAATAAATGTATGGTCCAGGTTGACTTCACCAGCCTACTACAATCAGATAGTTACTGGGAGTATAGACCAGAGATTGCTAAAAACATTCCAAGCATAAAACCATGAACATCATTCACCAAACTAATCTAGTTCTAAATCTAACATTAAATCTTATATATTCAGGAAATTTCAAAGGATAGAACAACAGGAACCATGCAAGATAAACTAACACAAAAGAGTTCACCAGAAAAACCATAATGCCTTCAATTGTATTAGATCACCAAAATGTAGCAACAATTCCACTGTTCTGTGTTATAGCACTTGCTCCAAAGAACTAACTACTATCTCTACTATAGAATACTCTAGCTCTTTCTTAGTCTAGCTTGTCTCTATTATCTATGTAACCCCTTACAAATGAGGCACAAATGCCATTTATAGAGAATCCTAAAAAAATGTTGGCCTAGCCAAACATTTACAAAATAGAATAGCTAAAACAAGTTGGCCTTAGGAATTTCAAAATAAGGCACACATTAAATGTTGATACATCATCAAGGTTGGCCAAAATGCATTCCTCAATGCAGCCTAGTTCAACACATGCCCTATAATAATAGGGAAGCACAAATCTCCAAGTTGACATTAATTATTGCCTCCCCTTATCTTTATTCTGATCCAATGATTCATGAAATTTCAAAAAAACTTTATCCAACTTAGCAATAGGTGGCAAGGGTATGATTTTGATCCGAAATTCAATTGATTCAATTTCTTCCTTTGACTGCTTAACCATTGCATCCCAATCACCCTTATATTCTAAGTACTTATCCACCATAGCCATATAAGTAGCCGCGTCATCCAATTGGTGCCCTGTCACAACATTTTCAATATCAGGGGCATAGACATCATGCCACCATTCCCTCAATTGTTCCAAACTCAAGTACTTAGGCGTGATCTTCCTCCTGCCGGTCATTATCTCAAAAAAGTCAATGCATCCATCATAAACACTAGTTAGATTACCATCCATCTGCTTCCTTTGTTTGTAGATCTTCTTGATGGTTTTATGTCGGATTTGCAAGGACTCGAACCAATCTCAAGGCTCATTAACCCTAGATGAAGAAATGATTCCATCAATAACCAGCTGATCCTTACTATACTCCATGATTGCTTTAGTTTTCTGCAATAAAAGATTAGCGTCCTCCTTATCCTGAGATAAAACATGCTCTAATAAATCCTTAGCCCTTATTGCATCTTTTCCAGTTGAAAGGATTTCCTTTATTGCATCATCTCCCTTAGTCTATACCTCCTTCAACCAATCTATTGTAGCCATGGTAGAAGCTTTCATCTTTTCTATTTCAGAGATGGTCTCCTTTGACAAGAAACCAGCAGTAGGAGAAGAGGATGGGTGAAAAGATTGCAAAGGCTTCATTAAATCTTCTAGATATTTCCTAAGCCTTTCATTTTCCTTCTTTAGCTCATCCTTAGACTGTGTTTCCTTCCTCAATCTACCAATGATCACTACACTAAACCCCTCATATTCTTCAATATCTTGCTCCATAGAAGTTGGCCCTAGATTAATAGTTTGTAAAGCATAATCCTTCTCGGTGACCTCATCTTTACTTTTATCAGCAGCAGGGGTAGCAATATGAATAACCCTATTACTATCTTCATCTCTTTCAATCTTGGAAATCACCTTAGCTACCTTCTTCCTCTTACCCTTTCCAATCTTGGCCAACATCTCATCCCAGTTGAGAGGAGTGTCCTCAATAATGACTTTTTTCCTCCTGATTTCTTTGTCTAGCCAATCCGGAATAGCAGGATCCACCCAAACTTCATCCTTCTTGACCTCTGCATGCTGATCTAATGTCTCATCCTTTTCCTTTTTAGGAGATTGTCCACCTTGGCTTCCCAACTCTGGCTCTTCTTCTTGTAGGGGTGATGGAGTCTTAACAAGGACATCTTCCTTCTTAGGGGATCTGTTATCTTTGCTACTTGCAGGAGAATCCTCATAATGTACGAGTGGAGAAGGATGCATTTCCACATCTCCTACCTCAAGCTCAACAACTGTGCCATAAAGTTCTCCATCCTTAAACGGTTTTTCCTCCTCACTGGTCTTATGCTCTCCATGAGTTGTCTGCTTAGGTATACCCAATGAAGGAGAGGTATCTTTCTGTTGTTCTACAGTGGATGCCATTGGAAGAGGATCTGTCTTTTGCATGGTCTCCTTAGGAGATGTAGTTCTTGACCTTCTTGAATAAACCAAGGTTTTCTCTCCTGAACTCTCCACATCAACCACATGAGGATCCACCTTATCCTTAGAAGTGTCTTGACCTTTCTTCTTAGAAGCCCTAGTTGTCCTTGTCCTTTTTGGCTCTGGAGGAGCATCTTCTTTCTCTGCTTTCTCAAGTTCCTCCTCTTCAGAAGACTTTCCTATTTTTATAGTATGGCTTCTCTTCTTTCCCCTAGGTTTTCTTTTCTTTTTAGGCTCACTCTCCTTAGAGCCTCTGATTTTAATCTTAAAAGGTGAGCTTACCTTAGTTTTTCCTATAGAATCATCCTCACTAGACTCCTCTGAAGTGGAATGAGCATTCAAATTTCCCATCAGATTGAAAGTACAAGGTACCTAGTCGCTTTCCAATTCCCATACTTTATGTTTCAACCAAGACTTGGTAGATTTCAGAATGGGAGCCATCAATTCTTTCAACTTGGTTATTTCCTTTTTGAACCAGTTTATTTCTCCAATGTGCATGTCTTTAACTGATTCAAATGCATGATCCTGGACTAAATTTCCATCATGTTCCAACTAATCATGAATCAACTTAACATTGTACATTCTGATTACATCAACTGGAAGCCTAGAATATCTTTTCTTTCTCACCTCAAAGTCATCCTTGTCATTTTGCCTAGTAGTCCTCTAGATCATCCTTGTGTTGATATTCTTTGGTGGCCTTCTTTTGTGCTTCACCAGTGATGTTAAAGCTCACCCTCTTAGAATGGAAAGGGAACCCATAAGTACTCAACTCCTCCCCTGATGCATGAGCTGATTGGATTGAAAGGAAAACCTCAGCTATACCAATTTTCAAAGGAAAATCCCCACCAAACCCTATCTTGTGCTTCTCTCTTTTAACAATAGCATCAAAATCACATATCTGCCAAGTAACCTCCAAAATTATGACATGGTCAGTAGGATATCTTGGAAATTTGTATGGAACAGTTGGGCATCCATCAATCCTGATATAGGAGAAGGTACAGAATTATATAAACCAAGCTCCATATTTTTTGATCAGCTCCTTGGCTTCATCATAAATTCTCACGTGCTCCACATTTTGAAGCAACCTAGTAATATGCATGGTGAATGCATCGTTTTCTCTTCTATAATTTGGATTTCCTAGGTGCAGCTCATGGTACACCTCATAGATGACATCTTGCCCTAATTTCCCTTTTGGATTCAATCCCCTGTATGGATAAAATCTAGCAAGTACATATATCACATAAGATGACATGGGGAATTTCTTTATTTCCAACACATCTCTCATCTGCCTATCAGTCATTGCACTGATAATTCCTGCCCAATGGTAATTGATTCCTTGCTCAATCTTGTTAATAACATGCACCATCCAATTCTCCAACACCCTAGCACTCTTCAAGCTGGCCACCCTGCTCAACAGTGTGATGGCATCATATATATCTTATCGGAACTTGACCCTATGTAACTGTTTGGGTAACTTGGAGAAATGAGATTTTGGCATTTCTAACCAGGAATTGATCATTTGCTGGGCTTTGGTAGGTTCATCTTCATAGTAAGTTCTAGCCAAATCCATGTCCAAGGCACACACACATGGCAAGTCTGGCATATCAAATGTCTGGGCAATAGAAACTGGATTAAATTTTGCCAATACTCTCCCATCAATGCTGACAATCCTCTGTGTATCAAAGTCATAGTGTCGGGCACATTCCAATATTAGTTCATAGTGTAAGCGGTAGAATGGGGAAAACAAAATAAACAATGCATCTACGCTTCTAAATAGGACATTGCATCTAAAGTTTAATAAATTTAAACTAATTTAAACTAAGAAGCTTCATAAATCTATCCTATTGCTCTCTAACTCTAAAGATTTCTCTAATCTACTTAGCTCTTAGATTTGTAAGCTAATTAAACTATTGAAATGACACTTAGAGAATGAGAAAATGAACTAATTCTATTCCTATATGATTAAATATGTAAATCTTATTGTAATGGCAGCCATGACTGCAAATGCTGGATGCTTGATTGTTGCTTGATGGATGCTAGATGAATGCTTGAATGCTTGATTGCTTGGATGCTTGAATGCTTTGAAAACCTACAGAGTAAGATTGCATAAGTTGGGATCCATTTCTTGTAGCCCAAGAGCTATATTTATAGCTTTCACGGCAGCACAATTGCACAGGAATACGAGATGAGGGGCTATGATTCCATCTGGAGAATTCAAAGGCATGGGATGAGAAGATGGAGCTGATCATGGAGAATGGTTTCTCCCCATGAAAACACCAGGAAAGATAAGAGGGAAGGTGGGTGGAAGGTTGTTGAGAGAATTTTCTGTAGGTTTGTCCCTAAAGCTTTTCCCGTGAATGGCAGTGCCATTAATTTGAATTTTGAAAAATTAATTTTATTGGTGAGTGAATAGTGGTAAAATTTATGCATAAATTTAAATTTTCTTATTTATTTAAATTTAGCAAAAGAGGAATAAATAATTTAATAAATCAAACTATAGGGTTTGTTTATTAAATTAAAAGCAGAATGATAATTAAATAAAAGATTTTAGAGATCTTTATTTAATTAAGAAGAAATGTGACTTAAATAACACAATTTATTCAAATTGTGTATTTAATTTATGATAGAAATATAAAAAAAGTAATAATGATAATAATTAAATAAAACATAGTTTTTAATTTTGTTATTTAATTAAGAGGAATAATATGATGAAAATGATAATAATTAAGTAAAAACAAAGTTTTTAATTTTGTTTATTTAATTAGGAGAGAAGATAGAAGAATTAATAAATGAACTTAATATAAATAAATATTTCTATTTATTTACTAAGTAGAAGAATTTAAGATTAATTAATCAAATAAGTCATATTCAATTAATTAGATTCTCCAGACCAATTTTAGGTGTCTACATTTTGCCCCTCTTTGAAGTGATGTGTTTACGCATTGCTTCAAAGAATGATTTTGCCTCAGCTGCCAGTATTGACGAAAAGTTTAAAATATGCCCCAGATTTTGCCCCAGATGTTGAATTTCGAAATGATAGTGATATATGCCCCCACAGGAGATAAATTGATGAATTTTGGATTTTTATGATTTTTCAAAAAATTTGAATTTTTTATGATGTTTTGATGATGAATTGGTGAAGAAACAATTTATCTCCTGAACAAAATTGTTCAAAAATGCCCCTGTGATAGATAAGAATTAATTCCTCAGAAGGAAAAATAAATAAATCTTGTAAAAATCCTCCTATAAAAGTCAAAAGGTCAATTTCAAAAGTCATTTGTGCATTTGACTTTGACAATCTTGTGATAGTGACCCTTAGAGTATCAGAGCTTCAGGATGCCGATCCCTTTCCACACCCACCGACTCGAGCGTGTGCGCCGTCACCAGCGTCCGACTGACTATGGACCTCCGGTATGTACGCCAAACCTTCCTCGTAATTCGCGCCCATATTTTTGATGCCTTTTTGCACGTTTTTATTTTTTTAGCGCACGGTAGATGCGGTGTAGTGCGTCACTGACCTGTTGTAGCATGCCATAGTTTTAGCGCGCCCATTGAATTTGTAGCACATCCATGCATTAGGGTAGCGTGTCAGGAGTTTTAGCGCGCAGGGTTGTTTTTGTAGCGCGTCCATAAGATTTTGTAGTGCGCCAGAAATTTTAGCGCGTCCGGTCAATTTTGTAGTGCCCATAAGGTTTTGTAGCGCGTCAGAATTTTTAGCGCGTATGGTCAATTTTGTAGCACTTGGGAGAATTGATTGATGAAACATTGTGCATTTTGATTTTCGTCGATTTGTTGGTGATTCCATCTAGTTTAGTTTGATGTTGACTAAATAAATGGTAAACGATCTCATGATGAGCGAGATTCATTGATTTGATAATTATGACCCTCATGATAGGCGAGGAATAATTGAGAATGTCTGAAAGAATGAACCTGATTGATAGATGAGGGTTCTTTCTTGATAAATTGATCATTTGATAGGTAAAAGCACAATTTTTAGTAATTGATAACCTCGTGATGTTGGATATGCTTATTGATAACATATTGATCTGTAAAATGTTCTGTTTGTATGATAACAGGAGCATTTAGATGTTATTCAGGTGCGAGAGCAGTTCCCGTGGCCCTTTGATATGATACCACGACTTACGCCAGACGAGAGATAGCATATTACTGATTGTGGCTTAGCGAGATTATTGGATATGCCCCATATTAGACTTAATAGGGGTCTGTTGACAGCTTTAGCAGAGCGGTGGCATAGTGACCACAACACCTTTCACTTACCTACTGGCGAGATGATGTGACGCCAGAGGATGTATGGCATATTATTCGCATTCCTTTTGTTGGAGAGATTGTAGTGCATGATTCAGAGGAGGTTGGTGGGGTAGAGGCTATGCGGAGAGTCTTTCAGGATCCGTAGATTGCCAGAGAGTGGATTCCTTGGGTAGAGATGCATGATTCATATGCCCCACTTCCTTCAGTTTTGGCTGGCTTTATTGGTGGATTCCTTTGTCCTGATAAGAGGTCAAAGGGTCTATCTCTCAGATGGGGTCAGATATTAGAGGGTCTAGTAGCCCACAGGACGAGATATGCTTGGGGCATGTGCATGCTTGCCCAGTTGTATCATGATTTACACTAGATTGTGTACCTTGGAGGTAGCAGTTTATCGGCAGGGGCTACACTTCTTCAGGTATGGGCATGGGAGCATATTGCTGTTACGCGTCCCGTGCCAGTGTTAGCGAGACCAGCGTCGAGGCCTTATGCGTTTCGGTATAGAGGTAGGCCTACCCAGCATATGATGGGTAAGCTAGAGTATTGGAGGTGGATTATTGATGATGTGGAGGCAGTGACTTGGCGTCCCTATTTGGACTGTGATGTCTGGGATGATGATGATATTGAGTTGGGGTTCTTGTCCGATTCGATGTATTTGATTGGGAAGAGCCCCAGGATCTTGGAGCGATTCCTATTTTGTTGCGTATACAGGCAGTATGGTATTGTGCAGTGTATGCCATAGGGAGTGGCACATTACGGACGACGTCGGATAGATGTCAGTGATTGGGGCCCTAGTTTGCCTTATGGGGCACTCGTTGAGGGTTACTGTGCTCTGCAGCCATCAGCATGAGATGTTCGATAGGACATTGTCGAGGCACCTGTTACTCCCGAGTATGGAGAGTACTTGGCTTTGCACCCTCCTCCACGTGTTACTATATTCTAGATGAGCCAGTGCCAGCACCAGCACCAGCACCAGCACCAGCAAGGGGTGGTCAGGTTGGTCAGAGACGAGGGAGAGATGATGCTAGTGAGGGTAGT
>VDFB02256132.1:124393247-124438162 GCA_007258455.2 Sequoia sempervirens
GATGCATGAGCTGATTGGATTGAAAGGAAAACCTCAGCTATACCAATTTTCAAAGGAAAATCCCCACCAAACCCTATCTTGTGCTTCTCTCTTTTAACAATAGCATCAAAATCACATATCTGCCAAGTAACCTCCAAAATTATGACATGGTCAGTAGGATATCTTGGAAATTTGTATGGAACAGTTGGGCATCCATCAATCCTGATATAGGAGAAGGTACAGAATTATATAAACCAAGCTCCATATTTTTTGATCAGCTCCTTGGCTTCATCATAAATTCTCACGTGCTCCACATTTTGAAGCAACCTAGTAATATGCATGGTGAATGCATCGTTTTCTCTTCTATAATTTGGATTTCCTAGGTGCAGCTCATGGTACACCTCATAGATGACATCTTGCCCTAATTTCCCTTTTGGATTCAATCCCCTGTATGGATAAAATCTAGCAAGTACATATATCACATAAGATGACATGGGGAATTTCTTTATTTCCAACACATCTCTCATCTGCCTATCAGTCATTGCACTGATAATTCCTGCCCAATGGTAATTGATTCCTTGCTCAATCTTGTTAATAACATGCACCATCCAATTCTCCAACACCCTAGCACTCTTCAAGCTGGCCACCCTGCTCAACAGTGTGATGGCATCATATATATCTTATCGGAACTTGACCCTATGTAACTGTTTGGGTAACTTGGAGAAATGAGATTTTGGCATTTCTAACCAGGAATTGATCATTTGCTGGGCTTTGGTAGGTTCATCTTCATAGTAAGTTCTAGCCAAATCCATGTCCAAGGCACACACACATGGCAAGTCTGGCATATCAAATGTCTGGGCAATAGAAACTGGATTAAATTTTGCCAATACTCTCCCATCAATGCTGACAATCCTCTGTGTATCAAAGTCATAGTGTCGGGCACATTCCAATATTAGTTCATAGTGTAAGCGGTAGAATGGGGAAAACAAAATAAACAATGCATCTACGCTTCTAAATAGGACATTGCATCTAAAGTTTAATAAATTTAAACTAATTTAAACTAAGAAGCTTCATAAATCTATCCTATTGCTCTCTAACTCTAAAGATTTCTCTAATCTACTTAGCTCTTAGATTTGTAAGCTAATTAAACTATTGAAATGACACTTAGAGAATGAGAAAATGAACTAATTCTATTCCTATATGATTAAATATGTAAATCTTATTGTAATGGCAGCCATGACTGCAAATGCTGGATGCTTGATTGTTGCTTGATGGATGCTAGATGAATGCTTGAATGCTTGATTGCTTGGATGCTTGAATGCTTTGAAAACCTACAGAGTAAGATTGCATAAGTTGGGATCCATTTCTTGTAGCCCAAGAGCTATATTTATAGCTTTCACGGCAGCACAATTGCACAGGAATACGAGATGAGGGGCTATGATTCCATCTGGAGAATTCAAAGGCATGGGATGAGAAGATGGAGCTGATCATGGAGAATGGTTTCTCCCCATGAAAACACCAGGAAAGATAAGAGGGAAGGTGGGTGGAAGGTTGTTGAGAGAATCTTCTCGTAGTTTGTCCCCAAAGCCTCATGAATGGCAAAGCAATATTAATTTGAATTTTTAAAAATTAATTTTAATAGTGAGTGAATAGTAGAATTTAGCATAAATTTAAATATTTTTGATTTACTTAAATTTAGCAAAAGAAGAATAAATAATTTAATAAATCAAACTATAGGGTTCGTTTATTAAATTAAAAGGAGAATGATTATTAAATAAAAGATTTTTAGAGATCTTTATTTAATTAAGAAGAAATGTGGTTTTAAATAACACAAATTGTGTATTTAATTTATGATAGAAATATAAAAAGTAATAATGATAATAATTAAATAAAACATAGTTTTTAATTTTGTTATTTAATTAAGAGGAATAATATGATGAAAATGATAATAATTAAGTAAAAACAAAGTTTTTAATTTTGTTTATTTAATTAGGAGAGAAGATAGAAGAATTAATAAATGAACTTAATATAAATAAATATTTCTATTTATTTACTAAGTAGAAGAATTTAAGATTAATTAATCAAATAAGTCATATTCAATTAATTAGATTCTCCAGACCAATTTTAGGTGTCTACATTTTGCCCCTCTTTCAAGTGATGTGTTTACGCATTGCTTCAAAGAATGATTTTGCCTCAGCTGCCAGTATTGACGAAAAGTTTAAAATATGCCCCAGATTTTGCCCCAGATGTTGAATTTCGAAATGATAGCGATATATGCCCCCATGGGAGATAAATTGATGAATTTTGGATTTTTATGATTTTTCAAAATTTTTGAATTTTTATGATGTTTTGATGATGAATTGGTGAAGAAACAATTTATCTCCCGACAAAATTGTTCAAAAATGCCCCTATGATAGATAAGAATTAATTCCTCAGAAGGAAAAATAAATAAATCCTGTAAAAATCCTCCTATAAAAGCTCAAAAGGTCAATTTCAAAAGTCATTTGTGCATTTGACTTTGACAATCTTGTGATAGTGACCCTTAGAGTATCAGAGCTTCAAGATGTTGATCCCTTTCCACACCCACCGACTCGAGTGTGTGCCCCGTCACCAGTGTCCGGCCGACTATGGACCTCCGATATGTACGCCAAACCTTCCTTGTAATTCACGCCTGTATTTTTGATGCCTTTTTGCACGTTTTTATTTTTTAGCGCACGGTAGATGCGGTGTAGCTCGTCGCTGACCTGTTGTAGAGTGCCATAGTTTTAGCACGCCCATTGAATTCTGTAGCGCATCCATGCATTAGGGTAGCGCGTCAGGAGTTTTAGCGTGCAGGGTTGTTTTTGTAGCATGTCCATAAGATTTTGTAGCACGCCAAAAAATTTAGCGCGTCCGATCAATTTTGTAGCACGCCCATAAGGTTTTGTAGTGCGCCATAATTTTTAGCGCGTATGGTCAATTTTGTAGCGCTTGGGAGAATTAATTGATGAAACATTATGCATTTTGATTTTCATCGATTTGTTGGTGATTCCATCTAGTTTAGTTTGATGTTGACTAAATAAATGGTAAACGATCTCATTATGAGCGAGATTCATTGATTTGATAATTATGACCCTCATGATAGGCGAGGAATAATTGAGAATGTCTGAAAGAATGAACCTGATTGATAGATGAGGGTTCTTTCTTGATAAATTGATCATTTGATAGGTAAAAGCACAATTTTTAGTAATTGATAACCTCGTGATGTTGGATATGCTTATTGATAACATATTGATCTGTAAAATGTTTTGTTTGTATGATAACAGGAGCATTTAGATGTTATTCAGGTGCGAGAGCAATTCCCGTGGCCCTTTGATATGATACCATGACTTACGCCAGACGAGAGATAGCATATTACTGATTGTGGCTTAGCGACATTATTGGATATGCCCCATATTAGACTTAATAGGGGTCTGTTGACAGCTTTAGCAGAGCGGTGGCATAGTGACCACAACACCTTTCACTTACCTACTGGTGAGATGACTGTGACGCCAGAGGATGTATGGCATATTCTTCGCATTCCTTTTTTTGGAGAGATTGTAGTGCATGATTCAGAGGAGGTTGGTGGGGTAGAGGCTATGCGGAGAGTCTTTCAGGATCCCCAGATTGCCGGAGAGTGGATTCCTTGGGTAGAGATGCATGATTCATATGCCCCACTTCCTTCAGTTTTGGCTGGCTTTATTGGTGGATTCCTTTTTCCTGATAAGAGGTCAAAGGGTCTATCTCTTGGATGGGGTCGGATATTAGAGGGTCTGGTGGCCCACAGGATGAGATATGCTTGGGGCATGTGCATGCTTGTCCAGTTGTATCATGATTTACACTGGATTGTGTACCTTGGAGGTAGCAGTTTATCGGCAGGGGCTACACTTCTTCAGGTATGGGCATGGGAGCATATTGCTATTACGCGTCCTGTGCCAGTGTTAGCGAGACTAGTGTCAAGACCTTATGTGTTTCGGTATAGAGGCAGGCCTACCCAGCATATGATGGGTAAGCTAGAGTATTGGAGGCGGATTATTGATGATGTGGAGGCAGTGACTTGGCGTCCCTATTTGGACTGTGATTTCTGGGATGATGATGATATTGAGTTGGGGTTCTTGTCCGATTCTATGTATTTGATTGGGAAGAGCCCCAGGATCTTGGATCGATTCTTGTTTCGTCGCGTATACAGGTAGTATGGTATCGTGCAGTGTATGCCATAGGGAGTGGCACATTACGGACGACGTCGGATAGATGTCAGTGATTGGGGCCCTAGTTTTCCTTATGGGGCACTCATTGAGGGTTACCGTGCTCTGTAGCCATCAGCATGGGATGTTCGATGGGACATTGTCTAGGCACCTATTACTCCCAAGTATGAAGAGTACTTGGCTTTGCACCCTCCTCCACGTATTACTATTCCAGATGAGCCATTTCCAGCACCAGCGGTAGCACCCGCACCAGTAGCACCAGTAGCAACACCAGCAGGGGTTGGTTAGGTTGGTCAGAGACAGGGGAGAGATGATGCTAGTGAGGGTAGTAGTGATGATGATAGTGAGAGCAGTGAGGAGAGTAGTGATGATGATGGCAGAGATGGGGGGAGACCGAGTATGGCAGGTACCTCAAAGCCATCTTCCAGTATGCCTCGTAAGAGGCAGGCTGTTGCTTCCTCGTCGGTAGATCCATCAGAGGTTGCAGGTCTACAGGTGCAGATTCAGACCTTACAGGGATAGCTAGCACAGGTGCAGGGCTTACTAGTACAGACACAGGCACAAATGCAGGCACAACTAGCTACTGCACAGACACAGATTACCTCTCTGATTGGTGAGAGAGATGGGGCTCTACAGGCAGCAGCGACAGCACAGGTTCAGCTAGCAGGTGTATGAGCACAGTTGACCACTACTCAGGCACAGATCACAGCCTTGACTGCAGAGCGAGATACTATCAGACGGGCAGCCGAGACAGCACAAGCTACGACAGAGGTTGCAGAGAGTGGCAGATGGGACCTCTATTGTAGATTACATGTGAGAGGCCATGCGGGTAGGTGCTGAGATTGAGTTCTATAGGAGCCGTTATCATGAGCTTTGCCCCCTAGAGTAGAGAGTCAGTTATGCCCAGTCCCGCTCAGAGAGGACTCGTTCGAGGACAGTGAGCAGGGGTGTGACACAGCCTCTTCCGAGGGATCCGAGAGATCTTGGGACATCTGGTGGTGATACTGATACTGGTGCAAGACCTGCTCCTTCTGGTGGGAGCACCACTTGAGATTATTTGTATACCCTTTTGAGAGATATGTATAGCCATTTTTGACATGATGTTATTTTCATCTTTTTCAAACTTCATTGTATACTTGACACTTGATGAGGCATATATGTGCAATGGTTTGATTGATCTATGATATGTTTTTATACGATTTATGTGATGGATGCATTGATCTTATGATGTTTTCTACATGATTGATGTGATGGATGCATTTTAGTTTCTATGTTTTATGATGATTTATTTTACTAGCTTGTATGGATGCATTAATGATGATGTGATATGACATTGATGGTGTATTTCCTTTCTTAATGAGATGCCAGGTATGATAAATAAAATGTGATGTAAATGAATGATGAATGAAATGAAAATGTGAATGAATGATGTATGAATGAGATATTAGTGAGGCGTAAATGAAATGATATTTGGATGCAATGTAATATAGCATGAGATATAAATTATTGATGTGTGTAATGAGATGTTATGTGATAGATAAACTGATATGTTATATATGATATATAAAATGAGATGTGAGTGAAATGATGTATGTAATGAATGAGATGTAAATGAATGAAATATATAATGAGATGTAAAATGAAATGAAGTATAAATGATGTATATAAATGAGATGTAAGTGAAATGAAATATGAAATGTGAATAAAATGATATACGGATTTAATGTAAATGAATGATGTAAATGAAATGAGATATTAATGAAATGTGATGAAATGTGAATGGATGAAATGATATAAATGAAATGAGATATTAATGAAATGTGAATGGATAGAATGTAATGAAATGATATATAAAATGAAATGTAATGAATGATGTAAATGAAATGAGATATTAATGAAATGTGATGAAATGTGAATGGATGAAATGCAATGAAAATGTATGATGAAAATGTAATGATGTATGATGAAATGTAAATGAATGATGTAAATGAAATGAGATATTAATGAAATGTGATGAAATGTGAATGGATGAAATGCAATGAAAATGTATGATGAAAATGTAATGATGTATGATGAAATGTGATGAAATGTAAATGAATGATGTAAATGAAATGAGATATTAATGAAATGTGATGAAATGTGAATGAATGAAATGCAATGAAAATGTATGATGAAAATGTAATGATGTATGATGAAAATGTAAATAGTGTATGATATATGAGATGGAATGCAATGATATATGATGTACGAATGAAATGGAATGGTGTATGAATGATATGTAAATGAAATGATGTATAGATGTATGATGTATCTAATGAAATGGGAATGAATGATGTAACATAACATGTATATGATGCCACGAAATGAGATGTTTATTGTGAATTTTATGATGAGATGAAGAAATGACTTTATATGCATGCCATTATGAAAATTGCATGTGTCGAGTATACTCAATCTTTAATAAGAAAAGATAACATCGTGTGTGAATGAATCATTGTAACTTGTGCAACTAGTACTCTGCAGATGTATTATTATGAATGCAATCTATGTTAACAATGCAATACCAATGCAAACCTAAGTGTCATTTCAATAATCATTTTATTCTGCTTTGTATCATCACTGAGCTTTATTTTAAAATGTTGAAAGTGAATACAAGCATCAATGATATGAGATAGACCAATGATGACCTGAGTATTTCTTTCGTGATTTTTGATATTGCAAGCGAACACAAGCATCAAGGTATAAGATAGACCAATGATGACCTGAGCATTTCTTGCATAAACAAACAAGAATTAATCATTTTCTTAAGTGAATCAGAATGTCATCCATGATACTTGGTAGAGCACTTCCCGCGACAATTCACAAAATAATAATGACTAACTCACAAACAGCAAACAAAGAAAAGGTATCATTCTTCTTCCTTACTTCTCTAGTTTAATACATCATCGAGTAGCTCCAAAGAAATGATAATCAAATGATAAAATGAAAAGCACCACAATTCAAATTCTACTTAATGTATTTTCAAATCATTATTCAGATTTAGATCATCAGTGTTGAAATGTGTGTGCGGATGTTTGCATGATATTCTCAAACAGTTGACCAAATAATGTGACCTATCATAGGGGTCTCGGGGACTGATCAAAGATTAGTCTTGCCTACGTTATACACGCAGAGACCACGTAGTTCAACTGACACAGACTCCAATCTATTTGTGTTTTCAATTTTTTGATGTTTTTGGATTTTGATTTTTTGATGTTTTTGGATTTTGATTTTCTGATGTTTTTGGGTTTTGACTTTCTGATGTTTTTGGATTTTGATTTTATGATGTTTTTGGATTTTGACTTTCTGATGTTTTTGGATTTTTATTTTCTGATGTTTTTGGATTTTGATTTTCTGATGTTTTTGGATTTTGATTTTATGATGTTTTTGGATTTTGACTTTCTGATTTCACTTGATGTTGTCATGTTCGACTGCCTTTCCATTTAAGCTAAAAGTTCATTGTACCAAATAACACTAGGATGTTGCCCCCAAGCTAGGGTAAAACATGATATCTTTGTCATGACATGGATAGTGATAATGATTATCACAAATGATAGATGGAAATGATCTGAAAGGAAACAATCATGAGAAAACTATACCTGATAGATAGAGGAGCTGGTGAAAATCACAAGTAACGCCTGTTTGCCAGGTTTTCATCACTTGTTTTTATTGTGTCCTCTTTCTTTTTCTTTTGTATTTTTCTTCTTCTTTTTTTTATTTCTTTTTTATTTCTTTTTCTGTCATCATGATGCCTATTTTCCAGGTTTTCATCAAGACAACTTTATTGATCGTGCACTAGGTGTCCTCATGTGTAGAATCACCTGAGATGAATGCTGTTCATGGGCTCCTCCATTATGTCTCCTTCTGGTGTAGACAACTGATATGCTCCTGATCCATAAACTGATATGATGACATAAGGTCCTATCCAGTTAGGTTCAAACTTGCCTTTTTTTTCCCTATTTGCTTGATTTCTAGGGTTTTCCCATAGGACCAAGTCTCTGATCTGGAAGACTCTAGGCTTAACCCTATGATTATAGTTCCTAGACATTCTTTGTTGATAGGCTGTCAAATGGTTGATAGCTTGTTGTCGTCGTTCATTAAGTAGTTCTAGTTCTTGAAGTCTAGAGATCCTATAATCCTCATCTGAAATAAGTCCCTTTATTGAAACTCGAAGGGATGGAATTTCTACCTCGATAGGTAATATTGCTTCTGATCCATAAACAAGAGCATATGGTGTAGCTCCTATTGGTGTTCTGATGCTAGTCCTATAAGCCCAAAGAGCAGGGTTAAGCTGAACATGCCAATCACGCCCTACTTCATTTACAGTCTTCTTGAGAATCTTTAGGATTGTTTTGTTTGAAGCTTATGCTTTCCCATTACCTTGAGGGTAATACAGGGTTGAAAAGCGATGTTGGATGTGGAACTTTTCACACAGCTCTTGGACGTCTTGGTTTTTGAAAGGCCTACCATTATCTGTAATGATTGACTGGGGTATCCCATATCTACAAATGAGATAATTAAGTATGAAATATGATATTTGCTTCCCAGTGATTGTAGTTAAGGGAACCGCCTCCACCCATTTTGTAAAATATTTTGTTGCTATGATAATGAACTTGTGTCCATTAGATGAAGATGGGTTAATTTTCCCTACCAGGTCTAATCCCCACTGACAGAAAGGCCATGTAGTTGTGAATGGATGTAGCTCCTGTGCTGGTGCATGTATAAGGTTGCCATGAATTTGACATTTTTGGCATCTCTTAACAAAATAGTAAGATTCTTGCTCCATGTGTGGCCAGTAATACCCTAAACGAAGGAGTTTCTTGGCTAAAGATAATCCACTTGAATGTGTACCACAAATTCCTTCATGGACCTCATGTAAAGCGAAAGCGGATTCATTATGTTCTAAACAACACAAAAGAGTACCATCTAGGCCTCGATGGTAAAGGGTGTCAGCAATAATGGTATGTTTGGCAGATTGGCATATGAAGTTGCGCTTTTGGTTGCGAGAAAGATCTGGTGGTAAGATATTATCTTTTAGATAAGTATAAATGTCTCCATAAATGGAAGATTGGGCACTATCCAAAAGGCTTATGGTTTGGGATTTGGGATTTGCGTATGCAGGATTTGATACTTGTTCTACAATAAATCGATAATGATCTTGCGTTTCAGGCATTTGTAGTAGAGATGCTATTGTGGCCATGGCATCTGCTGCTTTGTTCTCTGATCTTGGTATCTGCTCAAATTTGATTTCTATGAAGTATTTTCTTAGATCATCTACCAGTCTTTTGTATAAAATCAGTGTGTCATCCTTAATTTGGTAATCATTGTTGACCTGATAGATGATCAACTGGGAGTCTCCATACACCTATAGTTCTGTGATTTTCCAGTCAATAGCTACTTTAATTCCAAGGATAAAAGCTTCATATTCTTCCACATTGTTAGTGCAGCGAAAGGTAAGCCTGTAAGATCACGGAATTATGTGCCCAAGAGGTGTAACAAATAAAATTCCTGCCCCTGATCCATGTTGTGTGTAGGATCCATCGAAGTAGAGTTGCCATGGTTGTGTTGTAATGTTGAGGATATCTGCATCAGGAAATTCCATGGTCATAGGATGATAGTCTGATAATGGAGCTTCTGCTAATTCGTCGGTGATGACTTGTCCTTTGATAGCTCACCTTTCAACATACTGAATGTCAAACTCACTGAGGAGCATGACCCACTTTTCCAACCTTCCTGTTAAAGCTGCTTTGCTCAGTAAATACTTGAGAGGATCAATTTTTGCAATGAGCTTTACCGTGTGAGTGAGCATATAGTGTCACAAATTTTGTGTTGCAAATACTACTGCTAAGCATGATTTTTCAATGAAGGTGTAATTTACTTCATGTCCATTGAGTGTCTTGCTGATCTAGTATATTGCCTATTCCTTTCCTTCTCTGTCCTCTTGTGCTAGCAAGGCTCCTAAAGAGATATCCATTGTAGTGATATATAGCAACAATGGCTTGTTTTCACTGGGTGGCACCAAGATTGGTGGTGTCATTAAATAATGCTTGATTTGATTGAAAGTACTCTCACACTGTTCATCCCATTTAAAAGACACATTTTTATGCAAAAGATGGTTGAATGGATGACATCGATCTGCTAGTTGAGAGATGAATCTTCTGATGGACTATAGTCGGCCTTGTAGAGATCTTAATGTGCTGATATTCTTAGGAGGTGGCATTTCCATGATGGCTTTGACTTTTGCTGGATCTACTTCATTTCCTTTTGTAGAAACTATGTATCCAAGGAGTTTTGCCGATGTTACTCCAAAGGCACATTTCTTGGGATTTAATCTGACTTTAAATTTCTCCAACCTGTCAAATATTTTGCCTAGTATCTCAAGATGTCCTCTGGTGTAAGATTTGCTAAGATGTTGTCCACATAGTCCTCCATGAAGGTGTGCATCATGTCATGGAAGATTGTTGTCATAGCTCGCTGGTATGTAGCTCCTACATTCTTTAACCCAAAAGGCATGACGTTCCAGCAAAAGGTACCCCATGGACATGTAAATGTTGTCTTTTCTTGGTCTTCAAGAGCTATTTTGATTTGTTTATCCCGAAAATCCATCCATGAGTGATAGTATTTGACACAGTCGCTAGGATCTTATGACGTTCATGTTTGGCAAGAAAACATCCTTTGACATGCTCTATTTAAATCCCGAAAATCAGTACATATTTTGATGGTGTGATCTAGTTTTGAAACAAGTACAATGTTGGATATCCATTCAGCATAATCAATAGATCTGATAAATCCAGCATCTAGTAGTTTCTTCAAATCATTTTTTACCAATAATGCAACATGTGGATGCATTTTTCTCAGTTTTTGTTTTACTGGTTTAGTGCCAACTGGTAAGGATAAGTGATGCATAATGAGATCTATGTCTAAGCCTGGCATGTCAAAGTATGACCATGCAAAATTGATGCATCGCTTTTCAAAGAATTTGATAAAATATACCTTTTCAGACCGTCAAGGATGCCGTGTGAGGCCTTTGCTTTCTCCTCACAGCCACATTAACATACCTGTGGTCTTCACCAACACCATGATCTTTCATGGTAATGTTGGGAGGATGTCAAACCTTCCATCCCTATGCCCCAAATGAGGTTTTCACCATTGGATGCGTTCTTTGTTTTTACTATTTTAGGATCAAATACTGCCATAGAATGGTTTTCACCATTAGATCCATTTTTTTCTTTCATATTTTTGCAACTGGAAGGCTTGGCATCCTCCTGCCTAAAAGCATCATTAAAAGAAGTATTGGTAGAACAAGTATCGGATTCCTCACAACAAAGGTAATTAATAATGGTGGAATCATTATCAAAAATAGGGAGATCAATAGGGTGTTGGGGTTCCCATTCGATAAGCTCGGGATGCAGTAAAGGCAACGAATCATTAGATGGGTTGAGGTCAGCGATTGTGAAAGCTCAGACAGAAATGTCATCTAGGTTGTTAATGGTTATGTCGAGGCCTACAAAGGTATTTTCTTCCACATCATTTATCTCAATCGATGTCCGTTCATCTTCACTTGAGTCATCAAAATTTTGTGATTCAAAGACAATAGGATTAAAACTCGAGCTTTGACCCTCTTCGCATTTGGGGGTATACTTTTTGATAATGTCGATCTGAATATCTTCATAGGAAAGATCTAATAAGTTGTCCCACTCATATTCATTTGAATCTGTTTCAGAGTTATCCCGTATTTGAAGAATACGCTCCTCAGTTTTATTGGTGATTTCTGCCCTTGCTTCTTCGGTGTATCCTAGTCCAGTTCTACCATTCTGCTGAATTGCGAGAACTTGGATTGGTTCGGTTATACTTTGTTTCCCTCGATCAAGAGATCCTTGTTCTGTTGTATATCCTAGTCCCGTTTTATCCTTATGTTGGAGCGTAAGAGGCTGGATTGGTTCTGTTATGCCTTGTTTCCTTAACCCAAGAGGTCCCTGTCCTGAATATCCCATCTTCTCCAGAATAGTTTTTCCCTTTCCATATTGATTTGTCTCTATGATATTACTTGTAGAAGTAGAGGCTTCCTCATCCTTATAAATCCAATTTAGTATGGCCTTATCTTCTGATTCTTCATCTAAGTTCCCAGCTTTTACAAATCTGCCATCTAATGTTGTTGTAGATTGTTCTGAATTTTGGGTGATTGTAGATGGTTGTCCATACATTTGTAAGGAGGGTAACATTTGTGATAGATGAAATGAGTGTCCAACACCATATTCACTTATTCCTTTGTCACTTATCTGTATTTCCTTGGTGAATTGATGTGAGAGTGGAGCCAATTGTTCTTCAACATTTGAAGGGTTAGATTGTACCACCCTTATCTCTTGTGATTTTTGTTGTTTTGGAAGCCATTTTGATATGAAGTTCTGCTGTTGCTCACCATCTGATGTGCTAACTTCTCTATTGTGAGGTATGAGTGTATCCTGAGATGTCTTCAATGTATGACAAGCTTGGGTGTCATTGTAGTCTACTGTGATTGTTACCTCCTGTCCATTGAAGGGAAATTTTAGGCATTGATGATAGGTAGAAGGTACTGCTTGCATATCATGGATCCAAGGGTGTCCCAATAGTATGTTGTATGTCAGTTCCCTATCTAAGACTTGGCAAACCACTTTTTGGACAATAGGCCCCACTTGAATGGGTAATATGATCAACCCTTTAGAGGACCTTTCTTCTTCATCATATGATTTGATTGTGATTTTTCTTCTTGTATCAATGGCTTCATCTGAGTATCCTAGTGCATGAATTAGCTTTAAGGTACAAATATTTAAACCAGCCCCTCCATCTATTAGGACATGCTTTACACGGTGTTTATGGATGAGGACTTCAATGTGAAGAGCAGAGTTATGTGGATGGGTGAGTGATACATCATCATGTTTGAGAATGAAAGAATGATGTGTGTGGATAGACAGTCCCACTGGCTTGGAACCTATATACATCCAGATTTTTAGGTAATGTAATATATAAGAGCTCGCTCAAGAACCTCTCTTGAAAGATGTGTTTTTAAAAGTTCCAGATGGATATTTGTCGGGTATTTTCTGTAATTGATCATGAGGTCAAGTATTGACCAGAGGAGGATCCATAGACAGATGACAATTGATGCCCTTTCTAATATAATTTTGATCAGTTTTAGCTGTAAGTATTAACTGTAATGGCAATTTTGTTTCTTGAGGTATACTAATTTGCTTCAGACTTGTTCATACAAGTTGTACCAAACTAAGATATGTCATTTAATTGACTGAAAACAACCACAGAAGAGACCCTTCCATAGCGAAGGGCAAGAGACTTTGAATGTTAAAGATTCGTTTTAGCCCCACAAATACTTTCATCTATGTAATGTATGCCTTAACCACAAACAAGGACCTTATTTTGGATGGCAGTGACAAAGTCACACCATGATGGCCTGACCTGGAGGCCCAATTCTCTTGCAACAGAATATTGTTTTTCTACCTAAAAGTTTTTATTTAACTCCATCCAACAAAGATTATCCAATGTATGCAAATTTTCATTTATTGGATGGTCGTTGGAATGATTGGGTTTTTGTTTCTCCACTGTTTTGATTATTTCCTTGATCACTACTTTGTTTGACATTAAAACCATTGTTTTGTTTGTTTGTAGGGGTTGGCATCAAGGTGAATACTGGTTTAGATGTGTGTGTATCGATCATGGTATCAGTATTCTTGTTCTTTTTCCAAAATCTTGGCTTTTCGTTGTTGTTGTTAGGGGAATTGTTATTGTTTGAACCCTCAATGAAGTGTTTGATCGTTCCTCTTTTGATTAGAGCTTCTTCGATTTTGAGCCCCTTTTCGATAACTTGTTCAAATGTAGATGGACATTGTAAATCCAATTTGTAATTCATGTCATCCACTAAGTTATCAATGAACATCTCTATCTTCTCCTCTTCAGGAATGGATCTAGGGTATTTAGCAAATAGCCTTCTCCATCGTTGGAGAAAGGAAAGAAACTTTTCACCCTTTGCTTGTTTGGTATTGTAGAGTTCTTTTAAGGTTACCCCATGTTGGATGTTGAATGAGAAGTGTGTTATGAACCTATTGATTAGTTCTTCAAAGGATTGAATCCCAGGTTCTAATTTAGAAAACCACTCCATGCAAGTGTTTCCTAAGCTTCTTGGAAATAGTCATAGTAAGTAAGAGTCCTCGTGTGCAAACTCTATGCTCATGGCTCAAAATTCTCATACGTGATCAAATGGATCGATTCTTCCATTATACTTGTTGTGACGTTGGGGCCCAAGAATGGTATTGCCACGCTGAACTGAATGGCAGCGTCTTGTAAGGAATATCTCTTTGTTGGCCCTTGTTGGATATTTTGGAACTGTAATTGTAACTGTTGGATTTGTTTTGTCAAAGCATCTATTTGATTTGGGTTTTCCACATTAGTTGTCTTGGGTGTGTTTGTTTCCTTGAGTTGATTGACATCAAAGTCTTTAGGAAGCTTAGCACCTTTGTCAGCTAATAATAAAAGATACTTTTCCATATCTTGCTCTAGCATCTTTTCCATAAATTTATGGAAATGAGGGTCTTGTTGAACTTTCTTGATTTCCTCTGTAGTTATTTCCTTCTCATGTGAGTTAGTGAGAGGATCAATGTTGCTATATCATCCCCAAGGGTTTTCTTCAGCCATGGCTGCTATTATTTCATTTTCCTCTTGTTGTTGTTTTTGATATGCTGATCATGTGAAAATAGGCATACAAATGTTAGAGTTTTACTCTAGACTTTGATCTTGGATTTTTGATTGAATTGTCGAGGTTTTTGATTTAAAATCTGATTTAGTCGTGTCTAGTTTCGTGATGGTAGGATGATAAAAATCCTTGATAGGGAAATTTTGACAGAAAATCTCAGATTTGGTGATAATGACACTTTGCAAGATGTTTCAAGATCTAGGTGTAAGGGTAAAGTTTTCCTTTTCTATGACCCAAATGTTCTGGACTGTGGAAAAAAAAGTTCTAGATTGGTGAAAACCTTGTTATCGATATGGGAAAACTAATAAACTACCTTACCAACTCTCTATTTTTCTGACTTTCTGGAGTGCTAAAACAAAAACCCTATGCGCTAAAACAGAGACTTTACACGCTAAAACAGAGGAGCTACGCGCTGGAACAGAGACCTAAAGCACTAAAACAGAGATTTTGCATGCTGGAACATAGACTCTACGTGCTGAAACAAAGACCTAAAGCGCTGGAATAGAGAATTTACGTGCTAAAATAGAGGAGCTGCACACTGGAACAGAGACTGAAAGCACTAAAATAGAGACTCTACATGTTGGAATAGAGACTCTACACGCTGAAATAGAGACCGGAGGTGCTAAGACAAAAACTATCTTATTCTATGAAACTCACTTGGTCTAGTATTGTATTGTATGGCTGGTTGTGGGATGTATTTTGGACGAATTATTTGACTATGATTGTGATGTTGCCTAAGAGCTCTCCTTTGATAAAATGCTTGTGAATCTAAGGGAGCTACAACATAGTCGTCCGTATAACCTCTAGAGAAATTGTGATACCTATGAATAAAAGTCCTATGTTGGAGTAGAACTTTCCTGCTTTGATATAGAAATCGTTGCTTTCTCAAAAGTTGTTTGTATGTGAGTGTTTTATTTGGTTTTCTGATTCGTTTGACAAGAGATTTCTTGACAAACTTGGTGGATACCCAATCTCGAATCATGAGAATTCCACAAGTGTTTTGATTTTGAGGATTTTTTTATTTTTTTTGTGATGATCTTATCTGAATTTAATGAGAGAAAACACAGCAAGCAAGAATAGAATGGTTGTTTTTTTTAAATCCTAGAATCTAAACAGATAGTGTATGTTCTTAAGAATCAAGCATGATTCTTTTTGATTTTTACTGGTTTATAACAAATAAAACACTTCAGATAGACTCACTCCTAGAGACAAAAGGTCATCGTTATATACTCGAACGACCCACAGCTTGGAATTGTGTCGACTCACATAGCCATGTCACCCCCTAGAGGGTGCCCGTGTTTTTGTCTTTTCTAGGTGCGTACTCAGAGTGATGGAAGTGGATATCGGATCCCTTGAGCAAATAGTCCTTGGCAATTATATGGTGAGTGCTTGAGGGTAGATTCTTCCCCGCCCCTGCACCGTCGAGTATTACAATGTTTAGAAACTGACAAGCGTGCTTCTAGTTCTAGGTTCTTAGATAGGGTTTCCATTCGGAGTGGCAAATGGATAAACTCCCTCAAGAGACCTCCCAATCTTTAGAACAAAGATTTTGGGGATGGTTATCCTGCACACTTCCATTGAAAGAGGGTTTCCCCAAATTCACATAAATTTTTAAGTGGGTTGGAATACCATGGCTTTTGGCTGTCCCCACTCAGGTCGTTCCCGTAGGGTGAGTACTTTTTCCCACTATGACAGGCCTGTCTAAAGGTTTTAAAAATCTTGAAAATGCATAAAGTAATAGTGAGTCTGGTATTCTGATACACCCAGTTAAGGGGAGAGCATAAACCTATCACCCAATCACAGCAAAGATGTTCTTTTTAAAACCCAAAAGACAAATGATTTAATCTATATGGAGATATTGCTCCATAAAAATATGATGTTCAATTTTAATCCCAAAAAAAAATTGTGAAGTTTCTATCCTAGGATTGATCAACTTTTATCCATTTCTATCCTAGGATTGATAAATTTTATCCATTTCTATCCTAGGATTGATAAATTTTAACCAAGAAAATAGATAGAAATAGAATCTGGCCGCGGACGCATCGGATCCAGATAAAAAAAATGATTTTGACGATAATAAAGTGGCGCACTGAAATAGTGACTCTGTGCACTGAAAAAGAAACCCGGTGCACTGGAACAGTGACGTGGCATGCTGGAACAGTGACTCGACATGCTGTAACAGAAACCTGGCACGCTGTAATAGAAACTCGGCGCGATGTAAGAAGTCATGGTTCCGTGAAAACTTTCACGCCGATACTTGTAGGACACAATTTTCAAAAATTAAGCAGAATATGGGGTTATGCCCCACGGTGGGTGCCAATTTGTAAGCGGTAGAATGGGGAAAACAAACTAAACAATGCATCTACGCTTCTAAATAGGACATTGCATCTAAATTTTAATAAATTTAAACTAATTTAAACTAAGAAGCTTCAGATATCTATCCTATTGCTCTCTAACTCTAAAGATTTCTCTAATCTACTTAGCTCTTAGATTTGTAAGCTAATTAAACTATTGAAATGACACTTAGAGAATGAGAAAATGAATTAATTCTATTCCTATATGATTAAATATGCAAATCTTATTGTAATGGCAGCCATGACTGCAAATGCTAGATGCTTGATCGCTGCTTGATGGATGCTGGATGAATGCTTGAATGCTTGATTGCTTGGATGCTTGAATGCTTTGGAAACCTGTAGAGTAAGATTGCATAATTTGGGATCCATTTCTTATAGTCCAAGAGCTATATTTATAGCTTTCACGACAGCACAATTACACAGGAATACAGGATGAGGGGCTGTGATTCCATCTAGAGAATTCAAAGGCATGGGATGAGAAGATGGAGCTGATCATGGAGAATGGTTTCTCCCCATGAAAACACCAGGCAAGATAAGAGGGAAGGTGGGTGGAAGGTTGTTGAGAGAATTTCCTGCAGGTTTGTCCCTGAAGCTTTTCCCGTGAATGGCAGTGCCATTAATTTGAATTTTGAAAAATTAATTTTATTGGTGAGTGAATAGTGGTAGAATTTATGCATAAATTTAAATATTCTTATTTATTTAAATTTAGAAAAAGAGGAATAAATAATTTAATAAATCAAACTATAGGGTTTGTTTATTAAATTAAAAGGAGAATGATAATTAAATAAAAGATTTTAGAGATCTTTATTTAATTAAGAAGAAATGTGACTTAAATAACACAATTTATTCAAATTGTGTATTTAATTTATGATAGAAATATAAAAGAAGTAATAATGATAATAATTAAATAAAAAAAAGTTTTTAATTTTGTTATTTAATTAAGAGAGGAATAATATGATGAAAATGATAATAATTAAGTAAAAACAAAGTTTTTAATTTTGTTTATTTAATTAGGAGAGAAGATAGAAGAATTAATAAATGAACTTAATATAAATAAATATTTCTATTTATTTACTAAGTAGAAGAATTTAAGATTAATTAATCAAATAAGTCATATTCAATTAATTAGATTCTCCAGACCAATTTTAGGTGTCTACACATAGCATTGAATTGCAGGAGGAAATCCTACCACATGAGCCAGTCCAGATTTCACCATTCCCTTGGTCAAGATTGATAAATCTTTCTGAGCTGTCCTTTCTTTAAATTCTTCATATCTCTAGGCTCCTATATTAGTATCCAAGACCTCTGACCAAACTGAAGCCACCATACTATCTAGAAATTGACTCTTCACATCTAGCCTGACTCTTTCTGCGTCTGTAACTGAGGATCCCTCTATATCTCCCTTGGCCTTTCCTCCCGCTTCTTTGCTCGATTCAACCTGCATTCATAAAAGAGCCTCATGAAAATATAATTATTATCCATATTTCAATCAAAGGTTAGCCTCAAAACTACATGAAATCATTAAGATAAATCATTAATCATCAATCTTGAAAATCCAGGAAAATGAAGTAATCTAAGAAAATTTGGTAATCCAGGAAAATCCAGTCGGGGTGGAATTCAGAGAAATCTGACCCAGATGGACTCCCGCTGCCAAGACATTATTTCACCAAATAAATCATCAATACAGACAAAAGAGATGTAGGATTATCATGAAATTCATCCGTTTAATAATAAGAAATCATCATCCAACATTTAATTCATTACTTCAATTTCAAAAATCTAAATCAAGTGAAACCAAGCAGAAAACTAGAAAAATTCGGATAGTCTGGATTTCTTCGAGCAGCTCAAAATTTTGGGAACTCGTCATACTCTAGGGAAGTGGCAAAATCTGAGAAAATCTGGGTGCATCAAAATTCCGCAGACAACTCGGAAACCCAATGATCACTTGATGTGCAAACCATTAATCGAATGACCATACAAACCCTCCTTATCTGAATCCAATGAACATAAATTCAATCCCAATAAACTAGATTTTAACTACACTCAAATTTAAACTCCCAAAAACTCTCAAATGGAAGATTCCTGCGGTGAAATAATGATGCCCTAAACTTAACAGCCAAACCTCCACCATGAAAGCTAAAGTGAGCTAGAAATTTAGACATTATCCCTCAAAATGATGAAACTAGGGCACACCAGGGTGTCACATGTTGTGAACAAGGTCAAGCAAGATGCAAGACAAGAGGATCATGATGACTCCTCCGAATCTGACAACCCTGGGCAGACATACTGAAACCCTACCTTCGTAAATTATACCATATTATGTGCCAACAAGGCAAGGCCCTATCATGAACACCTAGTCAGAGGGGAGTACTCGACATTCAATTGATAAACAAAGGGATGCACAACACAGGTGCTAAAACCCATGGAAAGGTGAATTCAAACCCTAATTCCATATATATGCAATCATGAAAATAAACAAGGGCCGACCCAAATAACCACCAATAATAACTTGAAAGATTCAATCACAAAGCACAAAACAATAGAAGTCAACAACGACTTACCATGAATTAAATCTGAATGAAACTTGAGCCCAAGGAAGTCACTATGAATCAGGGTGCCCTAGCGACGAAAATATCAACACAAATGCTGAAGGAATACACACTCGAGCAAACCAAATCCAACAACCAAAGCTTAAAATGATCAAACTCAAGCGCTAGAGCAAATGGCAAATGAATAATGAAATCATGAAGAACCCTAAAAGCCTTTAAATTCAATTACATTCATGCCAGAGCAGACATACCTCAAGTATTAATGGCTGATAAGACATATCAAGAAAATTCAGAAACTTGAGGCCGAAACGAAATTTAAAAAAAAATCAAGCCAGATGGACAATCCAGGTGAGCATGAATTCCATGGACGATGCACCCTTTCGGGACTCCGACACAGTCCGAGAAAATTCGAGTGACCCAAAAAATACCAGATTCAACCAGAAACTTAGATTCCAAAAAAATTGACATTGACAGAAGAGGGACCAGGACCTGGGAAAATCTAGGTGAACCAGAAAATCCCAGACCTAGGGCAAAACCTATACTTCCATTAAAATCCAAGTTTGATCAATTCAACCTTTAGGGCAAGACCAAGGCAAGCAAGCCCAACATCCCAAGACCTTGAAATTAATAAATCCAATAAAACCAAAGGTCCAAGAGACATCCAAAATTAGAAAAGAGGGTCCCCACTCCAAGTGGGGTGTGTGTGCAAAATTGCACAGCAAACTCACAATTGAATGGCCCTAGATTAGTGTTTGTGATGTCTTCCCATTTCAAATCTAACATGTTGGCTATAAGAGTGGTTTCTTAGTGTTTATATCTCAAGGTGTAATGCCATTTCTCCACCTTTATCTTCTTTGGTTTCATTCCCTTTGAGCTTTCCACAACTTGCCCTTCCTTTTGTGAAACCTCTTTCAATGCTCCTAACATTGTTTACTCTTACAAGACAACCCTAGATTAGATCAACAGAAGGTATAGGAATCAACATTAAAAATGCTACCTTTCATACTTCTCTATTCTTCCCTACGTAACCCTCCATACTTAGTGAAATTTTAAACCTATCGGGAGTGGGACCAAGAGAAGATCAGGAACTAGAGAGCTGAAATAGATAACACAATTAGAATCGGAACCAAGACCGGATCAAAAACTAGAACTTTCAAAAGTTCTAATATTTTGTATCATTCAGTTCTACTAAGGCTAGAAGAATTAGAATAGAAATCATAACCTACCGGGAGTCAAATCATTTTCAGAACTGAACTCTTATTACAAAGTTCATTGGATGAGTTCATTTTCAGTTCTGGTTCTACTATAGACTACAAAGACTAGGCATAATCTCCTCACATGCCCACATCATTTTGGACTTAGGTTAGAAAGAAGGAATAGGGAGGTAGAATTTAAAGCTAACTCCACCTGTACAAATGGGACCAGGATTGAGTGAGCTAAGGTAACTACACAAAAAGGGCGTGACATGCAAACCCTAATTTGTATGACCTGTCAACTTAAATTTAAACTAAGGAATCAAAACCCTATAAAGAAACCCATAAAACTAACATAGGCATAAAAGAAAAGGGTCGAGAGAAATATTTTAAAATAATTTTAAAGACTAGAGCCCTTCAAAGTGAAGCCATAATAAAAACTAGGGCACAATGGAACAGAACTACCACCGAGAATGGAGAAAACAATAGCAGACCAATAAAAAAACTAACAAAAGGAAAAGAAAAACATAAAAATGAGAGAAAAATGCAAACAAAACAAAAAACACAAATGAAACACAAATAGATGCAAGCAAAGTTCCACAGGAAAATTCCTACGAACATGCAAAGACCAAACAGAGCAACCAAATGGGAAAACACAAAATAGAATGAGAGAAACCCCACCTACCTCGAAACACAACCAGAAAAGGTTGAAAACCAACTGAAATTTTCTCATGAATGCTCACCCACAACCAAATCATTCTCCTCTTCAAGTTACTTTGGCTCTAACTCATTAAAATGATTTGGATAATTGTAATGATCCTAATAAAATTGATTAAGGTTTGAAAAACCATATCAAGTGTGTGAGGTGGCAATAATTAATGCAATTAATGCAATTGGTTGGGGGTGGAAATGGAGCGAAGGTGAGTACACAACCACCATGTGCATAAGAGGTAAAATGAGAGCAGATTTGGAGTCAAGATAGAACTAGGAACTTGGTCAAAGTTCCACATTTCATTCTAGATCTAGCTTCGGTCCCAAGGTAGGGAAAGGAAAACAAAGGAATGGGGGTAGGATGAGAACCAAATCTAAATCTGGAACTTGGAAAAGTTCCAAGTTTGGGTGTGACTCTGGTTCTGGTCCTGACAAAGAGAAAGAACAACAAAGGAAAAAAAAGAAAAAAGAAAAGAAGGACCAAGATGAAGCCCATCCTAAAAACAAGACACAAAAGGAAAACAAAACACAAGGCAGACCAACAGGAGTGGGATCAGAACCAAATCCGGATCTAAAACTTTTGCAAAGTTCTAGGTCTGGTTTCCATTCCGCTTCTACTTCTACAAAAATGGAAAAGAAACAAAAAGAGGAAGAGAAGAAAAGAAAACCCAAGAGCACGAGACAAGAAAGACAACAAATAAAAAAACAAGGCAAGAGACAAGGTCAAGATTAGAACAAAAATTGGACTAGGAACTTTGTAAAAGTCCCAAGTCTAGTTTTGGCCCACGTTCTGAACCCAAAAAAAAAAAGGAAGCAAAGACATAGAAGGAAAAACAACAAATCCTATGACCCAAACAAGAAAACCAAGGAAAAAAAACACAAGGGGGACCTATTTTGACCAAAAACAAAATGGGGTGGTTATGCAAGGAATAACACTTTGCTTCTTGTCAATAATCCTTTCCTCTTGTCTCCAATGATCTAATCTTTAGAATGATTCTCTTGCACATACTTAGGGGTATTAGGGGTCTTCTCTAGAGCTTCTTCTTCATTTTGGAATTCTTTTTCTTCAAAATTTTCTTCTTCTTTGCAATCAAGTTCATTTGACACATATCCATCTATTGTAATTGAATTTTGCAAATTTTTATTAACTTTAATATTTGCACTCTCAACAATCTTTCTCATCCTTTTGTTGTAACATCTATAAGACTTGATTTTAGTAGAATATCCAAGGAAGATACATTCATGAGACCTTACATCAAACTTTTCTAAATTGTCTTCATCTCTCCAAATATAACATTCTCTTCCAAATACTCTCAAGTACTTCATAGTAGGAATCCCTCCATACCATAACTCATAAGGAGTCTTTGTGTTGTTAGCTTTAGCTTGAACTTTGTCAAGTATGTGTAGAGGAAGGGGACCAACCACACAAAGGATCTAGGTCATGGAGATCTGAGAGTGGAAGGTTTCCCTAACCTACCTCAAGTTGGACAAGCATTTAAGGTCAAAGATGGAGAATGGTGAGCACTCTTGGTGCTTCTATCACTCTACTAACTTGTGAGTTTAATGGACCTAAACAAGCAGGCTTCTAGAACCCAAGTTGTACCTCAGACAAGTATTTTCTAGAGGACAACAATATAGCTTAGGGATGAAAACATGGTGCACTAGTGTCTCACAGGTATGCTAGTGTCTGTACAGATAGAAAGTGTGTATAGTAAAGGATGTAGGGAACCTACTAACAACTTAGCGAATGAAATTTAAAGATGATAACTAAAATGATAAATGATGAAATAACTAAAATAATGTGAAAGATGATATAGAGATGACAAGAATAAAGCTGGTGAAGGCTTAACTTACGAAGGATATACTTTGGTAGCAAGCTCCACACGAATGTATACCTACACACAACCAAGAAGGGAAAATTTTTGGGGCTATTTCCATGATTTTAATAGTCAAACCCTCATTTTTGTGTTTCCACCTCCAAAGAAAACTAGATAGATAGATATGTAGAAATATGATATTTAAGAAAATAATGTTGGAATGAAAATGAAACCAAACACTATGAGAGGCACTATGCTACTCAAATCCAAGAACGTAAGATTAAGGAATCAATAGAACCCTCAACTAGAGGAACTCAAGGATAATGAGAGAGGAATGCAAGTCTACAACTATGGAAAAGTTGAAATGGACACCAAGTTGCAACTTCTATGGTAGATGTGAAGAATCTTGTAATTGTTGGAATCATGAAGCCAATAGTGCAACAAGTAGCTTGAAGTTGCAAGAATCTAGCGTGAGAATGAATTCATGTGTAGAAGCTCAAGAATCACCAAGAATGTGGATTGAAAGTGATACATAGCCATTTGAAGATGAAATGGGAGGGAAAGATCCATTCAAAGTTTGGCAGGAAGGCACAGGGGCATTACATTTCATCTATAATGGAGAATATAATGCCTCTATAGATTCTATAGGTAGGAATCCTATAAGGATGGCAGTGCGCTACGTAGATTTCTGGTCACCACATGTGCATCCTAGATGAAAATTCACCCACCGACACTAAAAAAAAGTTCCAAGTGGATGGAGTTTGGAATGAGGACATAGAATTTCATGGTTGGATTTGATTCTTTTAAGGTGAAGGGTATAAAAGGGGAATTTTCAAGGGGGTACAAATTTTCTCCTCTACATTTTTCCCTCACTTTAGCAAAAATGAGTGCTAATCAGTGTTTGATAAAGTAGGTCAAAATATTTCTAAGAACATATACCAGAACTGTAGAGGAATAGACTATAATTTGGTGTACTCAAAAGTGCAAGGCAAGAAAATGGCTCCATAGGCACTCTCTCTTGAGGAGGATTGACCAAAGTGTACCAAAGGCCCATAGACCAATGATGGATAGATCTCACAAGATGCAAGAACTTCATAGGTCCTCAGACCTATAGAGAAGGCACCCCAAGGTACTCTCTTCTAAAGGAAGTCCCATGTGAGGGACTTTGTAGAGTTGGATTGGAAATCAGCTTCATAGGTTCACCTGCAAAGCAACATGTTAATCAACAAAAAAAAATGTTAGAAAACAAAAATACACACAGAAAATCAAGTAGATAGTTATGCAGATAGTCAAAAATTGCAAGAGGAGCTTTCAAAGGGGTCCCTCAGGAACCCTTCAAAAGAAAAGGGGTCCACTCAAGGGACACACTATTTGAAAGTGGAAGAGTATTTTTCATAAATTAATTTTACATCAAGAAATTTGAAAGGAAGAAAGCCCCCTTGTAAGGGGAAGCCAGAACTTCTCCTACAGGAGAAGGTGTTCCCTCCTTAGAGGAGAGTAGTTTCTCAATCTCTTTCTTTACAAACCCATTATGAAGGAAAATTATTCTACTAGGGGTCCTTGTTGAGGTTTGTGATATTTGAAAAATATCAAATATTTTCAATAAAATATTCATTGGCCAATGAATACATTCTCTAAAAATAAAAGTAGTATGATATCCCCCCTTAGGATGGTGCGTGTCAAACATAAAGGCACATGAGATCCTAAGGAGAGTAAAGCAAGAATGAAAAAGAGATGTTATGGCCCATGGAACATAACAAGATGTAACCATGGTAATGTTTTCACACACACGAGGGACAATACATGAGCACCACAACATCACAAAACAAGCAAAGAAGAGGGAAACATAAAAAAGAAAGAGAATGACATGACGAAAAAGATACAGGGGTGATATGATATTTCAGTGTTAGATCTGCTCATAAGTATAGATAAATAGATACAATAGTATATAAATAAATTTTCATCAACCCCCTACTATATTAGACTATGTGAAGAAGGAACATGAAGATAAAATAAAAATAAAAAATTGGGTCAACATGGAAGGGAACCCTAAAAGCCCCCAACACTTATCATCATCCTCAATTCTTGAAATTCAATATACAATGGAGGAAGAATGTTGTGACAAATAGAAGAATTTTTATGACACAAAATTACTCCTGTATCCAAGCACCTATGAGGGTGACAAGCGTCATCCAAGAACACATAACAAAAGCACGAGGGAACATAATACACACACACAATCTTATCTATAGATAAAGAAGAGGTTCCCCCTAGTCCTCATCAACCAAAAGGTCATCATTCTCCCAATCTAGATGACAATATGGGGAGGGTAGATGAGCCTAAAAGGGTGAAATATCAGGGGGGGAACCCTTTGACCCTCCCACAACAAGAGCCAAGGAAGAAGGCCCCTCAAGGTCTTCTCCACTCAGTTTTGATAGGGTGAAAGTTAGCAATTTTGTAAAGATCATTGATAGGGCTGAGATCTCATCCACAAATTTGAACATGCACTTCATAGGAGTGTCATGCATCAACTCAATGGGAGAGGGAGGTAGCACCCAAGATACACTACTAGGCTCACTAAAATATTTAGGAGTAGTGACAAATTCTGAGGATATCGGGGCTTCTTCCATCACTAGGATGACACAAGAAAACACAAAACCATCCTTTGAAGAGGGAAAGCTCCTCTTCTGACTGCATTGCTAGCAGGGTCATCCTCCATCTTCCACTTCATTGGGGGATGTGAGATCCCTATAGATGTAACATAGGGCATAAAGAAAGAGGAGAAAACTATGGAGGACACCACCAAGGTATTCAACATGTCCATGTGTTTCAAAATGGTGGGATGTCTGGAAGGGACATCAAAAGGGGTGGCTCAACTAAAGGAGTAATAAACACTTACACCCTCTTCAGGTGAGGATCATTCATGCTCGTGGTAGGATTGAAAAGAAATATTGAGGCTAAATGAACTGAAGTAGAGGGGAGGAAAGAGGATGACACAAACGAAGATTCCAAAGTAGGATTTGTTGACCCCTCTTCCTTCCTCTACAAGGTGACCTGCTCAGCGGACAGATCCTTTCTCCAATACTTGCACTCATGCACAAGGTAGTGTCTATGACTCTAGGAGCTAGAGACCATAGGCTGAGAAGGGATGGATCACTCCTATTCGACCATCAAAATGTCCATAAAAACTATTTCTATTGGAGGGAGAGACTCGTAGATGGGAATAGGAAGAAGAAATTGAGAGGATGATGGAATAATAATAGGGGGGAGTAGACTCCAATGCCTTGGTGGTGGGCCTCTTCTAATTCACTAACTTATAGGTGGGAGCAATAGGAGATTGCAGAGGTAAAGACATAGAGGATGTTCCATGGGGACCCTTCCCCTTACCATACATAATGGGCCAAGGCACCATAGGTAAGATAGGAAGTTTAAACACCAGATGCTTGGGCTTTTTCCAAGTGGGCACCATCAGAATCTATAGCAAACACCTAGGAGTAGAAGATTATGTAACCACAACAAGGAAAGAGGAAGCAATAGGTTGAACAATAAGAGGAGAAAAAGAAAGGCCCTAGGCACACTTATCTTCTTCCTTCTTTTGAGCCAAGGTGGCCCCATGTTCTGCCTTCATGCAAGCCCTATGTGAAATGGCATAGGGAGAATGAGGGTATCTCACCTTAGGTGTTATTCCCCCACTCTTGTACTTTACAAAAGTTTGATATAAGAGGTTTTTTCTAGTAGGAAGCAGACCAATAGGAGCAGGCCATAAATTATCTAGTGAGTAGTCCCCATGCACAATCAACAATTTATAACTAGTGTTGTGGACTACATGCATTGAACCCTCATGGGAAAATTTCACACTTATGAACTACCCAAAGAACTATGTTCATAGTGACCAACTAGGGGATACTTAGTTTCACTCTGAAGAGTTCAGACCCTAGAATAATGTCAAAAATTGCATTTATGGTTCGAGGCCCAACTAGGACTGACAAGGTGATGCAACAGAGGGACAAAAATACCATCATGTGTATGAATAGTGCTCCTATATTCTTCATACCCATCCTTGTGTAAGAAATTAATCAACATAATCTCCTCAGGTATGACATTCACCTAACATATAAGTGTAAGGTAGGGGGACCAACCACACCAAGGCTTTAGGTCATGGAGATTTGAGAGCGTAGGGATTCCCTAACTTACCTCAAGCTAAGCGGGTGTTTTAGGTTGAGAATAGAGAATGAAGAGTGCTCTCAAGTGCTTCTATCACTCTACTAATCCGAATGTTTGGATGGAGCTAAACAAGCCAGTTTCTAGAATCCAAACCATACCTCAGAAAACTCTCTTCTCGAGGACAGTAGCATGGATCAAGGATGACAACATGGTACACTGGATTCTGTTTAGGGTGCTAGCATTTGTATGGATAGAAAGTGGAAAATTATAGTCCCAAATTATAAAAACCTACTTATGGTTTAGCTAATGAAGTTTAACTAATTAAACAAAATAAAAAAGTACAAGAAATGACTATAAATTTGATGAAGGAGATGATGAAAACAAAGGTGATGAAGACCAACTCACTGAGAGTCCAGTTCACTAGCAAGCTCGACACGCATGTACACCTACACACATCCAAGAGAGGAAAAATGTTGGAGTTGTATAGAGTTTTCCTTAGTCAAACACCTAGTCTAGTGATTCCACCTCCACAGAAAACTAGATAGATAAAGCGAAGTAGAAATATGATAAAGGAAAGTGTTGGAAACAAGAATATTGAACATTTCAAAAGCCACAATGCTATTCTATCAAACCACAAAAAAAGAATGATAGTGAAGCAATACTGCCTCCACCCAAAGACACTTAAGGCCAATGAAGGGAGAATGCAAGACTACGAGCTTGGAAAAAGATGACATGGCCACAACGGTGCTGAAGGAGGTCTTGTAAGACATCAAACTACCAACTTCTATGGTAGCACAATGAATTCTCAATGAATTTGATGTAGCAACAAGTTGCTAAGTAATGTTTAATACATTGTAGAAGATTTTATGAATTTCCAAGAAGATAGAATTGATTGCTAAAGAGATGCTAAAGAGATCAAGTGAATGAGAAAGATAGGCATTTGAAGATGGAAAGGGAGGGAAAAAGCCATTTTTGGGCTAACTGGTCAACATAGAGGCATTATACTTTATCCCTAATGGAAAACTTAATGTCCCTATAGACTCCAAAGGCAGGAATCTATCAAGGATGGTAGTGCATCATGCAGAAGTCCATGTATTGCACTCACATCCCTAACATAAATTCCCCCACTAAAATAGAAGACAAGAACCAAGTGGATGCACTATAGATAGGTGATGTGGAATTATATAGTTATGTTTGATTTTATAAGGTGGAGGGATGTAAAAGGGGAATTTATAAGGGGTGAAAATTTACTCCTATACATTTTCTCCACAGTTTAGCAAGCACAAGTGTCACTGAGTGTTCAATAAAGTTGATCAAAGAGTTTAGAAATCTATACCTAAACTATTGAGGAAGTAGACCACAATCTGGCGAGCTCAAAAGTGCAAGGAAAGAAAATAACTTTGCAAGTACTCTCTCCTGAGGAGGTTCAAACAAAGGACTCCATAGATCCTCAAAACTATAGAGTTGAACAAAGTACACTGAAGGCTCATAGACCAATGATGGAAAAATCCTATAGGATGCAAGTACTTCACAGGCCCTTACACCTATAAAGAAGGTTCCCCCAGGTATTCTCTCCTTAAGGAATCTTGATATAGGGGACTCTACAGAGTTAGATTGGAAAGTGGCTTCACAGGTGCACCAACAAAGCAACATGTTAATCCATAGATAATACATGTTAGAAAACAAAGATCATCCATGCATGAAAACAAGCAGACAATCATGCAGATAGTAAAAAACTATAGGAAATGCTTTCAAATGGGTCCATCAGGAACCCTTAAAAAAAAAAGGGATTCCACTCAAGGGATGTGTTTGAAAGTGTAGGTGTATTTTTTTGTAAATCAATTCAACATCAAGGAATCCTTTCAAAATATGTTCACATCATCAAGGAATTTGAAAGGAAGAAACTGCCCCCTTATGAGGGGAAGGTCAAGGCTTCTCTCATAGGAAAGGTTTCTCCCTTCTTGGAGAAAATTTCAAGTTCTTGTTTTGCAAGCCCATGACGAAGGAAAAATGTTCCACTAGGGGTCCTTGTTGAGGAATGCAATTTTTGAAAAATGTTTTGAGAATATTTTTAAGAAAAGATTCATTGGCCACTGAATGCATTTTTCAAAAATCAAAGTGATGTGATAGCTCCCCCTTAGGATGGTGCATGTTGAACATAGAGACATGTGGCATCCTAAGGAGAGAAAAGAAAGAATGGAAAGTGATGTTGTGGCTTACAGAACATAGCAAGATGTAATTGTGGTAATGTTGTGGCACACACAAAGGAAAACACATGAGCACCACAACATCATAAAGAAAGAATGAAAGATAGGAGAACAACAATGTAAAGAAAGATAGTGACATCACAAACAAGGGACATAGCGGTGATCTAATATTTTGGGGTCATAGCTACTCATAAATATAGTTAAGTATAATAATATTATATTAATGAAATGTCACCAACCCTTACTATATCAGACCATATGAAGAATTTACAAGAAGACAAAATGAAAATAAAAAATTGGGTCAACCTAGAATGGAATCCTAAATTCCCCCAACACTTTGCATTGTCCCCAATTGTTGAAAATCAATAAACATAATAGAGGAAGAAGGATGTAACAAATAAAGGAATTTTCAAAACAAAAAAAATTCTACTATATCCAAGCACCTATGAGGGTGACAAGGGTCATCTAGGAACACATAACACAAGCATGAGGGAATAAACACACACACACACACACTACTCAATAGATAAAGAAGAGGCACCCTCCTAGTCTTCATCAACCAAGAGGTCATTAGCCTCCCAATCTAGGTCATTATATATGGAAGATGGAAAAGCTTGCAAGGGTAGATTATCAAGGGGGGAGCCCTCCTACCCCCTCACAACAAGAGTGAAGGAAGAAAACCCTGCAAGGTTTTCTTCACTCAGTTCCTATGGGGTAAAGGTTAGTGACTTCATGAGGATTAGTGAAAGGGCTGGGACCACATCTAGAGACTTAATCATGCACTTCATAGGAGTTCCATGTGTTGCCTCGATGGATGAGGGAGGCAGTGCCTGAGATCTAATACTAGGCTCATCAAGTGACTCAAGAGTAGTGACAAACTCTATGGATGTCCAAAATTCTTCTATCACTAGGATGACACATGCTAATCTAGAACCACCCTCCAAAGAAGGTGGACCCCTCTTTTGACCCCCATTGCTAGTGGGGTTGTCCTCCATTTTCCACTTTTTAGAGTATGCAAGATCCCCATGGATGGGGCAGAAGGAATAGAGGAGGAGGAGAAGACTGTGGTGGACACCACTGAAGTTTTCAGCATGTCCATAGGCTTTAAGAATTGCAAGATGTCTAAGAGGGACATTAGGAGAGGTAGGTCAATCGAATGAGCAACAAACATTGCTACCTTTTTTGGGTGAGGGTCGTTTACACTCACAATAGGAGTTAGAAGTAGCATCGAGCCTAATGGAACTAAAGCAGAGGAGATGGGAGAGGAGGAAAAAACAATAGTTCCCAAAATAGGAGTTTTCAACTCCCCTTCCTTCCTCTACAAAGTGGCCTACTCAATGGATAGAGCCTTTTGTCGATGATTTTTCTCACATGCAAGGTGGTTCTTGTGACTCTAGGAGCTAGAGGCTAGAAAATGAGATGGAACAAATGACTCCTATTCAGCCGTCAAAGTGTTTGTCACAGTCGTCTCTGGTGGAGGGATGGAATCTTGGATGGGAACAAGAGGGAGAGGTTGAGAAGAGATTGGAGAAATAGTGGGGGAGTCAGCTCTAACACCTTAGTGACACACCTCTTCCCATTCACTTCCTTGAGGGTCAGAGCAATAGGAGGCCACAGAGGCTGAGACATAGAGGAATCCCCATAGGGAACCTTCCCCTTACCATATCGACCGTGCCTAGGCACCATGGGTAGAACAAGAAATTAAAACATTGGATGCTTAGGCTTTTGCCAAGAGGGCACCATAGGATTCTCTAGTGAACACCTAGGAGAAGAATCTAATGATGGTCCAGGAGGGTGAGAGGAAGCAATAGGAGGGACAATGAAAATAGAAGAAGAAGAGTGTTGAGAATGATTCTCCTTTTCTCTTTTTTGAGCCAAGGAAACATCGTTGTCAGCCTTCAGGCAAGCCCAATGCAAGATGGCATAGGTAGATGGAGCATATCTCACTTTAGGAATTAAGCACCCACTCTTGTACTTTACATAGGTTTGATGCAAGAGGTTTGTCTTAGGAGGAAGTGGACCGATGGGTGTACACCAAAAGTGATATAGTCAATAGCTACCATGCATAACCAACCCTTTATAGTCAGTGTCATGGACTACATGCACTATACCCTCATGGATGAATTTCATGCATTTATGCCTACCGAGGGAACTATGTTCATAGCGACCAACTAGGGGATACCTAATTTCACCTTGAAGATTTCATACCTCGAGATTATGTCAAAGAGAAAATTCATCAATTTACATCTGATAAGGATTGACAAGGTGATGTAGCCAAGGGGAGGTATAGAAAATCCATTGTGTATAGATGGTACTCTCAAACTCATCATACCCATCTTTGTGCAAGAAGTTAATCAACATAATATCCTCAGTAATGATATTCACCTGACACATGGGGTCAACAAGAACACTTGTTATAGTGTTTCCATTGATTCATGTGGGGATGTATAAGGGAGATGGCTCTCTATTATAATTCATTGGCAAGTTCTGAGAGGTGAAGGTTATACCAAGGGAACTACTTGTAGGCTGCATAGATAGAATGGGTAGATGTAAAAGGGAGGCCATTGTGTATACTAGATGGAGCTTTCATAGAGCCCCCAAAGGTTTTGCAACTAGACATTGACCCAACTAAGGTTTCATTCTACAATGCCTACAGAACCTTCCAACTATGCCACTAGGGGTCGCAGGTTGGGTTGCAAGGTAAAACGACACATAACACTCACACCCACAATGCTCCTAGGATATAAGGAAAGGGCCTTTCAACACCAATAAATGGAACCAAAATGGTTCACATTGGGTTCATAAAAATGTAAGGTAGGGGAAACAACCACACGAAGGCTCTAGGTCACAGAGATTCAAGAGTGGAGGGCTGCCCTAACTTACCTCAAGCTAAGTAGGTGTTTTAGGTCAAGGATAGAGAATGAAGAGCACTCTCAAGTGATTTCGTCACTCTAATGATCTAAATGTTTGGATGGGGCTAAACAAGCCAGTTTCTAGAATCTGAACCATACCTCAAACAACTCTCTTCCTGAGGATAGTAGTGCCGATCAGGGATAATAGCATGATGTGCTAGTGTCTCTTTGGGGCATTGTTATCGGTATGGCTAGAAAGTGAAAAGTACAGTCCTAAATACCAAAAACCTACTTGTGGTTTAGCTAATGAAGTTTAATTAATTAAATAGAATAATAAAGTACAAGAAATGACTTTAAAGTTGATGAAGGAGATGATGAAAACAAAGGTGATGAAAACCAACTCACTAAGAGTCCAATTCACTAGCAAGCTCCACACACATGTGCACCTACACAAAACCAAGAGAGGAAAAATGTTGGGACTATATAGGGGTTTTCCTTAGTCAAACCCATGCTTTGGTGTTTCCACATCCACAGACAACCAGATAGATAAAGAGAAGTAGAAAAACAATAAAGGAAAGTGTTGGAAATGAGAATATTGAACACTAAAAAAACCACAATGCTATTATATCAAACCATAACAAAAGAAGGATAGTGAAGCAATACCACCTCCACCCAAAGGCACTCATGGCCAATGAAGGGAGAATACAAGACTATGAGCTTGGAAAAGTTAAAATGGCCACAGTGGTTATGAAGGAGGTCTCACAAGACACAAAACTTATAGCTTCTATGGTAGCACAAAATGTTCTCAATGAAGTTGATGGAGCTACAAGTTGCTAAAAAATGTTTAATAGATTTTAGAATATTGTATGAATTTCCAAGAAGATGGAATATATTTCTAAAGAGATGCTGAAGAGATCAAGTGAATAAGAAAGATAGGAATTTGAAGATCGAAAGGGAGGGAAAGAGCCATTTTTAGGTTGTTTGGTCAACACAAAGGTGCTATGCTTCATCCCCAATGGGGAATACAATGTCCTTGTAGACTCTAGAGGTAGGAATCTATTAGGGATGGTAGTGTGTTGCATATATTTCCATGTGTTGTGCTCGCATCTTTGACAAAAATTCCCCCATCGACACAAAAGACAAGCGACAAGTGGATGTATTACAGATCGGTGATGTGCAAATAGGTGATGTGCAAATATCTAATTGGGTTTTATTTTCTAAGGTGGAGGGATGTAAAAGGGGAATTTACAAGAGGGGTGCAAATTCACTCCTATATAGTAGGTTCAACAAGAACACCCATTACGATGTTTCCATTGATATGTGCAAGGATTTATTAGGGAGATGGTTGTCTATTATGGTTCATCAACAAATCCTATGGGGTGAAAGTTATGGCAGGAGATCCACTCACAAGTTGTGCAGATGGGATAGGCAGATGTAAAAAGGAGGCCATTTCTTCATACACTAAACAAAAATTTCATAGATGCCCCCAAGGGTTTCACTAATAGATGGTCACCAACTAAAGGTTTCATTCTATAATTCTTAGGGAACCTTCCAACTATGCCACTAGGGGTCGTAGGTTGGGTTGCAAGGCTAGATTCCACACAACACTCACATCCACAACACTCCTAGGATATGAGGAAAGGGTCTTTCAAAACTGCCAAATGGAACCAAAATGGTTCACATTAGGTTCACCAAAAGGTGAGGAGGGGTACCAACCACACCAAGGCTCCAAGTCATAGAGATCCAAGAGTGGAACACTATCCTAATCTACCTCAAATTGGACAAGCATTTAAGGTCAAGGATAGAGAATGAAGAGAACTCTCAGTGCTTCTATCACTCTACCAACCCAAGAGTTTTCATGGGGCTAAACAAGTAGGATTGTGGAACCCAAACTATACCTTGGACAACTGTCTACCAAAGGATAATAATATAGGTTAGGGGTGACAGTGCAACATGCAAGCATCTCATAGGTGTGATAGCATTCGTACAGATAAAAAGTGTGAAAGTATAGTAAAGGATGCAAGGAACCTACTGACAACTTAGCGAACGAAGTTTAAAGATGATAACTAAAATGATAAATTACAAAATAACTGAAATAAAGTGAAAGATGATATAGAGATGACAATAATAAAGGTGGTGAAGGTTTAACTTATGAAGGGTCCAATTTTCCAGCAAGCTCCACACAAACTTATACCTACAGACAACCAAGAAGGAAAAAATGTTGGGTCTGTTTTGGGGATTGCCATAGTCAAACCCCCGTTTTGGTGTTTCCACCTCCATGGAAAGTTAGATAGATAGAGATGTAGAAATATGATAAAGAAAACAATGCTAGAACTGAAATGAAACCAAACACTATGAGAGACATTATGCTACTCAAATTAAACAACAAAGTGAGTGTAACGAAGCAATACCACCCTTGACCAAAAACACTCAAGGCCAATGAGAAAGGAATGAAAGTCTACAACTGTGGTAAAGTCAATGTGGCCATAGCAATGTTGAAAGTAGTCTCACAAGCCACCAAGTTGTAGCTTTTGTGGTAGATGTGAAGAATGGTGTGATTACTAGAATCATGAAGCCAATAGTGCAACAAGTAGCTTGAAGCTACAAGAATGGAGTGTTGGAGTATAGGACCACTGAGATGTGGGTGAATTAGTGGTCTAATTACAAATCAAACTTCAATTTTTAACACACTTGACTTATGCAAAGCAACTTATTGAAGCAATTCAAATACTATAGTTATTGTATGTGGAGGGAGTCATAATAACATACAAATATAAATGTAATACTTGAAAAAATATATCCAATCAAGCACAATATAAGAAACCACAAAGAGAAGGCACAACACCAGGTTTATGAGTGGAAAACCTTGAAAGGGTGAAAAACCACTTTGAACATAAGCTCCATAAATCTCATTGGTCAAAACCTTACAAGTTACAAGTTGTGCACCTCACTAGCTAACAAAAAGCCTCACTGGCTGCAATATGCCTCACTAGAAATCAACAAGCCGCACTGGCTACAATATGCCTCATTGGCTACAATATTCCTCACTACAAATCAGCAAGCCTCTCATCTTTTCTATTTCACATTCAAAACCACACACCCTTTTGTAAACATAAACAAGAACACCTTCAAAAGACTCTCCTCAATACACCAAATACAAAAGGCTGATAGATATGAATAATGAACAATAAATCATTAAGGATTTAATTTAATTCTCTACTCTCATCTTGACTACACCTTCTTTGAATTGCATTAACACAAAGAAAACTTTACTGGACCATATCCATTCTTTGAAAAACAAATAGATGACATAAAAATAACTTTCTCAAAAATATATCTTTTGTTATGAAAGACAAAACCCTAGACAACACACTTTGACATTTACAAAATTAGAGCACTTACACAGACACTATTCTTCATTAAAACTAGAACTCTTCTCCCTTGCATCTCACTATTCCTTCTTCAGATTAGAACTTTTCTCCCTTGTATCTCACCCATAACATTCATTTCATTATGTTGTTCAAGCCTCTCTTTCTATGTATTATTATAAAAACCACTCGTTATCAAGATTTTCAATATAATCATATAGAGCTAATACTACCATCAAAAACCACTCAACAAGGTAATGTAGATTTCAATATTTCTTCACGAAGTCCAAAACTATAGACATATTATTGTCACACACCTTTCCATAGAAGAACTTATTGTCATACCTTTCATCATACTCTTCCATCTATTCCACACTCCCACATTAGAATCCCAAAAAGCTTTTCAAAAACTTGAATGATAAACTTTATCTTTTTGGCACCATCAGAATAAAAAATAATCTACTCATATTCAGGTGACTGTTATACTTCTTAATGCCCATGAAGATAAAAATTGTAGAATAGCCATTCTCAAATTTAAATTCAAATGTGAACCTTAGATTATTCATTACTCACCAAGACATAATTAAATATATGCCATTGATTTCACTTTGAGTGAAAGAATATAAGTTTCCAACTTTCTCTGCTAGTAATGCTAAGAGGATGGGCCAGTTAACAATGTGCTTAATACCCTTGACATATTCACTTAAGTGACTTTCATCATATATAGCAAGTCACCAAAAAAATAAAATATCAAGTGCATTTTTCTTTGAAAACCTTCATAGCACAAAAACCTTAGGTCTTATGGTATACAATAACTTTAGGTTTTTAGGTTATAAAGTGTAGAAGTCATAACACCCTAAGAATGAATTTTCCACCATAAATTAACTCTTCATAAGTCTCTAAATTAGATAGTAAGAGAAGAAATAAATCCCAACCTTCTATATCAATCATGATATCAATGATATACCTTATTGATATCATGAAGCACTGATCTTGTATCTTTGTGATCAAGGACAAACCAAACTAGGTATTAAACAGTGACACAATACTATCACATCAATGATAAACTTGTATCTCTCTAAATGAATGTTCAATAAGGACTTTTTGCACCACCTTTTGCACATTACCATTAGGAAATTATCTAACAATATCCTTTTTTATGAAGAAATGGATCATACCATTTACCATGTTCTAACAAATACCTTTAATGCTTTGACATTTTGATGTGAATGATGAATCTCATACATTTAAGGCTTATGCTTTGATGTGAATGAATTCCATTCACCAAAATTATGAATAAAAACCATAAATACCAACATCATGCATCAACCTTAAATACAACACCTTTGACATCAATGAAAATGCCAATGCAAAAAAATCCCCATTTGGCATTGATGGCAACTTCTCCAATTTACACCTTATTACTCCCCCTTTGACAAAAATGACAAAGGACATTTAATCACCAAGAAATCACTCCCCTATGAAGACAAAGCTATTACACACTATTGTATTCCTTAAGAATGAGATCAAAATAGTATAGATGATGACAAATAACATTGGGACAATCACTAACAAACTAGTCACTATGTCTATATGGTAATTCACCTCAAAGCCACTTCAATTCACTTCAATGTTCTTACTTTTCCATACTATTCCAACACTGACAAGCAATACACAACCCACTACCACACCATTATTTCACTAAGATTCCTTACATAAGCAAGTTAATTTAAATATATGCATATCTTCTTCTTGATGCATGTCAAAAAATTGTACAAATCACCAAATCACCAAATCACCAAGACCGCTACACAAGAAGAGCTACAAGTAAACACAACAAGATTTTGAATTGTGCACCAACTAGCAACTCTTGAACATTCATATCACTAACCTTTTATTCACTTTCCATTAGTTCAACATGATCAAGGTTGTCATGAAATTTTGACTATCAACAAAATACACTAGAAATTGAGAACATACAATGTGAACAACCATTTCACCAAATATAAGAAGAAAAGAAGGATGAAATATCCAAAAACCCTACCCCAAGACCAATGTACTCCTGACACCATAAACAAGAAGTTTTCTTCAAAGCACTAAAACAACTTGCATTGTACTATCTTTTAACTCATACATTGCACTGTCTTGTAGCAATGTCAAAGTTCCAACAAACTGTCCATTTGATGAATTTGTACATTCTTTTCCATTGTTACCCTTTGATATGAATTTCCTTTCCCATTCTTGCAAACTATCCTTTATTTTGAATTCCAATTTCTTTTCTACTATTCAAGGTGATTGCACTTTATTGTGTTTGAGAAACTATAGTCCTTTTCCCAAAAATACTGCATCAATACCACATACTATCCATTGGAAATACTATACTCACCATTGTACATTCATTTCTGTCACTATGATCAAGAAAACCGTGTTCATTGACACATAGTCACAAATCCATTGAAAGGACAACAATGCACTAGATTAGTAGTATTAGCTACACTTGTACTATCACTATCAAAGCAATTATTATTAGAGATAGATGAACTAAAGATGCCATTTTAACTGAGTATACATTGTAAGACTATCTCATACTCAAATACCAACAACTTCAGGATACAATAAATAACCATGCAAAAAAAATACTCCAAATCACTATCAATATGCAACATACCACTACTTTGTATTTGACACATATCACTGTGTAACCACAGTCCATTCATGATAGCCTACCTTGGATAGTGATTTTATCACACTGCCTCCTTTAAAAATTGACCATACTATCTAAAAGTCATTCCCCCTTGCAAAATTTTACTTCCTTTTTCTCTAATCATCAAAACAATGACAAAGAGACTAAGAGCACTGAGCATAAGAAACTTATCAAATGAAAAAATCTATAAATACAACCCAACTAATTACTATGGTGTACAAGAATAGAAAGAACACTGTCCTCTTCAACTATCATAAGACATTGTGATTGCAAGGATCAATCCTTGAACTATTATCAACTTCTTCATTATGCAACAACATTAGGTATTTCATCATGCTACTTGGTCGCATCCACAAAAGGATATAAAAGTCACAGAAAATCCTAACCTGGGAATTGGACATTCCAGCAAGTGACTAACATCTTCTTATGGTCATTCATTTACATTGTCAAACTAGGGAATGTATACTTGAAATGGAGCAGCACTGTATGTGCACTAAGAACCAGTTTTCAGTCACGATTTACCAGAACTAAATACTTGGAAGGAATTCTACTTATGCTACAAGAATGTAACATAAATCTTTCTTAACTTAAGCATATCTTAATCAAAGAAAAAATCATAATGATTGTTACTAAGAAACAAACTATGAACTGGCCTTATGTTGTAGGAACAAACATAGGGATGGATTCCCGATGCTGCGGGAACAATATAAGACTAAGTTTGCACTGAAACCTTCCAAAATGAAATCTAACTTATAATCAATAGAAGATAAACAACTAACTAACTACAGATACTCACTAAGTGGGCCCCCTTAGCAAGCATCAACCAGTTATGTAAGAATTGAACTCAAAACTTTATCATCTTTTATTCATAAACTTGAAACCATATACATTGATTGTTCTGCTCACAAGAAAACTAACACAAAACACGGTTTCTCATTATAATCTAACTTTTACACCCCTTTTTGCTCACTTGCATAGGAGAACTTATTTATATCAGAAAAATAACTATATACCTAACTCTAATAGGGAAAGACATGGACATAAGTACATTCTGAAACCGAGGAATAGACTTCTCATAAATGAAAGTATATCTGTTCAACATGATTTAGAGAGAATTTAGCATTCCACTCTTCCTATATTAATGATCATTTAGATTTCCTCCCAACGACCCGGTCAGAAAGTCTTTGCTGGAACAACTTCCTCAATGTCGTGCTGGAAATGGACTTTACTGTAGGGCCGAGATCCACTGTGCTTGACTCGTTCATGCTCCCTTCAACAACCTGTGATGCACATGGCAATAGAAACGAAAGAAATCACGTGTGGAAAATAACATGATACATTCATTAATCACATATTAAATCCATATTATTATCCAAGAACCATATGCATTATATCAGTCATTCAAGAGGTCAAACAGGTCAATTAATATAGACACATAGAGATGTTAAGTTGCAGGAATATAGGAATGTATTGCTACAGGATACTACCCAATTTTAGATAAAAAGTCTTTAATCAAAGAGTTAAAACAACCATTAGCAATAAGAGTAAGGATATTAAAAATACATCATAATACTCAAATTATGAGCATATTTCGAGCTCATCATTTGCCCCCTACTTATCCTAATGATGGTCCTCTAGCATTAAGCTTCCTGATTGTTTCTCTGAAATCAGTAGGAGTAGCATGGCCCTACAATGAAGTTCCAATTTGTAGTAGAAACATTTAAAATTTTTCCATCTCTCATACTTGCGGGTTTCAATATTCTCATTAACATCTATAGCCTAATAAGGGTAAAATGGCCACATCAAAACTAGAGGTCGAAATGTTATTGGTAACCATAACTCAAACCTATTTTGGAGACCAAGCTGCATGTAATTCTCTATCCTTCTAAGGGCTACTTTAAAGTTCAGAGGGCTATGAGGCTCAGATTTCCTCAGACCAATAGTTAGTTTCTCCCATCTTGTCTCTATTCTGGAAGATGAAAGTTTCCAAAACATATATGGTTGGCCTTTGAACTCATCATACACCTGCTTCTTGATATAAAATATTTTCATTCTTTCTATTTGATCATTGAACCCATACACAACAGTAAGCCACGTTTTCAGCATTGTGTGGGGATCTGAGCTTTTAGGTCATAGTGGAATAGGTTCATTCCTTTCAGCCTCTTCATAGGCCTCTAACTATCTTCCATAATTAGTTTCATTGGCCGCCCAAGACATGAGTGACCTCAAATGAATATCACCAATGTAAAGAAGTAGATTCTGCTCTATTCCAAAGGGAATTATCAAACCATGCAAATAAAATTCACATAAAGAATTTTTCAGCCAACTAGGGGCTACTTGATATGCATCATAAAATTCCTTGGCTATGCGAATAACATGATCTAAATTTCTTGAAATTCTCATCAATTGAAACCAAATGAATTACTCTTTAAGGCACATGGCATATACTCTAGGTGGTGGTCTACATTCCATGATTTTACCAGTTACCTTCATCATTTCAACCATTTTCTCTTTCATTTCCTGAATTTCCTATTTTTTCCTTTCAATTTTTCTTTTCAATTGCTTCTTTTCTTTCTCCCAAAGACTTAGTTGAATTTTAGTTTTAGCTAAGTGGCAGAAACTCAAAGTTTGAAATGTAACAGTCTGCCATGTAGTCCTAAGATATTCCAAAAATTTAATCAACAATGTTCTTTTATAAACATCCATTGCTTGAAAAGTTGTAGGGGGTAATGGGGTGTCATTAGACACTTCTAATTGTTTAGGCTATTCTTCCTCTTGCTGCAGGAAGGATTCATGTTGTTGCGCTGGAAGAGATTGTGCTTCTTCTAAAACTTGCCTAGCTACTTCAGCCAAGTCATCAAGACTTGCCATCCCCCTTTTATTACCACTATCCTATTGTGCTTCCTCAGGAATAATAGATGAGCTTTGTGGATCATTCTCAGATACATTCTGAGAAACATCATGACTGAATTCCTTAGATTCCTCAGAAATGACTATAATTTCAGGTTGAGCAAGGGTTGAGGTAACTTTGTGTTGTTTTCTTGATGAAGCTCTTCTTGGCAATGTTTTAGAAGTAGCAGCTATAGGAGACACTTTCATGACTTTCCTCTTTCTAACTGGCCTAGAGGATTTAGACTTAGTAGGAGAAGATGATAGTGAAACTATAGTAGCAATAGGCATTGTTGCAGGAGAAACTGTTATAGGGAAAGATGTTGTAGGAGAGAGTGAAGTTGAACATTTTCACTTTTGAACATGAGGGTCAGATACTAGAGTTTGTTCTACCCTAGATGACTCTCCTACCTTCATTTTTCCTTTTTCTTTTCTACTGGCAGACTTGGTTTGTACATGGGTAGAGGGCTTTGGTGTGGAGGCTGCAAGACTATGTGCTACATGAGCAGATGATTCTTGCTCTACTTCCCTACTCAAAGATTCTATTCTCTTTTTCTTTTTCTTGGTCCGTGTAGGGAGTGCTCTAGGAGGCTCTGGAAGTTGCAGACCTTTTTGGGCAACAAATTCTTGCCAGGAAAGGGGTGATACATCCCTTAGGGAATGCTTGATCAAGAGTTTAATGAGGGCGTGATGGGCAATAGAGTTGTCCCTACCCCTCTAGGTTTCATGGGCACATTGTTTCAAAAGGTTTAACAAAAAATTTGGGACATTGACAACTAAATTGTGCCTCATATGACTCAATAGTTTAAAATGATAGGAATGCAAATAGGAAAAATGTCCCTCACAAGTCAAGTACCTAATTATGAAGGTGAGCATATTCCTGGTATGGAGGAGGCAGTGACACCCATTTGCATCCTTGTTTGGAAACCTTCAAGGGTCCATCTATTGGTACTGTAAATTCTACCCTAGCAGAGACAACATCTAAAGAAAAAATTTCTCCTACCACTGGAAGCTCAGTTACTTCTACAATTCGCTCTTTTGTAACAACTACTATCAAACCCCACACTGTAGCTTCTCCCTCTGAAAGAGTTCTAAAAAAATCACCTACAACTTCCTCATTAAAGGAATCTAACCTTAGAAAATAATTCAGCCAACCACAATTGTTGAATGACTGAACCATTTGAGGATTTTGCATCAAGAGTTAATGAGCTACAGGCTCATGTTCTACTAACTGGCCACCCATATTTACAAAGTATCCCAGTTGAGATTCCTAAAACTCAAACTTTTTTCTGAAAATTCAAATAACTTTTTATGCTCTGCTTCTTTCTACCCTACTATCAATTTTCTGTACTTTTCCAAGAATGACTCAAGATAATTGCATGAAATGATTGTTAGGAACTACTCAAATCAAGTAGTTAATTGTTGTTTATGATGGGAACACGTAGCCATATTTGGAAAGTACAAGAAAATAAAAATATCTTAACAGTTGTGACAGTGACATAAGAAAAAGTTTGAAATGGATTATCCCACTCCCTACTAAAAATGTGGCATGTCTACACATGTGCAAAAGGATAGGCAAAGATCAAGCAATAATGACTGAGATGTACATAGCAATTAATGGATAAATGAAATAAATAAATGATGTGACAATACAATATATCATGTACCTTGGAATAAATGAGTGTACATGCTAGGAAAGATCACAGCTCAGAATGAAATGATGGCTGTAATTGAAACCATAAATGAGGGTGGTTCAACAAGATGGATGATGTGGAAGAAAAGGGAATGAATGGTGGTGATGGATGAAAAATCAAGAAAGTGGCTTCCTTAAAAAAAAGGAAAGCTTTATTATGGGCATGCAACGTAGAATTTTAAAAAGATGTCACAGGAGAAAGGTCGAAGCCTTTTGCTGTAGAAGGATTAGTGGTCGCATCTGAAACAAACTGCTTCATAAATTCTTCTTTGGATGTTGGCTTATGATACAACTTAAGATAGTGTCCATTAACTAGTAGCTTGAATCAGACAGGATCAATTGTAGCTAACAAAACTGAACCATTATCAAACACATTGTCTATTTCATAAGGACCAAGCCATCTTGTGGTGAGTTTACCTTGAGTTTCCTTGTACCTGGAGTCATAGAGCAGCACCCAATCATCGATAGAGAATTGCTTAGTTCTGATATGGTGGTCATGCCATTTTTTCCTTTGCTAATGAATAACTTCAGTATGTTGCAAAGTAGCTTTCCTTATCTCATCCAATGCATTCAGCTATAGGAGGCATTCCTTTTGGGCTTCTAAATTATCAATGTTAAGCTGGAGAGCAGTCCTTAAGGTCTTATGCTCAAACTCTATTGGCAACATGGTAGTTTTTTCATAGAGTAACTCAAAAGGAGTGAACCCTATAGTTGTTTTCCATGTTGTCCTATAGGCCCAGACTGCTTCAAGAAGGTGACTGCTCCAATCCTTCTTGTGTAATTGTACTGTCTTAGTAAGGATTTCCTCAATTTCTCTGTTGGTAACCTCTTCCTGACCATTGTCTTGTAGGTGATAGGGTCTAGACTTTCTATGCCTGATTTTGTAATCATTCATCAATACAATGATTAATTTTGATATAAATTGAGCTCCTTGATCAGTAACAAGTTCCCTTAGGACTCCAAACCGAGTAAAAATCTGTTCATATAGGAACTCAACAACTTTATTGTCATGGGCATGTGTCATTGCTTTCACTTCCACCCACTTGGTTACATAATCAATGCAAACCAAAATGTATGATTTTCCATTTGATGGAGGATCAATAGACCCAACAAAATCCATGCCCCACTTGTCAAAGGGACTAACTACCATTTAAGGATACAGGGGAATTTCATCAGACCTAGTTGGTCTCCCCATGCGTTGACATCTGTCACATTTTATGGTGTAGGCTATAGCATCTTTGTGGAGTGTAGGCCAATAATATCCTATAGTAAGCACTTTCATAGATGTTCTCTTGGCCGCAAAGTTCCCACCACATGGCTCATCATGAAAGGCATACAAAATGTCATAGGTCTCATCTTCCCTAACACACCTTCTCATGACTTGGTAAGGTCCTATGTAAAATAAATAGTTTGCAACCCGTGAAAAGCTAAAACT
>VDFB02256132.1:124438262-124616473 GCA_007258455.2 Sequoia sempervirens
TGTAACTTGAACTTGAATTGTGGTAGCTTGATATATAAAGTCTATTGATGCTAGGGTTCAAATTGTATGATTTTGAAAAAAGAAGCCAACTGAGTAGAGTTACCAACTGAGTAGAGTTATCAACATTATTCGTAAATCATAATAATTTGTTTAGTACACTAGCCATTTTGATGCCTTCTTGTAGTCTCAAACATTATTTTGTATCATTGTTACATTGGTTTTGAAATGGCAACTTAATATAGCTCCATAATACAAAATCTGGTTCAACTGATTTTCACATGAAAAAAATGTGAATCAAATCACGTTGATGTGAAAAAAAACCATGAGACCATAGCTTGTGGTGCAGGAACACCTAGGTCATGTAATGCCTTCAAAAGGCTAAGTTGTCAAAAATGTATTTAAGTCCATGTAATGCCAAAATTAAATGTAATCAAGGCATGAAAAAACACAAAGTGTAATATTGTCAAAATGCTAAATATGTAAAAGAGAGAAAAAGAAAGAATGTGAAGAGACAAAAAAAGAAAATCAAGAAAATCAAGGAAGAGGACGAGTCATAGGTCATTCAAGGAATATGAAGAGGTAGTTGATGGTTGGAAACTTCTTTAAAAGCATTGTAAAGGTTGAACAAAGATATCATTGTATTCTGGAAGAATTAAATTAACAAAGAGTTCCCTGTTTTAGCTTATTTTCTATGTTTTTCAGTTGTTTCTTAACTTGTACGGATTGTGCAAGAGTTTAGGGTTCAAATTTAGATTATTTCCAGTAGGTTGGTGAATCACCATTTGTTTGCATCCATTTGGGAAGGAATACATTAAATTTAATGTTTGTTTGAGCATTCTTCTTATCGCTCAGTCTAAAATCCTGTGCATTGAGTTTTGAGTCTTATAAGGTATTTACACACTACTCCACCAATGTAGGTTAGGGATAGGTTATTTGTTATGTTTTTATATTTGTGAGTGGAGGAAAAAGCAAGAATACCTTGAAGGAGCTACTGCTACATAGGAAATTCTGACTTTTTCAGTCAAAATGAATAGTTTCCAGCATGATAGTGGAGAAAGAAAAAGTGCATGGGTTAGAAGATGTTTCCAAATTCCTTTTCAGATGTATTTTAACATGTTCCAATGGTTGGCCAAAGGTTTTGAGGTTTGCATGTAGCCTATATAGGAAACCCTCATTGATTTTTGAGTTTTTCACCCTATAAATAGGGGTTTGTCAATATACTATAAAAAGGAGTCTTTTAATCCCTAAAAATGGATAAATTGGGAGTTTTTTGTTATGTCTAATGACTTTTTTGAGGTTTTAAGTATTTTGGGAATGTTTGAAGGGGGTCTTCTTGGTGTATGTTAACCTCCAAGGTGTGCTTGCACTCCAACTAGAAGACCTTTCTCTCTGTCTTCACTCATGAACCTGATGGCTTCAAGGTTCTAAACTGACTTAGATCATTAACTAAGCCCTCCTTTAACTCTATCACAAGAGTTACTATCCTTGTGCTTCACCTTGGTGGCTTCAACACTCTCTAAAATTGTTGTCTCCTTTCCACCTAGAAGGATCTAGATGCTACTTTCATCCATTTTCCTTGAACTGCTAGCAGGGGCGTTGTATACACTGATTTTATGGATTTCATATCCATTTGAGGCCAACTTGAAGGTTCTGCAATCTTCACTCCTACCACTTTTAAGAGTTTGTCTTTTGAAGGGGCTAATCCTTGTAGCCCTTACCAGTCCTATTTTTGCTTTTCTTGCTTAAATATGCCAAACAACCTATCAAGTAAACTTGAGTTCCTGAAACCCTTTTGGGACTTTTAAATCTTGCAACAGATTTTTGGCCTTCTTCTGTTACGTACAGTGCCTTCCTATGATCTTGGGGAGGAGGCCTAATTGCCCTATCTTCTAGGGTTTTAACTCTCCTTCCTTCAAATCTACCTCACATGGATTGGTTGAGGTCTCAATCCCCCTAAGTTGCTTAGCTATGACAAAAATGCACCCTAATCCATACTATGGCCGTACGGTACTCCTTCCCTTGCCTAAGTTCTTTAATCTTTACTCCCAAATCCCTAACCGGGCAGTCCTAGCTCACCTAGGGTTTGGGTATAAAACTCTCTGCTCCATGATCCATGTTTCCTACTATCAAATACTTACAATTGACTGACTCCACTCCCATATTTCACCAGTCTCAGGGGAATCCCGTGATCAGTGGCTATGGGGGAGTCATTCCAAATATGACTATCCAAAACTACAATTAAAAAGCTTCCTAAACCCTAATCTATGAAGTCAAAACTACAATACTATTATAAGTAACCTAAACACCAAATTAAAATGACTCAACACTATGCTAAGAACTCCAATACAATGAATAAATAGTATTTACAAAGTATTTGATTTCACTGTCTCTAAAAACTCATGGGTAGACACAGGAAATGCAGTCATGATTTATTCCTTGCTGTCTAAAGCTTAACTATAATGCATGTGATCTTACTCAATGGACTATTTACAAGGAAGAGATTCTATAAAATGTTAAGGGAACTCTGATTCAATGTCCAAACCGATGCATTAACACATAAGACACCACTATTCTGAAAACACACGAGGTTTTCAGGAAAACACAGAAAAAAATACAGAAAATGCTAACTGTCTATTATTTCACAACCAAAATTTGTTTACAATGCAACAACTTGTTTTATACAAGCTACACACTACTTTTGATGCCTTTGCCACTATTCAAGGGCAGTTGCTCAAGCTTTTCCCTGATTTCAAGGGATTCCCAATGCCAAGTAACATGCATGCAACCAAACAAATTCATCATGCAAACTTCCAACTCTGCCTTTAACTTGAATCATAGGACCTTAATCTCCTTAAACTCGAATCAACAACTCCCTTAACTGACCTTTAGCATCTTCCAAAAATGATAATGTGGCTTTAATACATTTGATGCATCATATCTTCTAACATAACTGTCCAAATCTTAATAAAGTAGAATTTAACAATAAAATAAACTAATGAAGATTTTAGTCCTAGTGACTAACTATCCTCACACACAACACCTTCTAAAGGTCCAATCTAAACACACAAGCATTCCTGACTTGGATAAAGTTAGTACAAGCCAAAATTGTGCAAACCCAAATTGAGGTCAGCCTAGGTGCTCCTACACCATCCTCCCTAAAATAGAAAACTTCAATCCATCCTTGGATTGAGCAAGTTGGGATCAATTCCCAACTTCTTGAACTCTGCCTCCTTGATCCATACTGCATCTGAATCAGGTTGTCCATGCCTCTTGATCAAGTGTTCTTTGTACTCCTTGGTCCTAGTCTTCTTGTAGACCCTTGTGTCCAAGATTTGATCAGCTTGTTTGACTGTAATAGGGGGCAGTTTGAGTTCTCCTACATCTTGACTGACTTCATGGAGTGTCTAATCCAAATCTTGTGGTGGTCCTTTGTAATGTATAAGGTCTACAACATTGAAAATAGGGGACAGTCCACTGTCATCTGGCAATTGCACTTTGAAAGCATTGTTGCCATACTTCTCCAAGATAAGACAGGGACCTATCCTATTCATTTGCAACTTGTTAGGAAATCCTTTCTACAATCTAGCCTTGTTCAAATGGACCATCACTAAGTCTCCCACATTAAATTGGACTTCTCTCCTACGCTCATCCACTTTGGTTTTATGTTTCATTGTGTTTTCTGCCAAGGTTTTTCTAATTGTCTCATGAATTTCTTCCATTGCACAAGCAAAGTCATCTGCATAGGCACTTCCCTTGACTCCATCCTTCAATTCCCTCAACTCATAAACACCTCTGGGTTGTAAACCATAAACAATTTCAAAGGGACTCTTCCTTGTTGACCTATTAACAACATCATTATAGGCATATTCAACTTGCCCAATAATCTAATCCCATTGTTGACCATACTCTTTGGTCAAGCATCTCAAGAGGTTTCCAAGTGTCTTGTTCACAACTTCGGTCTGACCATCAGTTTGGGGATGGTATGCAGATCCAAAGGATAGATTAGTGCCCATTCTCTGCCAAAGAGTCTTCCAAAAATGACTCATAAACTTGGTATCTCTGTCTGAGACAATGCTGACTGGTAAGCCATGAATTCAGACTATTTCTTTGAAGAAAAGAGAGGCTATTTGACTAGCATCATTGGTTGTTTTGTAGGGTATAAAGTGAGCCATTTTGCTGAATCTGTCAACAACAACTGTCCATACCTTGCCTTGTCTTGGGTAAACCAACTACAAATTCCATGCTCAAGCATTCCCATGGTCTATAAGGGATAGGCAGTGGCTGGTATAGACCTGCATTTGAGGAAGTGCATTTGGCCTTTTGACACACCACACAACTCTCTACATATTTCCTAACATCTAGGTTCATCTTAGGCCAAAAATAAAACCTTTGAACCAGTTCCTGAGTTTTAGTGATCCCAAAATGACCACTCAATGCACCATTATGCTTCTCTTGTATTAAATTTTCCCTAATAGAACCTTTAGGAACACAAAGCTGATTCCCTTTAAACAATAAATCACTTTGCAAGGTATATTCAGCATATTTGCTATGGAAATGATTCTTGTACTCAAGGCATACCTTGTAAATTTCTGCAAAGTCTTCATCATCTGCATATAGATCTTTGAAATGATCTATTCCCATGCTCTTCAACTGAATTTCTTGGATTGTGAGAACTCTCCTGCTCAATGCATCAGCAACTTTATTGAGAGCTCCTTTCTTATGCTTGATGTTAAAGGTGTAAGCTTGCAAGTACTCCACCCACTTCATGTGCCTGTGACTCAACTTCTCTTGTTAATTCAGAAAACTGAGTGCTTGATTGTCTGAGTACACAATGAATTCCTTGGGAAGCAAGTAGTGCCTCCATTTCTTTAGTGCTTGGACCAATGCATACATTTCAAGGTCATAAGAAGAGTACTTCTTCTTGGCTTCACTTAGCTTCTCTGAATGAAAAGCCACCGATCTTCCCTCTTGACTGAGAACAGCTCCAATTGCTACATTACTTGCATCACATTCAATGGTGAATAGCTTCTCAAAGCTTGGCAACACCAAAACAGGTTGGGTAGCTATCTTTTCCTTCAGCAACTCAAAACTCTTGTTAGCTTGCTCATTCCATACAAATTTGGTTTTCATGCCTCCTTTAATGGTATCCAACATAGGAGCACAAATAGCACTAAACTGTCTTATGAACTTCCTATAATACTGAGCAAGACCATGGAAGCTTCTTACCTCTGTTGCTGTCTTTGGAGTAGGCCAATTGAGAATGGCTTCTACCTTGCTGCTGTCCATCTTCAAGTTGCTATGTGATAGCACAAAACCAAGGTACACCAGCTCTGTTTTGATGAACTCACACTTTTCCAGATTAATCTTCAGCTTCTCCTCCTGTAGCTTCTTGAAAATCAACTCAATATGATGGAGGAGCTCTTCTCTTGTTCTACTATAGATTAGTATATCATCAAGATACACTACTACAAACTTGCCAATGTAGTCCTGGAGAATTTCATTCATGAGTCTCATGAATGTGGAGGGGGCATTAGATAATCCAAATGGCATAACTAGCCACTCATAAAGACCCTCATTGGTTTTGAAGGCTGTTTTTCACTCATCACCCTCATGTATCCTAATTTGGTGATAATCACTCTTTAAATCTATCTTGGTATAGTACCTAGCTTCACCTAGACAATACATGAGATCTTCAATCCTAGGGATAGGGAACCTATACCTGATGGTTATCTTGTTGATTGCTCTGGAATCAGTACAAAGCCTCCATTCTCCTCCTTTCTTAGGTGCTAAGACAGTGGGAACTACACAAGGACTAATGCTTTTCCTAATGAGACCTTGGTCAAGTAGTTCTTGAATCTGCCTAGCTATTTCCTCATTTTGCTGAGGTGTCATCTTGTAGGCTGCTTTGTTTGGAAAGGTAGCTCCTAGTATCAAGTCTATTCTATGACTTATGGCTCTTTTAGGAGGTAAGGTTGCTGGTTGACCACTACTTACAATGCTTTCATAGGTCTGCAACAAGTCTTGAATCTCCTTGGGTAACTCTTGCTTTTCAGTTGCCTTCTCTTTGCTTACTTCTCTTGGCTTGATCATTACTACATAGCCAACTCCTTCTCCTTCTTCTAGAGCTTTTAAGAACTCTTTTTCACCAACTATTAGCAGCTTAGAACATGTTGTCTGCACCTCAGTATCTTCTAACAAAGATTGAATATTGTAGGTTACTTTGTCCTTCTTGAAGGTATATGAATTCTTAGCTCCATCATGCACAGCTTGACGGTCAAACCGCCATGGTCTACCTAGGAGCAAGTGGCATGCATCCATAGGTAATACATCACACAATACCTTGTCTTTGTACTTGCCAATTGAGAACTCCACCCATGCTTGTTCATTCACTAAGACATGCTAACCCTTATTGAGCCATGTAACCTTGTAAGGACTATTGTGAGGTATCCTTGTCAATTTTAGTTTGTTGACTGCCTCCTCTGACACAATATTGTCAGTTGAACCTGAGTCTATGATGACCTTACACACTTTCCCCATCATCTTGCATTTTATCCTAAATAAGGACCTTCTTTGGCTTGGATCTTCTTTGACTAGTTCTTTGATCAAAGTCCTCCTCATCATGAGATTCTTACCTTCCTCTGAGTTCAATGGTACTTCAGGTTGTTTATTTGTTGCAGTAGTCTCATCTTGAATCAGATTGGTTCTCCTATCTCCTCCATGAGAAGTGCTACCTTTCTCTGGACATCTATAGGCTGAGTGTCCCAATTGGTTGCAATGATAGCATTTCATGTTGGTGAAGTAGCTGCCTCTTCCTTGTCCACCACTTCTTCCTATGGAGCTGAAACCTCTTCCTCTACCACCTCTACTAGAACTTCCCTCTTGCTATTCAAAAAATCTGACTTCTCCTTGGGCTCTTGATTCTGAGCTTCTTCCACTATAGCTTCCTCTTTGTCCTCTGCTGTCTTTCCCTTTACCTCTGCCTTTGGGATTTTGTTCTTGTCTCTTTTTTCCTTTCTCTTCTATTTTCAAAGCCATTTGATAGCATTGGCGAACTGATTTGAAGTTTACCAAACTCATGTCTTCTTGAATAGACCATTTGAGTCCATTTAGATATCTTGCTAACTTGATACTCTCATCTTCAACTACTTTTGATCTAAGGCACAATTTCTGAAACTCTTATGTATATGTTGGAACATCCATATCTTTTTTCCCCAGATTGTGTCTTCTCCTGTGCAACTAAACTTCATAATCATCAGGGAGATAGGTCTGCCTTATCTTGGTCACCATTCCTCTCCATGAAACTATAGGACCTTTGCCTTCTTTCTCTCTTTCAGATTCTACAAACTTCCACCATGTGAGAGTTGCTCCTCTCAACCTTGACTTGGCCACCTTCACCTTTTGGGCCTTTGTTATGCCATCACACTCAAAGTGATTCTCAATGCTCTCTATCTAGTCTAAAACTGAATCAGGGTCCATTTGTCCACTGAAAAGTGGCACACGCTCCATTGCTTTACCACTCAAGGCATACAATGCCTTCAAGAATGGTTCCTCTGCAAGAACAGGATCAGGCTTTGGAGCTTCCTCCTCCAAATCCTCTTCTTTTTCCTTGGCTTCATGTTCTTCTTTCTTCTTTATCTTGTCTTTCATAGTATCTGCTATCTCATGGACTTCATCCAAGAGTTTCTCCATTTGAGATATCCTTTCTCTGAGCAACCAGTTATCTTCCTCTTGCTCTTCTACCTTCTTTGCTAGCTCTACATTTTTCACCATGGCTTCCTCCTCTCATGTATTCTCTCCTACTGACTCAGTGGATTGGCTCATTAATCACAAGCCTTGAATCTAACTTTCAGCTATGATACCAATATGGTGTATGTTAACCTCCAAGGTGTGATTGCACTCCAACTAGAAGACCTTTCTCTCTATCTTCACTCATGAACCTGATGGCTTCAAGGTTCTAAACTGACTTAGATCATTAACTAAGCCCTCCTTTAAATCTATCACAAGAGTTACTATCCTTGTGCTTCACCTTGGTGGCTTCAACACTCTGAAATTGTTGTCTCCTTTCCACCTAGAAGGATCTAGATGCTACTTTCATCCATTTTGCTTGAACTGCTAGCAGGGGTGTTGTATACACTAATTTTATGGATTTCATATCCATTTGAGGCCAACTTGAAGGTTCTGAAATCTTCACTCCTACCGCTTTTAAGAGTTTGTCTTTTGAAGGGGCTAATCCTTGTAGCCCTTACTAGTCCTATTTTTGCTTTTCTTGCTTAAATCTGCCAAACAACCTATCAAGTAAACTTGAGTTCTTGATACCCTTTTGGGACTTTTAAATCTTGCAATAGATTTCTGGCCTTTGTCTATTCCATATAGTGCCTTCCTATGATCTTGGGGAGGAGGCCTAATTGCCCTATCTTCTAGGGTTTTAACTCTCCTTCCTTCAAATCTACCTCACATGGATTGGTTGAGGTCTCAATCCCCCTAAGTTGCTTAGCTATGACAAAAATGCACCCTAATCCATACTATGGCCTTATGGTACTCCTTCCCTTGCCTAAGTTCTTTAATCTTTACTCCCAAATCCCTAACCGAGCAGTCCTAGCTCGCCTAGGGTTTGGGTATAAAACTCTCTGCTCCATGCTCCATGTTTCCTACTATCAAATACTTACAACTGACTGAATCCACTCCCATATTTCACCAGTCTTAGGGGAATCCCATGATCAGCGGCTATGGGGGAGTCATTCCAAATATGACTGTCCAAAACTGCAATTAAAAAGCTTCCTAAACCCTAATCTATGAAGTCAAAAATACAATACTATTCTAAGTAACCTGAACACTGAATGAAAATGACTCAACACTATGCTAAGAACTCCAATACAATGAATAAACAGTATTTACAAAGTATTTGATTTCACTGTCTCTAAAAACTCATGGGCAGACACAGGAAATGCAGTCATGATTTATTCCTTGTTGTCTAAAGCTTAACTATAATGCATGTGATCTTACTCAATGGACTATTTACAAGGAAGAGATTCTATAAAATGTTAAGGGAACTCCGATTCAATGTCCAAACTAATGCATTAACACATAAGACACCACTGTTCTGAAAACACATGAGGTTTTCAGGAAAACACATAAAAAAATATAGAAAATGCTAACTGTCCTCTATTATTTCACAACCAAAATTTGTTTACAATGCAACAACTTGTTTTCTACGAGCTACACACTACTTTTGATTCCTTTTCCACTATTCAAGGGCAGTTGCTCGAGCTTTTCACTGATTTCAAGGGATTCCCAATTCCAAGTAACATGCATGCAACCAAACAAGTTCATCATGCAAACTTCCAACTTTGCCTTTAACCTGAATCATAGGACCTTAATCTCCTTAAACTCGAATCAACAACTCCCTTAACTTACCTTTAGCATCTTCCAACAATGAGAATGTGGCTTTAATACATTTGATGCATCATATCATCTAACATAACTGTCCAAATCTTAATAAAGCAAAATTTAACAATAAAATAAACTAATGAAGATTTTAGTCCTAGTGACTAACTATCCTCACACACAACACCTTCTAAAGGTCCAATCTAAACACACAAGCATTCCTGACTTGGCTAAAGTCAGTACAAGCCAAAATTGTGCAAACCAAAATTGAGGTTAGCCTAGGTGCTCCTGCACCACTTCTTTGAAAATCAGGCCTATTTTAGTAGCCTTTTTGATAGCATTTAGACTAAAAACTGCTTATTTCTTCAATATAAGTTATTCTGAGTTTTTGATATGAGGACATGGGCATTAAGAGGTCTCTACAAGGGCTTTGGATCTTTGGTTTTGAAACATGTGTGTTTGGTTTACCCAATTTAGGGCATGAATGTCTCATTGAGAAGTAGTGCCTTAACTACTCAGAGAATATAAGTCTGACCTAACAATGATCGGTGAGGTGATTTTGAGATAATGTTGTCTAAGTGATGGTGTCAGGAATGTATGGAGTCTTGGACAAGGTTTAGAAGTGAGATATGTTGTTTTGACAGTTGGGTAGTGAGGAGACTTGGTGTAAAATAATACATGAAATTGTAAGTTCAGTTAGAACAAAGTTAAAAGAGAGCAAGTTCCTAATTTGTATCAATTGTAATAATGATGTTCATAGTTCTTGATGGTTTAGTAAAAGTCTGAAAGCCAATTGTAATGATGGATTGACTATTTGGGACAATTTGAATGAATTGATTGAATGGAATGGTGCCTTGTTGAAAATGGTGTTTTTTAAATGCATCTTGATCTAATTGATTGAATCAAATTTTTCTAAAATGGTTTTTTGCTTGAATGAGTCAATTGGAATACAAATTTGTGGAAGGATGAATGATGAATGATAAGAGAATTTGAGTGGATGAAAAGTAGATTTTTGATGAAATGTTGAAATTTTGTTTGATCTTCTCCAAGATGAGTTTGGGACAAGAGTCCCCTGAGTTGTTGATTGGTTTGGCAATCTTTGTATTGCATTAGCTTGTTGCTTACTTTTATGCTATAATATATTTTTTCTAAGCATCCATAGCTTGTTCGAAAGCACCTGTTTTAGGATTTTAGCCATAGCAGCAAGGCAATGAACTATTTGATAAAATGCTTTGATAGACATGTATGAAAAATGTGTTAGCATAGACAAGGAAGTGAACTCTTTGAAAAATGCCTCAAAGAAATGTGGTCTCATGGTGATGGAATGGCATGATGAATGCCATGACAAGCAAATTGTTGTTGATTTTCATGGCATTCCATCACCATTGAGACCACATTTCTTTGAAGCATTTTTTCAAATAGTTCACTGCCTTGTCTTTGATATTGCTTACTATTATGCTTTTGATAGATTTTTTCCAAGCATCCATAGCTTGTTCCAAAGCACTTGTTTTAGGATTTCAACCATAGCAACAAGGAAAAACTTGAACTATTTGACAAAATGCTTTGGTAGACATGTATGAAAAATGTGGTAGTATAGACAAGGCAGTGAACTGTTTGAAAAAATGCCTCAAAGAAATGTGGTCTCATAGAATGCCATGAAAACCAAATGCAATTGGCAACTGCTCCTAGTTATTAGTTATGCAATGTGAAGTAATTGCATAACTGCTTAGGTTGTCTTTTAAAAACTATATTGTAATTGAAATTTTGTCATCTATCAGCATCTAGTTATTAGTTATGAAATGTGAAGCAATGCTTTCAGTTTGAAAGATGTGCAATGCAATGTAATCAATGTTATGAATATAAACTACAAAAATCTATTTTTTACTAAGTTACTGGTTCAGTTTTGGGTTCAAGATCGGGTTCAAGAACCGGTTTGCCGGTTCGGGAAATTTTTTTTGGGGTTGGGTTTGTTTTGGGTTCGTAATACAAAAACATATAAAAAATCATAAATATATACATATTTGCAGAATAATCAAGTTCAATACACCACCATATTAATAGTCAAATAACATAGCAAAAATACACCACCACTTTCATAGTGAAATATTAAAATATTAGTGATCTACTCGAATGTCATGATACAAAATTATAAATTAAAGTTCAAACATAAAAATGTCAAGTGTTTAAAATCAGCCATTATTGATCATTGATCAATCTGAAAAGTGTGAACATTTTTCTATGTGGAAGGCAAGAAAACAAGTGTTACATAATTATTTACATTGTGAAAGAGCCAAAACCTTTTTCTTGCAGATCATAGAAGAATCTCAATGATTCCTTGCCTTGGAATAGAACTATCCTGAGCCATGAATGATTGACCAGGAATTGTGAGAAAGAAATAAGATAAATCACATGCAACTTGTTGCAATTTCTTTCCTTGGGAAAAAGGGTAAATTTTTTCTTTTCAGGGAGAATCTCCTTTAGAGTTTGAACGTGCATTGATAATTTTCAAGATAGAATTAGCCAAATATGTCATCTAGGTTTGAAGCTTTTAGGTAAAATGTTTGCTTCTTAAAATTTTGTTCAAAATTTAAGATGCAGGCTCTCCTCCCTTAGGGAAGAGAAGGCCTATTAAACCTAACACTCTTATGCAACACTTCTTAAGTTCTTGTTGATGTAGTATTAGATGTGAAGTTTCAAAATAGGCATGGTTATATAAATTCTCATCTCACTACTATCATTGCATCAAATTAAGAATTTTCAATCCTTTATGATCTAGACAAGAGAAGTATGGAGTAGTGTTCCAATGCTAAAGTCTTATTGTGAATCTCTTTGCTATGAGTGGTTCAAAAATGAGGAATCTGTCTTTTGCACCAAATGAGAAATATTCACAATATGTGCTAGGAAGGAATATAAGTCCATAAGATCGAATGCAAGAACTGAGAATTGCAAAATTGGCTTACATTTGACTTCCAAACACATAAATTTTCACACTTTTCGATGTTCACACGTAATAAGTCAATATATGTGTGTAAGTTGTAAAGTATACACTTGAATACACGTAACTCATATCTATTGAACCATGAATTTATAATTTGCAAATATGGACACCATCGATAAAAAATATTTGTATTAAGCAAATAGCCATGTACGCATACATCAATATATGTCGATATAAGTATAAAATATAGTTACAAAATAGACATATAGGCTTACGAGAATGCCATATAGGCATACAATGTCAAATATATCCAACACAAAATATGTACAAAATTGTCATGTAGGCATACAACAAAGGGCTCTGTGCATTCAAAATTCATTTCTCTTCATGCTCTGGTTCAAATACAATTTTCTTTCCCTTTGTTGGGCGATCCGATGGCGATAATTCCGTCACTCATTTTTGCTGTGCTCGAGGAGTGCTCTTGCTGCTCCTCCTAGTGTTTAGCTCCTGGTGAAGTTTCAACTCTTACAATAAGAAGTAAAGACATTAATAGATAGAAATTACCTTATAAAAATTAATATATTTAACAAAATAATCACTTACGGCCATCTCACAATCACTCTCCTCAATGGAAATATTTGCACGCTGATGCTCAGGTGTGCTCAAGCCCTGTATAAACCATCCAATTAGGAATTAAACTATGAATCAATAATGGTTTTATTTTTCACTAGAACTAGTTCATCTATAAAAATGAATGTAAATTGAAATTTAGTAATTTGCCTCATACCTCCCCTATCAAAGCCATCAAGGATTGTATAGCGGAGGAAACACCAATATCCATTTCCCTCATAACATTTGGTGGTGTTTCTGTCACCAACATCTAAAAATAAAACAACAAATTATTCAATCACAAAAAAGTTACAATAGCGATCTATGTGATGACTTATAACGTATGAGATCTAATGAACAAAATTTTGAGTACAAGTATTAAACATATATATTTCTGATTATTAGTTATCGAATTTGAAGTAATGCTTTGAGTTTGAATGATGTGTAATGCAATGTAACCAACAATATGAATATAAACTACACAAATCTATTAAACTTAGAATTCATTACTTAAGTTCTCTTTAAATTCTATATTACCTTCATGAACATTTGATCAAATCTACTAGCACTCAGAGGTGTTTCCTTGAAACCTCCAACAGTACACTGTTCAACATCCAAAATCACATATTAAAATACCATTTGTAAAATAATGCTATTAACACATGTAATAAATTTATAATTATTTACTAAATTTACATACCCCACTGATAGGTGTACTGCAAAAATAAGTAGGTGGATGACTGGTGTATCCGGTCTCTACACTATGACCTTGTAATTTTATTTAAATAGTAAAAATAAATTAGTTAGTCTTGCATTTCACAATCGAAATTTAATAAATTAAATTCAATGAACATGCTGAATTTTACCTGAGTGTCAATGCCATATGCATCATGCAAAATGTCATCCATCCTCTCCATCCTCATAGATGCATACTGATCAGGTTGCGTAGTAGCATATGGATCCTACGTAGCACCCTCCTGAGTGCAAGTAGGGTCATATGAACAAGTCGCCCTGCAAGATTGACACACATGGGTTTGAAGGCCACCACCTAAAGACTCCCTTGGATGGCACTGTACAATAGGGCTAGTGTGATGGATGACACTTGGGGTCAAAAGTTGTGATTGCCTACAATGTCTCTATGTCGGCACTCTCCTTCATAATGACAGGCATCACAATCTACTCACGAGGTGGCCTAGCGAGAGGTCGTCTCCCTTGTGGCGTAGGATCTAGCTATGCACTAGGCCTATCTTGAGTTGAACCCCCACCTCTTCCCTGGAACTCCCTCATATCAAAATAATTTGGGATTTGGTTCAATACAAACTCACTGTATAGTTTCCTAAGAAAATATTGGGGGACTTCACAATTATTGCACGGTGGGTAATCAAAGACCATATACCATCTTTCATAAAAATGGTTCTTAATCTCTTGGTGGTGGCACCAATGAATAGGAAACCTCTTTGCATTGAGGGTAAGATTTTGATTTGTTTTAGGGTCAGGGAATAGAGAGCACAAATCACCTTTAGTAATTTTTAAATCTTTTACTTGTTTATATGATAATTTGTCTGCATAATATGCCCTGGCTATTTGCCTCCTATCTTGCCACCCAGATATTTGTTGGGTGATTGCATCTACATTTTTTAACATGTCTTTCAATGAATTTGCTAGAAGCATTCTTTCCATGGTTGAAGCATTTGGATCACTCAACCTACTAATAAGATCCTCAAGTTGTTTTCTATCTTTCTCAATTTCACTCCTCAAATTTTCTTGAGTGCTAGGAGGGAATTGAGAGAATGGTGGGGGAGGTTGATTTTGTTGAGGATTTTGCTGTTGAGGATTTACCTCCTCTTCTTGTTGAGGATTTGCAGGATTTCCTACAAATTTAAAAAAAAAACAATCAAATCTAACCTAAAACAAACAAAATCAATTTCAAACTAACAAATTCAAAACAAAAGCAAGCAATACTTACCTCCCACATTTCTTCATCGTCGTGGCACCATATTTACAAAAAAAATCCAACTGTTCTTGATGAAATTTGTGGAAATCCTTCCTCCCAGAACGTGAGCGCAAAAGTGAGGATTTTTGGCCACAGACAGAGCTGAGAAATAGTAAAGAGCAAATGATACACATTTGACCTTTTTTTCCTTTTAAAATCACATAACGCGCTCACATTATAATGTAAGTGTGTTATGTCTTTCCAAATTTTTTTCCCATTTGGCCACAAAAGTGCAACCAACTTCATGCACCTGTGCTGTGTAATAAAAATATTTCATTCTCCTAGTGCATTCTTTATAATGATCACACAAGTATTGAGTTTTGAGTGCACAATGGTACGACTCAATGGTTGTATTCATATCCTAGTTGGCATGTGGGAATAGTCTGCAATTTTTTGCCACATGGATTTGAAAAAAACAATCCAATAGTCAATTAAACCACAACGTATTAGAGGTAACATCAAAGAATTTAAATGGTGTGAATCTTATGAGCTGACAAAAATTGTCAACTCACCAATTCAACCTTCTCCTTCACACCAGGTCTTGTTGAAGTACTCTAATAATTGGGGCTGATCATTGAACTCCTAAAAGAAAGAGTTCAATAGCTGAGTGATAGTATCTTCACTGTCACCAATTTCCATCATGATCATGCCAAGACTACAGAAGATGTCCATTATCCTTTCCTTGGCTGCGTACTTATATACATTCTTCAGCCAAGCCCTCTTGACATGCTAAAGGCATAGAAGCACATGACATTGAAAGACAACCCTAATAGACAATACAAACAATATTGTTTACCACTCATATGCATGAGAAAGTAGCATTGAAAATAAATAGAAAATGAGAAAGCTACACAAATGAACAAATGGATGCACATATTGTATGGCTTAGATTTTTGTAGTCGCATCGTCGGTCAAAAATGCATTGATTCTCTAGTCAGGTCTAGCTCTTCTTCCATGGTCTTGCAATATGTGTAGCCATGTAGAGATGTCCTCAATCTTGTTTCGTGAAGATACTACCCATGCAACCAACACACCACTCTGTTGCTCATAGAAAATGACTAGAGTATACAATGGAAATTGTAGATAGAACAACTCAGCAAGAGCATTGTCAGGTTTATAGCCAGTAAGATCATTGAAAACACAAAGAACTATTTGTTAATGTTTGTAAGGCCTCACCCCATATTTATTAGTTGTAAATGTGGAATCCATCAAGATGATTGAATTGTGCGAGTGGCTAACCATCCTATCTAGCATCCATGGAGTCTAAACCCTAATAAAAAAAGTTGTAGTGTTCCCATCAGACCGTTGAAAGTAGAAGTTGTCAAAGTCCTATCCACTCCATAGTAGGATACTCGTCGAATCGACTTTGTGTTTCTGTGCATGAGTAGAACACAACTTTCTCCAGAAATTCATTACATCCTTTCTTGTAAGAAATTAATCTCTCTTTCAACTTCATGCCACATAAGACAGGATCACTGATGTTTCTATCTATTATTGCATTGACATTGACGTCCATCAGCAAAAGGCTTTAAATATTTCTTTTGCACTCCGTGAATAGATTAGTGGCAAACATAGAACACTTATCTCCACTTGTGTCATGAATGCCATGGAAAAATTGAACATTTTTATCAACGTAGAACATTTATTTGTAGATAATATAGGAAACATTAGGTTTTCCATTCATAACCTTTACCATGAAGTGGTACTAACAACCTCACATTTGTATAAATATCTTATGTGGTTTCTTCTTTGGTGGAGGCTGGTCTCTATTGTCTGTAGGACCATATTGACACCAGTAGCTATGAAAAAGGCATCATCTCATCATGCTAAAGCAAGAGAGAGTAAAATATCATTTGAGCATACAAATGAATGTTGAAAGATATAAACCTCTAATAAAAAAATGTTTTCCATAAGTTTTGTCATTGAGGGGACACGTGGTGATAGGTTCTCTTGTTTTCTTGTACACAAATGTGGTTTCAAAACTTTCAATGGGAATTTCACCATGAATGAAATAATCAAGTCTCATAAGAGAAATTGTTACAACAAGGTCATGGACCTTATCCTTGTTGATGGAAATAGCAGCCCATTCCAAATCAAAAGAGGAAAAAGTAGAGCCTCCATTTTGTACATCTTGCGCTTGCAATTCATTTTGCTTCTTCCATTTCAAACCTCTCCCCATGCTAGGAAAGGAAAAAATTGGATGAATATTTTAAATTAGTGTGGATTGTGTCAAGAAAAAGAAAGAATTCATTCATTAAACATAAATAAAATGTGTTTGCATTGTTGTCACCCACGTGAAACCAATAGGAGGTTGTCGGCTTCAACCGAGGAAAATAAAAGGTGATAGATTGAATCAAGCTACACATACAATATAACACAAGTGCGGGATGGAAATCAGATAGTCCATCTAAATGTACAAGTGGAAATAGAAAACTACAATAGAAAATGACAAGAAAAACTTTGATGATATCCTTGTATGCAAAAAAAAAGTAAATCAATTGCTGCCAGCAATGCCAAAATGATAACATGTTTGTTGCATCTATTGAAAAAAAGATGAATCAATAATAGAGAGAATGAGGAAAGGTATAAAGGTGTAAAATTTTCTATCAACCATGATGTAAGTGAATGTAGGTTAGAAAAAAAATTGTGTAGATGAACCTCCACACTGACATAAAGACTGCAAGTAAATTTGCAACCCACATGTAAATATAACAAAAAATTTAGAGAATATGGGGTGTACAAACCTCTTTTACCTAAGGAGGCATGCTGTTATATTCAGCCTTCCATTTCACATGACTTAACATGAGGAGAAAAAGAACATCTAGCAATTAATGAAATAAACAAGTGAAGGTTAAACCACATGATCAATGATTCAACCTAGAACTTCGTATGTGGCGTAGGAGTGTAACATGCATCACAATATGTAATTACTTATACAATAGCAACAATAGATGTATTATCATGGGAAGATACATTGGTTGTGTTGCATGTGTAAGTGTTAAAGGAGAGGAAGGGTTAGAGGGAAACCAAAACCTTTGATGACAACCTTGTATGTAAAAAGAATAAGTGCATCCATTTCTGCCAGCAATGCCAAAATGATAACATGTTTGTTGCATTTGTTGAAAAAAAGATGAATGAATCAATAATGGAGAGAATGAGGAAAGGTATAAAGGTGTAAAATTTTCTATCAACCATGTTGTAAGTGAATGTAGGTTGTGTTGTCAATTAGATTTGCACACTACTGAATACAAGATTCATCAATTTATTGAAACATGGAAACCTTCTTTAGATGTGGGTGATCTGAACGAAGAAGGAATCTCTAGAGTGAGCTGGATCTCCGAATGATAAATATTATTCTAAGGGTTTTCTGGGAAAAGGGATAAAAGGATAACTTGAAAATAAAGCCTATAACTAATAGATGATTCACCAAACTTATGAAAATTCAGACCTAACCACTCATAATAGTTTCTCTATCACAATAATCCTCACAATCTCATTAGCTCATACTTCATCAATGATTTGCATGAAGATATGGAAAACTAAACATGACATGCAACCTGAAACATGTAATTTTGAACAAAGGTTTACAATAGCAAGACATATAAGGATTCAATTTTGAAAACACAAATACATCAGATTTCCATTAGAAAATTGAGACAGAAATAAGGAGAATTTTGCTGCTTTATTAAAACTGAAAGAGTGTTTTTTTGAACTGAGTACAATTGAGTTTACAAGCTCAAGAATGTTAAGAGCAAGAAAACTATAATGTAAACTGAGAGAGAGAGCCAAAATAATAAGTCTCTTAAAAATACATCTCTCAAAAAACCCTAATCCAAGCTCACAAAGAAGCTCAAGGAAAAAATCTTCAAATTGTCTCAAAAGACTACATAAAAGTAGAAAAAGCACACTGCTTTTATGATAATACTAAAAAGACTCTAAAAATAGGCTAAATTTTCTTTAAAAGCCAGAAAAACACCTTATCTCTCCAAGATAAAACTCAAATCTGACCAAGAGGAAAAGTCAATACCAATCTGCTAAAAATAGCAAGAAATCATAAAACAATTTATAAAGGATTGTTTTATGATTCTGCTTTACATTATTGTAGATTTTACAATTTGCCTATTTTTTTCAATTAAAGATTGCTAAATCTTTTGCAAAAAGGAATTACAAATATCTCCTTATATCTCCATTACAAATTTTATTTTATTTAAAAAAAATCATGAAAATATAAAGACAAATTGTTCTCTCATTAAGATGCTTAATTGATTTCTCTAAAATCAATTGCAAACCAAAAGCCCTAAGTGTCAAATGTTTCACCCCCTAGGTCATAAGATATTTACCATTTATATTTTAATTGACCTCCTTCACAATCCATAACATAATCCTAAAGCATTGACACCCTACATTTTCACTTAAGGCAAAAATGAATGTTAAATGAATAAACACTAGCCCTAAGGTCTTAGACACATTGACCTAGGAACATGAGAATTCGGCCACCAAAACATTAGGCTTTATATTTTAAATTCATAATGCAAGATAAACCTAATTTTTAATTTCTCCACATGTTATTTGCCAAATATGAATATTCCAAATAATCATAATGTTGACCTAATTCGAATTAGGGCAAGGAACAAAACATTCAAACCCTAAAAATGATTTCATTTTGCAATCATAATTTTGAAGAGATTTAGGTCTGCCTGAAAGGATAGCGCCGCCATGATTGAGCTCAATCCTTAGCTCACATGCTCAAGAATCTTCACTCCTTCCTTCAAATAGTCGAATCTTTGACTAGGTAAGCTTTATTTGTATACTACTATGCCTTTTCACTTCATTCAAAGAGCTAGAAAGGCCATTAAGGTTGCGACTTGCTCATGCTTTTTTCTTGATTTCTCTTTATGTTCTTGTAACTTTGCTTCTCTTGGCCGCCTTGTATGAGCTCGGGCTTTGTCTAGAAGCTCCATGAGAGAGCTTTGTTCATGGACTTCTCTTCTACATAGCACATAAAGTGAGTTACTATTTATGTCTTCACTCCTTGAGACATTTTTGTCTTGTGGCCACAACTTTAACTCAGTTTTCTAATACTTAACTTCATGTGCTTACCTTTCTATCTATGTTCTCTTGTATTCACCATACATAAGCTCACCTTGGAATTTCGTTTGGGGTTTTGAGACTTTATAAAGCTTTGGTCATGGCTATATGTGCTCTTCTATAGGCTCGAACTATTAAGTTCACTCTAAGCATACATTTATTTTTTTAGAAAGCTTAAAAAATCTTCTCTTTTACTTATCAATTTATGGCCATACTCAGGCCACGCTATGTACATGCACTTCTACTACTTCTACTTAGAAATTTTTATGTGATTCCCACCTTTCTTTAGATTTTGGCTTAGACAATGAGTAAGAAAAATCTTTTGAAAAAATATCCTTTTGGCCATGCCATATCATGTTGCATATGAGCTTGGAAAGCACTTGGGGTTTGACCATGCTTATTAATTCCTTCTTCTTTCAAACTTTGAACAAGCCCCCATATGGGTATTATGGAAAAGTCAAGAAATCTGTATTCCAAAATGAAACCTAACATGGGTATGAGCAAAATCTGTGTATTTTGAAACTCTATGGTTTCCTTGCAAAACCCTTCATGGGTAAACTGTATCTTGATGAGATCTATATTTTAAAATTAAACCCCAATGTGGGTGTTCTAAGAAATGAAGAAAAATCTATTCATTTGATTACTTTGAAAACTGGGCTCGGCCCACTATTTAATTATGCATTTTCCTATTTCTATTTAAACTTCATCATATGGGTATTTGATATTTGTGAAGAAAACACATTTATTTGTACTTCAACTTCAATCATGAGAACACTGTGTAAATTTTATTTCCTTGTTAAAACCCCACCTAGGTATATAATATTATGAGAACACATTTTTTTGGGTATGCTAATAGTTATGAAAAAACTGCATTTGTCTTTAAAACCATGTATTTTAAACTGCACCAGACCTTCAATTCTACTCTCAAACCTCTTCATATATCTATATTTTTTGCATTTTGTAGAGTTATTTTCACATCTTTGTACATGTTTTTGTGAAGAAAATGTACCTCTGAATGCATTACTATTGAACACCCTCCACATATTCATGAAATTCTGGAAATGTATCTTTTGTTTGTATTATTTTACTATCCTCCATGATGTTTCCTTCTTGCACACAAAATTCTTCATGACTAAGTCTGTAGATTAGTTGGTATCTCAACTCTATTTTGATTTTATTCAAAGATTTTGATTAAAGTACTACAACTCTATGGATTGCATTTCCTCTTGCAGCCAGCTAACACTCCAGAAGCACTTTCTCTTATGCTTTGTCATCTCTTTGATTATTCTGAAATGACTTTTCACCTATTGTATCTTCATTTGAAATACATGACAAATGAAGAAACAAAACTTCTAAAAAAAAATAGTATACCTTGGACTGTTTCATTTCACTTTCAGTCAAAAGATTACATCAAATTCACTTGAACACTATACTCTATTCCTACAAGCAAGTTGATTGCTTCCCACTCAATAAATGACTGAACTACTTATATTTGGCACTCTTCATGCATTTTTATGCTCTATTTGATAAACTATTCCATGAATCTGCTCTCCTCTGAGATGAAAATTGATATAATTCTCATCATTAAGGCATAATGTATGCCTGTTCACTATCCTTGATTGTGAGAAAGAATAATGATGAACTGAACCTTGCATGTCATATGATCATGATGAACAAATAACACTATAGCAAAAGAACATGAACCATACAACAATGTTCGAGATAAACGTACTTAGTTAAGTGATTGAGCAAATTAAACTCACTGTTCACTTGTAGCTTTCATAAAGCATTTACCCGATTGTTATGAATGCACAGTTGGTTTAATAGCTTGATGGATTACTCTGCTTTAGTCTTTCAGTTTTATATCATTTCTTTCCTTGATGAATATGATGAAGCAATTGCTATCTCGACCCACTTGTAATGAAATAGGGGAAGCATGCCAAGCTCTACCCTTGTGGGAACTTGTTTTTCTCCACATGCTTGGTCTTCAAATAATAATCAACTTCATGACTTTCCCTATACCTACACAAGGAAACAAAAAAAGTTAGCATAAAAACAATAGATCATGATCATGTTGATGTTTCTCCTTTAGCTCATGCTTTTTTACTTTTCTTGATTGTTTCAGTGCATGATTAGTAGCATGTTGCATTATTGTTGATGATTCATAAAGGTATCTTCATAATCAGAGCCTTTGACATCCCTTTCTTCCTTCCTATAGGTCAACGAAGCTTGGAGAAAATAAAAGGTGCACCATTTCAGCATCAACCATCAGCCAATCAGGCAATGTGATTATGTTGTTACTTAAGTGATTTCTTCTTTTGCATCTTTGATAGTGTATTGTGCTATTAGTTATGCACTATGACAGTATCATCCACAGCTTGTGTAGATATTTGATTCCATCTAATGCTTTTCATTTTGAAAATAAAAATGCATCTCAATGCAATGTTGTATTATCATTTGGATTCTTGCAATCAAATGAAGCTATGTAAATATGAATCACTTTATGAAATAAATGAAAGCATTTAAAATGCTCTGTTGTTTATATGCTCAATTTTGTACTTCATTTAATCGTAAAACATTGAATAGCGCTTTTGAAACTCTATTTCCTCATTTTAATGCACAACTGTCACCTGATAAAAAATGAACAAGGTGCAAACAACAATTAAGAACAATGCAGAAATATCTGTAATTTCATTTTAAGATATAACAATATTCAGCCAGCTCCACCAATTGAGTTGTAGTGAAAAATTGGTAACATTTTGGCAATTTCTGCTAAATGCTTGTCTGCTAAGCATAGATCAGTTGGCTTAAATCACTCCATTAGGCACAGAGTCAAATCTGCCCCTCCCTTGAAACTCAGAAACTTGAACAACAACGCTCCAAACAGCAGCAAAAGAAACAAAACTGAACTAAAAGAAAAATAACAGGCCCTGATGGCCAATAGAACATACACAATAGTGCTTAGTGAAAGAAAAAAATACTGAAAGTAAATTTGCAGAACGTACTTATTTGCAATACTAATCTACTTATCTATGAAATAAACTTATCTCAGAGGCAATTCTTGAGGTGGATCCCATTAACTGGGATAGACAACACCTCTCCAGTCAACTTGAAAAGTTGGAACACGTTGTGTTCCTTGCACTCTATGATCACATAAGGCCCATCCCAAATTGCATCAAACTTGGAATGACATCTAGGTTTGCTTTTAAATTCATTCCACTTGAAAACTAGATCCCCATCAATGAAATCACGTGGTCTTGCCTTCTTATCAAAAGAGTTCTTCATCTGAGCTTGATGTATCTCTAGCTATTTGAGAGCCTCCCTTCTGGTTTCTTCGAGCTCTACCAGTTGTGCAAATCTCACTTCAAGAGGTTTTTCATTCAACAATTCCTATTCTTTAACATAACTTAGAGTCGACAACTCAATAGAAATAGGTATCTTAGCCTCTTTACCATAAGTAAAAAAAAAAGGAGAACAACCAGTGGCCCTTTTAGGAGTTATTTTGTCAGCCCAAATGGCTAACTTTAGTTTTTCATGCCATGTCCACTGATTATCCTCAATAGTCTTCTTGATTATCCAAATCAGATTCTTATTTGTAGATTCCACCTGACCATTGCCCCGCAGATAATAATTAGAAGACGTGTTCAAATAAATGTTATTTCTTACTGACCAATTAGAAATCCTCAAACCAATAAAAGTCAAACCATTGTCAGAAATGATTGAGTCTGGAACACCAAATCTTGATATGAGATCTTGATAGAAATTAAGCACTGAAGTCTCATTTGCTTCCTTTCAAGCAACAACTTTAGTCCATTTTTAAAAATAATCTGTGGTAGTAAGAATCCACTTATGACCCGCATTTGAAGGCGGATTGATAGGACCAATAAAATCTAAGCCCCACTTGATAAAGGGTTGTTCTACTTGAATCAGATGCAGGGGAAGTGGTGCAAGCCTCTGTTTTCCAGAAAATAAAGAACATTTCTCACATTTTCTAACCCAAGCAATAGCGTCTTTAAACAAATCTTGCCAGTAATAACCAGCTCACATAATTTTTAGAGCTATTGTTCTTGTAGCAAAGTGACCTCCTGAAGGTCCATCATGAAACTTTGCTAAAAGCTTTTCAACTTGATCAGGCTGAATACAACACAATAAAACACCTCAAAAATATTTCTTATAAAGAATGCCATCAATGATTTCATAAGGAATGGCTTGTAATCTGTAATACCTTCTTTTCGCTCTATCTAAGCCTTTGGGGCAGTCACCAATTTGCAAATAATGCATCATTTGCTGCAACCAAGTAGCGGGAGACGCTGGAACAACACCTACAACATCATTATTTAACATTGTTTATGTATTTGCAGCTTCTTTTAAGTTGTTGTCCTCATTACCAGCAATCTATTTACACAAACCTTTGCCTCTAACAAGCTTGGTTACTTTTATATCAATGTCAAATTCCATTACTTTGGTAATCCAACCAGCGCACTTATCATTAATATCTTTGTTAAGCAGAAAATCCTTAACAGTTGAATGAGCTACCAACAAATGAATCTTGTTGTTGGACAACATATGCTTGAATTTTCTTGAACTTCTCACAACAAAAAAAACATGCTTCTCAACAAAAGAATATTTTACCTTGTAATCATGTAATCATGCAATACTTGGCTGAAAAATACTACAGGCTGCTCCAACCCTTCCTCATTTTGCTGGCATAACATAGTTGAAACTGTATCTACTCCTCCAAAAGCATACAAAATAAAGTCTTTGTCAAAATTTGGATTAATGAGAGTAGGAGCAGCTACACATTTATTCCTTGGTCCAACTGAATGGCATATTCTTTTTTACCATAAAAGTGAGAGGTTGTAGCAAAGCTACAATATTTGGTATGAGCCTCCGTACAAAATTTATTCCTCCAAGAAAGCTTTGCAAGCCTTTCTTGTGAGCTGGTAATGGCAATTCAAGAATTGTAGAGACTCTTTTAGGGTCTATAGAAATACCTTGCTTTGAAACAATGTGTCCAAGCAATTTTCCTTCATGCACTAAAAATATACACTTCTTTAGATTGAGAGACACTCTGAACTCTCTACATCTCTAGAAAATCTACTCCAAATGATTGAGGTGTTCATTAGCATTTCTAGAAAAAATAGTAATATCATCTAAGTATAACATAATGAACTTGTTCATGAGGCTGTGAAAGGCCATATACATCACATGTTGAAAAGTTGCTCCAGTGTTGGATAAGTTGAAAGGCATCTTCTTGTAGGCCATCGTGCCCCACTTAGTTGTAAACGTTGTTTTGAACTGATCTTCCTACTTCACCAGAATTTGGTTGTAACCTAAGTAACCATCTAACAAAGAAAATCTGTCAGAACTAGAAACTACCTGTAAAATTTGCTCCATAGAAGGGAGTGGGTAATGGTCTTTCAATGATGATTTATTTAAATCTCAAAAATTGATGCATAATCTGATTTCCCCACTTTTCTTCCTGACTGGCACTAAATTTGACACCCAAGAGGTGTGTTTGATAGGAAAAATAATACCACTCTCAACTAGTTTATTCAATTCAACATTCATAAGGTGTTCTAATTTGGGGTTAAGCAGTCTCTATTTCTGTCTTACGGGTTTTACATCTGGTTCAAGTTCAATGGTATGCTGGGCTAGTTCTGGGTTAAAAACTCTCAAATCCTTGTACTCCCAAGCAAAAACATCACTAAATTTTTGACATAATAGAATAAAGGCTTATTGTTCATCTTGACTACATACCTTTTCCAGTTTGAGAAGCTTATCTTTGAAGATTTCAATGGCTGCATAATGTTCTTCTTTAATAGTCAAGCTACATTTTTCTTTAAGCACTTGGTCATCTGAGTTGAACAAAAATTCCAAGGTCACCAATCCTTTTGGCAACTTGTTGGTCTTCAACTGCACAATATGGTCATCATATTGCTACTACCATTTTTGTTGGTTTCCATCTGTAAACTCAGCTTCAACAATCAAGAAATTTATGATTTTCTCATCACTGTCAAAAACCTGCTAGCTCACATTATTGTCAGGTATAGAAGGTCTAAGCACTATTTTCATGTATTGACGTGCCTCTACTTTATGAATCTCCTTGGGAATATCAAACTAGGCTCCTATGGCAGTAAGCCTATTAGCATGCTTATTTTGATTACAAGGAATTGACATGATATTAAAAGCATCAAAATCCTCCATTAAATCCCATACACGATGCTTATATTTCTTAAGAAAATCATTCTTGGCAGCATTTAAATTTCTAACTTGATTTACAATTAGTTCTTAATCACCATAAACCTACAAGAATTTAATACCTCACTTGTGGGCCCATTCAAGGCCATGCACCAACACTTCATACTCAGCTGCGTTATTTGAATAGTTGAAAGAAAATCTGCAAGCTAAAAAGTATTTATCTCCTTCAAGTGATATCAACATAGCCCCACCTCTAGCACCAATACTGCTCCTCGAACCATTGAAGTAAAGCTTCCAAAGCTCTTTTCCTATTCCTATAGATGGTTCTTCCTCTTTACAAAGATTAGGCATATCACAATCAGGTTCTCGAATCATATAGACTCCTAACCCTATCTCATATGTGTGTTGAAATGGATCAAGCTCATGATCTTTGGCTACCCATTCATCTAGATTGATATTGTTTACATGGGTACTACAATTTGAGGTCATGGTTTGCTCCTCTAGTGCAGAGGTGGTGTAGAGGTTAGCATTTATAGGATTTGGTGAATATGGTTCGATATGGTCTTTGGCAAGAGGTTAGGACTTTATGGTCACTTTCGTACCATACCTTGTTCTAAAAAATAAATGAGACCAATCAGAAGATAGGAACCCACCCAACTTGGCTGTAAAATACCTCAAAAGACAAATGGAAAAGTGCGATGGTAGGTCTATGACATGTATATCCTGATGAATAGCCAAACTTGGGGATGCGTGCAAAGTAAGAGCTAATTTTTTTATAATACCAGCAGTTTTAACAACAGACCCATCTAATTGCACTACACCTTTCTGAGGATTAGGCTCGTAAACAAGACCTAACTTATCAGCTAAACTCTTAGGCATGACTAAACTACTGACATCAAAATCAACCATACAATTATGAATGATTTTATCACCAATGATCAGACTTAAATAGAATGGAGGAGGCTTTACCTCTTTAGTTTTCTACTCATTTCTATCCTCCAGATCATTAGCAAGCATGACCTTTGCAACCCCTTGATTAGCATTTTCAAAAATAGACAACTCCACCAAAGCTTCCTGCAGTGAACTTTTATGCCCCAGAAGGTGTAAAGCATCTAATACCGACATACTGATAGTGGCTTTCTTGAGATGCTCAACAATATTAAATGATGAAGAATTTACCTTCTGCTAGTTTTTTGTGACAACAGCATCATTTTTCCTCTGCAAAGGCTGTGAATGCGTTCTTGACTACTCCTTGCTAGGTATCTCTTGTCCTCTTTGTAGAATCTACATTTTAGGCTGTGCAACAATGTTAACATCTGATGAAATAGGTTGCTTACTGTTTGTAGGTTGTTGCTGTGAAATTCCAGCTTGCTGTCCTAGATCCATAGCTTTCTTTTTTGACCTAGTATTAGTCAAAATAGGAGAATTTTGTTGACTTTGGCCACTCACGCCATAGAATTTAGAGCTCGTCTAGTTTGGCAAGGCAACCTCCATGTTATCTTACTATTCTTGATTATGATCTGTAATATTTTCTGAACCAACATAGTTATTCTGGACTATCAAAGCCTGATTTCTCATTCCATTGGCACACGCTGATTGGTTATAAGGTTGATTGCATGGATAACACCAATCACAATCCTGAGAAAAATTATTTTTTGGTACAAGTTCCTTTGATGAATTGGTTGCATTCAGATTGTATGGATAGAATGGCCTAGGGTTAAAATTCCTTCTTTGGGCTTGATAATCATTTTGAAAGGAAGGTCTATTTTGTTGGTTTTGCTGATAAGGGGCTTGATAAGACTTATTTTTTTGGCCAACATGATTTTTAATGGTCATGAGATCATTTCCAAAGGTCTTTAATATTCTTTTAATCTCTTGCATCTCTTGATTTGGGACTAGAGCAACAACTTCTTAGGCTGTGTTATGATATCCTATCGCTGGAATAGGTAGGACAACAGCTAAGGGAGGTACAACAGCATGGATAGGTGGTTGTATTTCTAGAAACAAAAGCATAGGAGGCCTAGGAGCTATGTCTCCAGCTTGGATGAGATATTTTTCAATGTTAATGGCTATGTTGTAGGTGTTAGGGAGTGTAAGCCCACCCATAGATTGAGTCATGACTACAATTTTATTATTCAAAGCTTTTAAGTAAAACAAAAAAGTGTGTGCTGGTAAAGGTTTTACCATTGCAGGAATCCTATCCTAGGTTCTCTAAAATTAGTAGTTGAAGTCAGGCAAGTGCTCATGTTGCACCCTCTGAATGGTGTTTAGCTACTCTAATAAAGACAGATTATTAGATTTATTAGTAAAATGTTGATATAAACCATTACCTAATGCATCCCATGTCGTGATTGAGTTGGCTACGAGGCCTGTAAACCACTGTAACACTTTTCCTTTGAGCAACATAGCCAAAAAACTTAGCGCAACATTCTCTTGTGTGATATTATGCACCAAGCATAACGTGGCTACGTGATGGATGTGATCAACCGGTATAGTGAAGTCCTCTCTAGTGAAGTATGGAAAACCTCTAAGGTCTACAACTAGAATGTCATCATGTTGGATGATGTTTAATGGAGTACCTTCACTAAAAGGCATGAACGGGTGCTGCCTTGGTGCTGCCATTGGTGGTACTTGTGAAATTGGAATTGGTACTCCTGGTGATAAAACCAAGGAACTGAAAATAGGAGGCGTTGACCTCGATCTCATGGGTGTTTCAAAAATCCTCCTTTTTGTTCTGCCTCTTCTTCATGATGGGGACAAATCTCAATATTTGAAGGGTCTAGAACTTGATCTTGTTTGTATCTTTCTCATGCATAGGCTACACTAGCATGCAGAAATCAGAATCAAAGTTGCTAGGTATATTGTAACAAGCCTCTAGAAGGTTGGAAAATCTGCTGCATACACCAAACAACAAACTAAAAATATTGAAATTTGTCTAAAAATAGATTTTAGGGTCCCACCGGAAGTGCCAAAAACTATTGTCAATTAGATTTGCATGTTACTGAATACAAGATTCAACAATCTACTGAAACATGGAAACCTTCTTTAGATGTGGGTGATCTGAACAAAGAAGGAATCTCTAGAGTGAGCTGGTTCTCTGAATGATAAATATTATTCTAAGTGTTTTATGGGAAAAGGGATAAAAGGATAACTTGAAAATAAATCCTATGACTAACAGATGATTCACCAAACTTATGAGAATTTAGACCTAACCACTCATAACAGTTTATCTATCATAGTAATCCTCACAATTTCATTAGCACATACTTCATCAATGATTTACATGAAGATCTAGAAAACTAAACACAACATGCAACCTGAAACATGTAATTCTGAACAAAGGTTTACAATAGCAAGACATATAAGGATTCAAGTTTGAAAACACAAATACATCAGATTGCCATTACAAAATTGAGACAGAAATAAGAAGGAGAATTTTGCTGCTTTATTAAAACTAAAAGAGTGTTTCTCTGAACTAAGTACAACTGAGTTTACAAGCTCAAGAATGCTAAGAGCAAGAAAACTAAAATATGAACTAAGAGAGAGAGCAAAAGAATAAGTCTCTTCAAAATACATCTCTCAAAAAACCCTAATCCAATCTCACAAAGAAGCTCAAGGAAAAAAGCTTCAAACTGTCTCAAAAGACTGCATAAAAGCAGAAAAAGCACACTGCTTTTATGATAATACTAAAAAGCCTCTAAAAATAGGCTAAATCTACTTTAAAAGCCAAAAAAACACCTTATCTCTCCAAGATAAAACTCAAATCTGACCAAGAGGAAAAGTCAATACCAATCTGCTAAAAATAGCAAGAAATCATAAAACAATTTATAAAGCATTGCTTTATGATTCCGCTTTACATCATTGCAAATTTTACAATATGCCTATTTTTTACAATTAAAGATTGCTAAATATTTTGCAAAAAGGAATTACAAATATCTCCTTATATCTCCATTACAAATTTGATTTTCTTTTAAAAAAATCATTAAAATATCAAGACAAATTGTTCTCTCATTAAGATCCTTAATTGATTTCTCTAAAATTAATTGCAAACCAAAAACCCTAAGTGTCAAATGTTTCACCCCTAGGTCATAAGATATTTACCATTTATATTTTAATTGACCTCCTTCGTAATCCATAACATAATCTTAAAGCATTGACACCCTACATTTTCACTTAAGGAAAAAATGAATGTTAAATGAATAAACACCAGCCCTAAGGACTTAGACACATTGACCTAGACACATGAGAATTTAGCCACCAATACATTAGGCTTCAGATTTTAAAATCATAATGCAAGATAACCCTAATTTCAAATTTTCTCCACATGCTATTTGTCAAATATGAATATTCTAGATAATCATAATGTTGACCTAATTCAAATTAGGGAAAGGAACAAAACAGTCAAACCCTAAAAATGATTTCATTTTACAATCATCATTTTGAAGAGATTGAGCTCTGCCTGAAAGGATAGCACCACCATGATTGAGCTTAGTCCTTAGCTCACATGCTCAAGAATCTTCACTCCTGCCTTCAGATAGTCGAATCTTTGACTGGGTAATCCTTATTTGTATACTACTGTGCTTTTTCACTTCATTCAAAGAGCCAAAAAGGCCATTAAGTCGTGGCTTGCTCATGCTTTGTTCCTAATTTCTCTTTACGTTATTGTAACTTTGCTTCTCTTGGCTACCTTGTATGAGCTTAGGCTTTGTCTGGAAGCTCCATGAGAGAGCTTTGTTCATAGACTTCTCTTCTACACAACACATAAGGTGAGCTATTGTTTATGTCTTCACTCCCTGAGCCATTTTCGTCTTGTGGCCATGGCTTTAACTTAGTTTTATGATATTTAACTTCTTGTGCTTACCTTGCTATCTGGGTTCTCTTGTATTTTCCATACATAAGCTTGCCTTGACATTTTGCTTGGGGTTTTGAGACTTTATAAAGCTTTGGCCATGGCTATATGTTCTCTTCTATAGGCTCAAACTGGTGAGTTCACTCTAAGCATACATTTCTTTTTTAAGAAAGCTTAAAATAAATTCTCTTTTACTTATGAATTTATGGTCGTACTTAGGCCGTGCTATGTCCATGCACTTCTACTGCTTCTACTTAGAAACTTTTGTGTGAATCACACCTTTTCTTCAGATTTTGGCTTAGACAATGAGTAAGAGAAAGCTTTTGAAAAAATCTCCTTTTGGCCACACCATATCATGCTGCATATGAGCTTGGAAAGCACTTGGGGTTCAACCATGCTTATTAATTCATTCTTCTTTCAAATTTTGAACAAGCCCCCATATGGGTATTATGGAAAAGTCAAGAAATTTGTATTCTAGAATGAAACCTAACATGGGTATGAGAAAAAATATTTGTATTTTGAAACTCTGTGGTTTCCTTGCAAAACCCTTCATGGGTAAACTGTATCTTGATGAAATATGCATTTTAAAATTAAACCCCAATGTGGGTGTTCTAAGAAATGAAGAAAAATTATTCATATGATTACTTTGAAAACTGGGCTCGACCCACTATTTAATTCTGCATTTTCCTATTTATGTTTAAACTTCATCATATGGGTATTTGATATTTGTGAAGAAAACACATTTATTTTGTACTTCAACTTCAATCATTAGAACACTGTGTAAATTTTGTTGCATTGTTAAAACCCCACCTGGGGATATAATATTATGAGAGCACATTTTTTTGGGTATGCTGATAGTTATGAAAAAAATGCATGTCTTTAAAACCATGTATTTTAAACTGCACTAGACCTTCAATTCTACTCTCAAAACTCTTCATGTATTTGCATTTGTTGCATTTTGTAGAGTTATTTTCACATTTTTGTACTTGTTTTGTGAAGAAAATGTACCTCTAAATGCATTACTGTTGAACACCCTCCACAGATTCATGAAATTCTGGAAATGTATCTTTTATTTGTATTATTTTACTGTCCTCCATGTTGTTTCCTTCTTGCATAGATTATTCTTCTTAACCAAGCCTGTAGATTAGTTGGTATCTCAACTCTATTTCAATTTTATGCAAAGATTTTGATTAAAGTACTGCAGCTCTATGGACTGCATTTACTCTTGCATCTAGCTAACACTCTAGAAGAACTTTCTCTTATGCTTTGTCATCTCTTTGATTATTCTAAAATGACTTTCCACTTGTTGTATCTTCATTTGAAATACATGATAAATGAAGAAACAAAACTTCTAAAAAAAATAGTATACCTTGGACTATTTCATTTCATTGTCAGTCAAAAGATTACATCAAATTCACTTGAACACTGTACTCTATTCCTACAAGCAAGTTGATTGCTTCCCACTCAATAAATGACTGAACTGCTTATATCTGGCACTCTTCATGCATTTTTATGCTCTATTTGATAAACTGTTCCATGAATCTGCTCTCCTCTAAGATGAAAATTGAAATAATTCTCATCATTAAGGCATAATGTATGCCTGTTCACTATCCTTGATTGTGAGAAAGAACAATGATGAACAAATAACACTATAGAAAAAGAACATGAACCACACAAAAATGTTCGAGATAAGTGTACTTAGTTAAGTGATTGAGTGGATTAAACTCACTATTCACCTGTAGCTTTCAGAAAGCATGTACCTGATTGTTATGAATGCACAGTTGGTTTAATAGCTTGATGGATTACTCCGCTTTACTCTTTCAGTTGTATATCATTTCTTTCTTTGATGAATATGATGAAGTAATTGCTATCTCGTCCCACTTGTAATGAAATAGGGGTAGCATACTGAGCTCTACCCTTGTGGGAGCCCATTTTTCTCCACATGCTTGGTCTTCAAATAATAATTAGCATTGTGAATTTCCCTATACGTGCACAAGGAAACAAACAAAGTTAGCATAAAAACAATAGATCATGATCATGTTGATGTTTCTCCTTCAACTCATGCTTCTATACTTCTCTTGATTATTTCAGTGTGTGATTAGTAACAAGCTACATTATTGTTGATGATTCATATAGGTAACTTCATAATTAGAGCCTCTGACATCCCTTTCTTCCTTCCTGTAGGTCAACAGAGAGAAAACAAAAGGTACACCATTTTAGCATCAACCATCGGCCAATTAGGAAATGATGATTATGTTGTGACTTATGTGATTTCTTCTTTTGCATCTTCCATAGTGTAGTGTGCTATTAGTTATGCATTGTGATAGTCCCATCCACGACTTGTATGGATATTTGATTCCATCTTATGCTTTTCATTTTGGAAAGAAAAATGCATCTCAATGCAATGTTGTATTGTCATTTGGATTCTTGCAATCAAATGAAGCTATGTAAATATGAATCACTTTATGAAATAAATGAAAGAATTTAAAATGCTCTATTGTTTATATGCTCAATTATGTACTTCATTTAATTGTAAAACATTGAATGGTGCTTCTAAAACTCTGTTTCCTCATTTTAATGCACAACTGTCACTTGACGAACAATGAACAAGGTGCAAACAACAATTAGGCACAATTGAGAAATAACTATAATTTCATTTTAAGATATACCAAAATTCAGCCAGCTCCACCAATTGAGTTGTAGTGAAAAATTGGTAACAAGTTGGAAAACACAGCATGTAGATGAACCTACATGCTGACATTAAGACCGCAAGTAAATTTGCAACCCCACATGTAAATATAACAAATATTTCAAAGAATATGGGGTGTGCAAACCTCTTTTACCTGAGGAGGCATGTTGTGATATTCACCCTTCCATTTAGGGTGACTTAACATGTGCAGCAAAGGTGCATCTAAAAATTCATGAAAAAAGGAAGTGAAGGTTGAACTACACAATGAGTGCTTCAACTTGTAACTTTGTATGTGGTGTATGAGTGTAATGTGCATAACGCTATGCAATTAATTCTATAGTTGCAAGAATAGGTGTATTAGGTAAGATACCTTGGTTGTGGTGCATGTCTATATGTTAAAGGAGAGGAAAGGTTAGAGGAAAAAAAAAAACCTTTTATGACAACCTTTTATGTAAAAAAATGTTCATCCATTGTTTCCAGTAACACCAAAAGAATAAATTTTTTTTTGCATTTGTTGAAAAAATCATGAATCAGTAATGGAGTGAATTAAGAAAGTCATACATGTGTAAATTTTCCTATCAACCATGATGTCAACCAATGCATGTTGGAAAACATAGTGTCTAATTGAACCTCCAAGTGGACATAAAGACCATGGGTAAAATCACAACCTCATGTGAAAGAAGACTAAGATGCCATAGTATATGGGGTTTACAAACCTTTTTCACATGAGCAGGCGTGTTGCGATATCAAACCTTCCATTTGGGGTCACTTAACATGACCAAAAAAAGTGTATATGACAATTCATGAACTAAAAAAGTGCAGGTTGAACAATAGGATGGGAAGTCCAACCTACAACTTTTTATGTAGCCTATAAGCCTAACGTTAATAATAACATGTAATTACTTCTATGGCTACCAGCAATGTGAAAAGAAAAAAATACGATCTTTGCATCTAGTGATAAAAAAATGAGTCAATGAAGTCAAACATCTATGAACATAAAACTAAACATGGCCAAAAAAATAACATCAAGCACAAAAGCAAAAGATTCCACCCTTTAGCTTACAACAAGAAAAAATATAGAAACTACAACCCATAGTGTTTTCCAACATTCGTATAGTTTATTAATTAGAGAAAGTTGAAACATAATTTTTAGTCTACCTGAGACTTGTTATATATTTTGAAGATGTTTATTTCATTACATTCATATTGTGTGAACAAGAAAAGGTTTTCATTGTAATAAAAGAGAAATAGTTGGTTGGAGACATGAAAGCCATATGTGAAAAGGTAGAAAAGTTTTGTAAGTAACTTATCAAATAGAAAACCTCTACATTCTCTAATCAGAAAGACACTCTCAATGCTAAGAAAAGAGCGGTTGCAAAGGTACAAAAAATTAATGAAGACACTAAAAAATCTATCCAAAAAATGGACATTGTTGTCCTAAAAGATGATATGGAAGCAACTACCCCAAAGCTACAAATAAAATGTACTTATAACTGAAACCCAACACTGTGTTTTCTGAATTACAATTATTTTGTGCACTTTTTTTCAACCATGCAAAAATTTAAACACAACAATCAAACATGTGAATTTGAAGACATTCATACTATCTTGTAACATTCCATGTTGCAAAATTGTGGGTGTTAAGAAGTAAACAACCCACAATGAGGCAACCCTTCACATTTAAATAAGGAGATTCAAATAAGTGTAACCCAACATTGTGTTTTCCCAATTACAATTATTTTGTGCACTTTTTTTTTCAATCATGTGAAATTTAAACACAACAATGGAATGTGTGATTTTGAAGACATTCATACTGTCTTGTAACATTCCATGTTGCAAAACCATGGGTGTTAAGAAGCAAGCAACACACCATGAGACAACCATTTACATTTAAATAAGGAGATTCAAATAACTAACACCCAACACTATGTTTTCCCATTCAGAATTATTTTTTGCTCTTTTCTTTCAATCATGCAAAATTTAAACACAACAATGGAATGTTGTGATTTTGAAGACATTCATACTGTTTTGTAACATTCCATGTTGCAAAACTGTGGGTGTTAAGAAGCAATAAACCCACCTTGAGAAAATCATTTACATTTAAATAGGGAGATTAAAATAACTGAAACTCAACAATGTGTTTTCTCAATTACAATTATTTTGTACAATTTTTTTTTCAATCATATGAAATTTAAACACAATGGAATGTGTGATTTTCATGACATTCATACTATTTTGTATCATTCCATGTTGCAAAACCATGGGTTTCAAGAAGAAAGAAACCAACCATGAGACAACCCTTTACATTTGAATAGGGAGATTCAAATAACTGAAACCCAACACTGTGTTTTCCCAATTGCAATTATTTTGTGCACTTTTTTTTTCAACCATGTAAAAATTAAACACAACAATGTAATGTGTGATTTTGAACACATTCATACTATCTTGTAACATTCCATGTTGCAAAATCATGGGTGTTAAGAAGCAAGTAACCCACCATGAGACAACCCTTTACATTTAAACAAGGAGATTCAAATAGTTGAAACCCAACATTGTGTTTTCCCAATTACAATTGTTTGTACACTTTTTTCTTTCAATCGTGTGAAATTTAAACACAACAATGGAATGCGTGATTTTGATGACATTCATACAATTTTGTAACATTCCATGTTGCAAAACTATGGGTGTTAAGAAGAAAGCAACCCACCATGAGACAACCCTTTACATTTGAATAGTGAGATTCAAATAACTGAAACCCAACATTGTGTTTTCCAAATTGCAATTATTTTGTACACTTTTCTTTCAATCAAGTGAAATTTAAACACAACAATGGAATGTGTGATTTTGATGACATTCATATTGTTTTGTAACATTCCATGTTGCAAAACCATGGGTGTTAAGAAGAAAGCAACCCACCATGAGACAACCCTTTACATTTAAAAAGGGAGATTTAAATAATTGAAACCCAAAATTGTGTTTTCCCAATTGCAATTATTTTGTGCACTTTTTTCTTCAATCATGTGAAATTTAAACACAACAATGGAATGTGTGATTTTGAAGACATTCATACTATTTTGTAACATGCCATTGTGCAAAATTGTGGGTGTTAAGAAGCAAGAAACCCACCATGAGACAACCCTTTACATTTAAAGAGGGAGATTCAAATAACTGAAACCCAACATTGTGTTTCCCCATTTACAATTATTTTGTGTAGTTTTTTTTCAATCATGTGAAATTTAAACACAACAATGGAAAGTGTGATTTTGAAGACATTCATATTGTTTTGTAACATTCCATGTTGCAAAAATATGGGTGTTAAGAAGCAAGCAACCCACCATCAAACAACCCTTTACATTTAAATAAGGAGATTTAAATAACTAAAACCCAACATTGTGTTTCCCCATTTACAATTATTTTGTGCACTTTTTTTTTCAATTAAACGAAATTTAAACACAACAATGGAATGTCTAATTTTGAAGACATTCATACTATTTTGTAAAATTCCATGTTGTAAAACCATGGCTGTTAAGAAGCAAGCAACCCACCATGAAACCCTTTACATTTAAACAAGGAGATTCAAATAACTAAAACCCAACTCTGTGTTTTCCTAGTTACAATTATTTTGTGCACTTTTTTTCAATCATGCAAAATTTAAACACAATGATGGAATCTATGATTTTGAAGACATTCATACATTTAAGCAAGGACATTCAAGTAACTAAAATTCTACACATTGTGTTTCCCAAATTAGAAATTACAAGGTCTTGTAAAACCCTCTACCTACCACCGAATTGTTTAGAACACTTCACCTCGATTTGGTCAGTATTCTCCTCCAATTCCTCCATGTGCACTCCAAAATTTAGCTTACAACATGCACACTAGCAAATAACACTTGGATTTGGTCAGTTTTCTCCTCTAGCTCATCCACGTTCACTTAGACCTTCCACTATAAACATGCAGAATGGAAAGGAAAACAAATAGTATTTTCACCTTTCTTTGTCCAAACAGAAAAGGCCCACATCATTACCTTCACTTTTCCCATGCTAAACAATAGAAAAATTTCATGACAAAGATCGCTTGCCTTTTTCACCCAACAACAGGTGGGAAAACCCACCTGATGGTGTCGTTAACTCCTACCTACCAATCTTTGACGTTTGGTCTCGTCTATCAGTTTCTTCACTTTTATCACCCATCTTGTGGGCCCCACACTACGTCTTTTTTTGTTATGTATGTTTCCATGTATGTTGTTATATATGTTTTTCATGTGTTTTTGTATGTACATAGGTGTGTTTTTTCTAGGATTTAGTCAGCTCCTATCAAGAAAACATTACAATATAATATTATTTAATACTTATATTGTCCTGGTGCAATTTTAATGTAAGAGAAAAATAAATATTAAATATTTAGTGGTACCTATTGATGGTGTTTTCTGCATAGCAACAACTCAGATAGAATATAATATCCTATCTCACTTGAAAGGTAAATCTCTATCAGCAAGCCATAAGAGATAACCCCAAGGTATCTAATGTCAGGTCTTGACAATGCATAAACAACTCAATGATAAAATGTGAAAATGTTGGTAATCACAATGGGACCTTACTACAAGCAAAATACTAAATCGATTTTATCAGATCTAATGATCTAATGATACTTTAATCCTATATCTAACCCAATAATCAAAGAAATAGAAAAGGATAAGGGTTTCAAGGAGATTTCTAAATCTAATACTACTTTTAAGATTAACAATGAAAATAACCAACACTCGAAATGGACCAATCCCTCACAATCGATCTCCACTTGACCTAGATAAATTTGCAATCTTACAGAAAACAGTGCAATATTTTGAGGTGTTAAGATTTTTAAATCATGAAAATTCATTCAATAACCCTATTGTAGTTGAAATGAAAAAATCCTCCCAATTGAACTAAGCACACTGAATATGAATTCCAAGCTAACTTTGCAAAGCAACTAACAATCAGTTGCTTGCGAAAAGTATGGACTAAAGGATTGCTGCAACATTCAAGTATCAAATCACAAACATTATTGAATCAAATCTAATCTAAATATTAACCTCCTCAAAGAAATTTTAAAGATAGAATAGAAAGAACCATGCAAGACAAGAAAACACAAGTATAGCACCAAATCACAATGTCATTGCTTGCATTCGAATTATCCACTGTAACAACAATTCTAGCTTTTTGTTACAATATTTGCTTGAGAAAAACTACCTGCTAACTTGATCTATTCACTTCTAACTATTTTGATCTATTCTAATTCTATCGTCTAACCCTTTCTAACTATTTCTAACCATTAAAAAAGAGGTGAAATGCCAAATATAGAATCCCCCAAGAAAACCTGTTAGTTAAGCAAGAGCTTGTAGCATTAATTGGGCACCACCAACCAGCCAAGAGAAAGTCAAAATGGAACGAAGGAATACATTAAATGCACAAACAATACAGAGTTCGGCCCAGGATTCCCAATGCAACTCAGACCAATGCAGGGCGTGATAATGGGGAGGCACAAATCTTGAAGTAGTTGGGAATTAACTACCTTCCCCTTTGTCTCTATTTCGATCCGGCCCTTCATGAACTCTCAAAAGCGTCCCATCCAAGTCAGCTACTGGTGGCAAAGGCAAAACCCTAAGTCGATTCTCAATGGACACAATCTTTTCTCTTGACTGTTTGACTGACTTATCCCAATCCACCTTATACATTAGGTATTTGTCAATAACTGCAAGGTAGGTGGTTGCATCATCCAATTGGTTCTCAGAGACAAAACCATCATTATTTGGTGGATAAACATCATGCTACCACTTCCTCAACCATTCCAAGCTCAAGTACTTGGGTGTGATCTTCCTTCTTTCTGTCATGATTTCAAAGAAGGAAATGGATCCATTATATACACCACTTAGAGTATTATCATTTTGCCTTCTTTTTTTATAAATCTTCTTCAACACCTTCTGCCTAATCTGCAGTGCCTCATACCACTCCCATGGTTTGGCAGCTCTGGAGGAAGGAAGAATTCCATCACTTGCCAACCTATCCCAGGTGTACTCCATGATAGTTCTAGTTTTCTGCAAAAGGAGATTTGTGTCTCCCCAATCTTGTGCCAACACCACCTTCAACCAATTAGTTGCCATGATAGCATCCTTCCTAGTTGACAAAATCTCCTTAATAGCTTCATCACCCTTTATTTGCACCCCTTTCAGCAAATTCATGGTGGCAATAGTGGAAGCTTTCATCTTTTCTAGCTCGGTGATGGTCTCTTGAAGTAGAGGATTTGCAGCAGAGGAAGAAGGGTTAATGGACTACAGTGGTTTCATTAAGTCTTCCAAGCATTTCTTGAGATTTTTATTTTCTTTCTTTAGCTCCTACTTGGTCTTCATTTCCTTCCTCAATCTACGCACAATTACTGCACTAGAATCCTCATAATCTTCAATGTCCTGCTCGACTGATGTAGGTCCTAGATTGAAAGTCTGAATATTGTAATCCTTTCCAACCACATGATCTTTGTTTTTATCTGGAATAGGGGTGGTAATGTGAACAACTCTATCATGAGCTTCATCTCTTTCAATCCTTGAGATCACCCTAGCCTTCTGCTTACCTTTATTTTTTCCCATTTTGGCTAGTAGTGCATCCCAATTCAGTGGACTGTCTTCCACAACAACTTGCTTTCTCTTTATTTCTTTGTCTAACCAACTAGGGATAGTGGATTCCAATTACACCTCACTTTGTTTCTCCTCCTGCTAATCTTTAGGTGCCTCCTCACTCAAATTCCATTTATCAAGAGTCTCATCTATCTTACTTTCCTTCTCCTCAGCATGCTCTTCTTCTTGTTCAGGTGAGGGAACCTTCACTATTTCCTCTTCTCATGGAGGGACTTCTTCAGTTCTGACAGGGGAATCTCCATATGCAACCATAGGGGACTGCATTATCTTTTCAATTTCTACCTCTACAGTATGGAGATCAGCTTCATGAAATTCCTCCCCTTCAGTATCTAGATGATCCTCAACATCCTCTGACTCACTAGGCTTGCCTTGAGCTCCATGAGCGGAAGGAACATCATCATGTTGTTCCTCATGAGAAACCACCAAAGGGAGATCTATCTCAGGCACACTGTCCCTGGGAGGAGTCCTAGACCTCCTTGTATACACCCTAGCCTTCTCCTCCGAAATTTCAACATTTACCACAGGTGGGGAAACTACTTCCTCCCCAACCTTGGAGCTTGCCTTCTCTGAAAATTTTATGATTCTTCTCCTCTTGGGCATCGGCACATCAACCTCAATGTTAGAGTAATAAGTTATTATGCTTAATTAATTATATCATACTAGTTAATTGATTAAGTCACTTATTCCTTTAGTTGCTTAAGCTAAACTTAGGCACATTAATAATTGATTAATTATTAAGTGTGCACACTAGGGTTTCATTTAGGGTTTCTTGATCTCCTTCATAAGGATTGATCTCTTTGTAATAATTGATTCTTAATAATGCATTTTTACTTTGAGGTTTACAGAAAATCTTTGGTTCTGCATGTCTTTTGCATGTGATAGGTGATTGCATGTAGGTGATCTTGGTTTCTAACATGGTATCAGAGCTCAAGACCTACATCTGCCTATTTGTGATATGAAGATATGGCCTTTTAGTGAGTTTCTAATGCAAGGGTTTCCACAAACATCTTTTTTGCAAGATCTGGGGGTAGCCAATTTTTTTGGAAACTCTGGGCTCAAACGGACACTGCCATCATGTTTGTAGTGGCCAAAAACCCTAAGAAAATTTGTTGTTTCATTTATTTTCGTCCAGTTGATTTGGGAGGCAAAAAAAAATTTCTGGGGGTCGTATAGCCTCTCTAGCACGCGGGCACCACATATGTGCCTGGTCACACATATGACCACTAACTAGCTACCCATGTTCAGCCCCTATGTGGTGCTAGCTAGTGGTCATATGTGTGACCAGGCACCCATGTTCAGCCCCTGCTAGTAGCAGAATCTTCCACCAGGTTAGAGAATATTCTCTGGGGATTCAGCTGGGAATTTCTGGAATATTCTAGCAATTTTCTGTAGATTTCGCCAAGCGAATTTTTTTCCAGCAAGGGGCATTTTTTGCCCCGACAGCCAGATGGCCATCAAATTTACACTCCTAAACTGATGATGTCAGCATGACATCAACATATAGCCAGCCCCTCTTTGTCCCTACTAGCCCTGATTTTTTCTAAAGAAGCAATTTTTTTCTTTTTGTCATAACTTAGGTATACGGTATTAAAATCAGGCAAACGAGATATCACCGAAAAGCTAGTTCTGAGAACTTTCCAGTTGTGCTATTTATTTTTTAGTATTTTATTGTTTATATACATTTATTTCTATTTGAAATCAGATGTTTATTTTAGACTTTTGAGCTCATAACTTTTTGCCACGATCTCCGATTTTTGCTATCTTTGCAGCGTAGGAAAGGTATTGAGGAGATCTATGTTGTTGTCTATGCACTTTTTCTATATCTATCCCAGGTTGATCACTTAGTCTAGATTTGGCCTGATGGGTTTTTTGGAGATTACAAGGATGTTTTGGTAGTTGGGAGGGTGCATCTTGCATCTTTGCACTTTGTTTTCAGTAATACATCTTTCAATAATTACTTGTTGCTTCATAGATTCCAGGGTTGTTCTTGTTTGGAGGTTTTGAGTTTTCTGAGGCATCGGGTCTGTTGTTGCTTTTTTCATAATTCCTTGAGTCAATCAGTGACTCTCATCTAGTTTCAGTAGTAGCCAGAAGTATCGTTCCTTGCTTGCCATATTTGGGTTCTAGTGTTACTCTACAGAGTTCTTCCAGTGCTTCTTTGCAGCATGTCATCTCATTGTAGGGGGATTTTGTCCCACTGGGTTTTTCCTTCTCTACCTCATTCTTGCATTTGTAAATGGGTACTTGATCAGGCCTAGTTTTTGGGACCCATCTTTGCTTTCATGCATCTCATTCTAATCTTTTAGCTTCTTTCTAAGTTCATCTTAAGGGGGGTGTTAGAGTAATAAGTTATTATGCTTAATTAATTATATCATACTGGTTAATTAATTAAGTCACTTATTCCTTTAGTTGCTTAATCTAAACTTAGGCACATTAATAATTGATTAATTATTAAGTGTGCACACTAGGGTTTCATTTAGGGTTTCCCTTTTAGGGTTTCTTGATCTCCTTCATAATGATTGATCTCTTTGTAATAATTGATTCTCAATAATGCATTTTTACTTTGAGGTTTACAGAACATCTTCTTTGGTTTTGCATGTCTTTTGCATGTGACAGGTGATTGCATGTAGGTGATCTTGGTTTCTAACACTCAAGACCCTAATTTTTAGTCCCTTTCTACTTAGATTTCCTAGTCCTTGTCCTCTATTTGGCCTTTGGTTTTCTCTATTTTTCTATTTCCTGGACCTCTATTTCTTGAACACCTTTTATCTTGATTTTGAACAAAGAATCCAACTTACCCTTGCCCTTAGGATCCTATTTGGTAGATTCCTCAAAGGTGGAGTGGGGATCCAGGTCTCCCATTAGCGCATAGGTGCACTATAAACCATTATTTTCTAGCTCCCATAGCTTATGCTTTAGCCACATCCTAGTAAATTTTAGAACTGGATCAACTAGTTGTTTTAATTCCATTTTTTCCTCCTCTAACCAATCCACATCACCAATTGGTCTATCTTTTATGGCCTCATAAGCATGATCTTGGATCAAGTTCCCATCGTCTTCCAATTGATCAAGAACTGCCTTTACATTCTACAATCGAATTGACTCAATAGGAAGTCAGGATAATTTCTTCTTTCTAACCTCAAATTCATCACTGCAGTTGGCCCACTAGTCCTCCAAATTCACCTTATGGCAATACTCTTTGCTAGCCTTCTTTTGAGCTTCTCCTGTAATATCAAATCTAGATCTCTCGGAGTGGAAAGACAAGCCAAGAGTACTCATTTCTTCTTCTGAAGCCTGGGCAGAACCAATGGAAGGACAAACCTCTCTAGTACCAATCCTCAAGGGGAAGTCTCCACCAAATTTAGTCTTGTGCTTGTCTTTCTTGTCAATAGCGTCAAAGTCACAAATCTATCTAGTTACTTCCAACAATATAATGTGATCAGTGGGATACCTTGGAAGTTTGTATGGGGCCCTTTGGAAGCCATCAATTTGAATGTAGGAAAAGGTTGGGAACTAAATAAACCATTCCCCATACTTGTTGATGAGTTCTTTAGCTTGGTCTGAAATCCTAACATGCTCTACACCTTGAAGCATTCTGGTGATACACATGGTAAATGCATCATTTTCCCTCCTATAGTTTGTACCTCCTAAGTGCAACTGAGGGTAAACCTCATAGATAATATCCTATTCAAAAATTCCCTTTTTATCCAATCCTTTCTAGGAATGGAATCTTGCAAGTGCATAGACCAAATATGAAGTCATTGTGAAAGTCTTGGTATGTAACACATTGGATAACTATTCATGGAGTACTCCACTAATGACCCCTTCCCAATGGTAATTAATCTTCTCGTACTCCATCCTCACAATCACATGGCACATCCAATTCTCAAACGTACCAACATTCTTCAATCCAACCACCCTACTGAGAAGAGTGATGGCATCATAATATTCCTTCTTGAACTTTATCTTGAATAGCTAATTGGGTAATTTAGAATAGTGTGACTTAGGCTTCTCTAGGAAAGAATTGATAAATTTTTGTGACCTCACAGTTTTCTCATCATAGAACTCTTGAGCCACCCTCATGCTAAATCCCACCACATGAGACTTGTCAGGCATATCAAATGTTTGGGCAATGGAGACAGGGTTGAGATTTGCTGCAACCCTCCCTTGAGGACCAATAATTCTCTGTGTGTCCTGATCATAGTGCCTAGTACACTCAAGGACTAGCTCATAACACTGCACCGTAGAAGGGAAACCAACAACATGTGACAATCCTTATTCCATCATCCTTCTAGCCACCAAAGGAGAATCCTTAGCCGCCATTCTTTCTTTGAACTCTTCATAATCCCATGATCTAAAATTTGTATCAATCACCTCTGACCAAATTGAAGTGATTTTTCTCTTAGGGATCCTACTCTTAATGTCTGTTTTAATCCTCTCTACATCAGACATTGAGGACCCAGCTACCGCCTTGCTAGATTCAGTCTGCACTCAACATGGAAATCATAATAAGAACCATAGGAAAGAGGATGCTAATCCATAAGAACACTGTTAGAATAAGCCTCATATAGCCAGAGTGTTATTAAACCTCATATGAGATGACCACAATAAATATCAGATTTCAAGACCATCCACAGAATATGAGCCAGAGAGGAATTTTGGGAAATTTGAGACCGATCAGATTCCAACAAAATAACCAGGAAACAAGTACTTAACCATTAAACTTGATCATGATCAATCAATAAATTACATGGGAAATCCAAATATGACATGAAATAATCATTAAATGTATCACAAATCATAAACAAATCCAATTATCTCATGTTCCTTTGTTTTCATCAGATTTCAGAAAAATCCATGAGGGACAGATTTTTGCGAAGAACGAGCCAAATTGTAGACTTCAAAAAATCAGAGAGATGCCAAATTTTGGAGAAATCCAGACTCGATGGAAATCCACAAATAAGGAAAAAATCTGAACCAATCGGTGCAAAAGCATGTACTTTGGCCAAACAAATTTCATTCAGAATGAGGTCACACCGAATGGGGCACATCTTGTCGACCAACGATATAGAAAATATAATGATATGACCAAAGGGTAGTTAGGGTAAGGTCCTGGAAAATCATTTTTTGTCTCATCGACTTTTGGGATCCAAGCAAACACTTCGGCCAGACTAAATTTTTTCAATATGAGGTCTTAGCAAAGTTGCATTATCTTTCCGATCAGCGATAAGTTTTCAATTTGGCTAGAGGTCTTTCCGACTATGTAATGCTTTGCCAAATGAAGTCCCATCAGTATAACCTCCTACCGACAACATGTGGTCTCCCCGAAAGAAGATCTGAGCTCACCAAGAAAAGAAGGCTTCACTGTGAAGTCTTGGTGACCGCTGGTAGTTTCACCAAAAGCGAAGGTCTCAGCAAGAGTTGTGAGCTCTCCAAAAGGTCTCACCAACCAAGTAGGGTCTCGTTGAAAGAAATGAATATCGATATAACTAATGGAGCCCACTATGGCCTCTTACCGACTAGGGCTTGTCTTGCCAATGGCGTATAAGGAAATATATGCTGATGAGAGACTTTCTTTTGGGTTGAGGTCTCAGCAAAATACAGGGTGATCGATATGACATCTCCCCGACTTTGAAGGGTCACAACAAAGAAAATTCAAAAGGGATGGATTATCTCGAAGGGATGAAAAAATCCCGAATTACGACGTCGAGTCATGATTTAATCCAAGCACCAAATCAATCATGAATTTCAAATTGTTTAACTCAGGACAAGTTGGGGATGGACCTTTCATAGATTTTCTTTACATTCTAGGTCAATTTTAAGATAGAATAACCTGACATGGCACTACCCTAGGTTTGAAAACCTATTCATTCGCCATTAGCACACCAGCAAGCTCAAAATTTAGTTATTCCAACTGCTAAGTCATTACTAGGGTTTACTAATTACTCAAGCAATATTTATCAAAATTTAGATAGACAAATTAGCTCAAAACTCACCTGGGAGATGACAAATAATGCAATACTGAACAACCCTAGCATGAAATGATCAAAAACGTAGAAATTTGAATCCCACAGGCTCTCATAACATCAAAGTGCCATTCATAATTCTCAATCAAAGGTAGGGCAATAAAAAAAAATACCATTGTGGCATGGGAATTGATCTCAGAAGCAACAAATGTGAAGCCCAATGGTGTCTACAAAGAAAAGATGTAGGAATGCACAAGAAATCACCACTAAATCGATCAATTCAAACCCAAACACCCAAAAATGAAGTCAATCAATCATAGGAAAGCACTCCTCAGCTCAAACGACAACAACAATAAGCATGATGGCACAAAAGATCCTAGAAATCAAGTTAAATAAATCCTTCAAAGCACAAATGAAGCCATTAATGCACTTGATAGGACAGTCAGAAAACCCGAAAAGCCAATGATAAGGTGGAATCTGGGAAAATCCGGCCCACATAGAAATCCATGAAGACCAAAAATCCCTGAACCACAGGGTCTAGTCGAAGTCCAAGCGGGATCCGGAAAAATATGACCAAGGTGGAAAATCCCGAATCCGAGTAAAAACCTGAAATTAGCTAAAAATTAGAGATTTTCAATTAATAACTTGGGGAAACACTTAGGCAACCAAAAATAAACATTTAAGCACATGCCAAGATAAGAAAAAACCTCAAAAAGAGAGGGCCAAAAAAAAAACTGAAGAGAAAGAGGGTCCTTGCTTTCAGCGGGGCATGTGTGTGAAAACTACACAACAAATGGCGACTTCTACTAGGAAAATGCTCCAGAGCATTTGATGACGAACAGGAATCAAGAACCCAAAATCTCTAGTTTTAATCTCACCATCAAACCAAAAAGTTAGAATGCAAAGATTTAGACAATCAGAACCAAAGGATAGACCAAACCTTCTAGAAACTAAAAATACAAGTGTGTGCACATGAGTTCATTTCCCTCCTTAAGTTACTACAGAAACCAATTTCAGTCAAGTCAGGCTACATAAGGATTCTAACTTCAAAAGAAACCTAGATAGGGCCCCAATGCCAATCAAGCGTCCATAGCCCTGACAATGTTATCATTGTGACTCTCCTGAACATAGCCCCGATGATGTTATCATTGTGACTCTCCTGAACATAGCCCCGATGATGTTATCATTGTGACTCTCCTGAACATAGCTCTACTGCTAGCCAGGCGTCCATAGTCCTAGTAGAGATATTTAGGTATCCCTAATAAGTTGAATTTATTCTTTTGATATTCAATATTTCATTTTTCCTTCTTTTGATATTCTTTATATGTCACTTTCATTTCAACCTATGAACAATGAAGCTCACACTTAGGGCTGAGAACCATAGTGGCGCTGAAGTAGAAATAAGATTTTCACTTGACAAAACTTCACAAGGATTCCTATAGTAACATTAGGATTCTTAAGATATATGAGAGATATAATTTAGAGTACTTCAAATTCACATCAAAGTCCGGTGATCAATCTTCTATAAATCTAACATTAAGACTATTGGCAATAGTAAAGATTTCAACCATCCTTTCAAGATGCAAGACTAAAGTCCACCAAGGAAATACTTAGAACAATTCTAGATAATGATATATTTTCCATGTAGGTGAAACACATCCAGGAAAAAATAGAGAAACCCCCAAAGCAAGAGCAAAGCAAAAAAAAACAAAACAAAACAAAAGTAAACCCACAAACCAAACCAAAAGCAAAGCAGAAAGGGAAACCTAATCTAACTATATACAAGACAAGAGCTGAAAATAGCTCAGGACTAGAAATAATGATTCAAATACTACCCATTGATAGGCAGTGGGATATCCACTCTAGTGAGAGTTTTCAAATGGAAAGCATTATCTCCCAATATTTCTAAAATCTGGTAAGGGCCAAGCCAAAGTTTATCAAAATTTCCATGCTCTCCCTTACGGTCATGGGCTTTATCCCAATAAAGAACCAAGTTAGAAATCCTAAAATATTTAACCTTGGCTCTTTTATCAAACCATCTCTTGACAACCCCCTGATGTTTAGCAAAATTTTCTAGGGCTTCGTCTCTCTTTTCCTCAAGGTGTAATAATTCAGCAACTCTAGCCTCACGTTTACCTCCCTCATCATAATATTCATTAATGAACTGCAAGGTGGGGATCTCTAAATAAATGGGAAACATAGGCTCTAATCCATAAACCATGTGATAGGGGGATATCCCTATGGAAGTCTTATGTCTGGTACAATCTTCCCATAGAGCAAATCTAAGTTGGGTATGCCAATCCTTCGGGTTTCTTAAAACCAATTTGCGAATAACTGTCAAGAGATTTTTGTTGGATGACTCAGCTAACCCATTACCCTAAGGGTAATAGTTGGATGCAAATTTGATTATAATCCCATGGTCAAAAGCCCAGTTAGAAAAATTCAAAGATGAAAATGTAGGACCATTATCACACACTAAAGACATAGGGCATCCAAAACGGTTAAGAATACCTGATTCGATGAAGTCAATAATTACCTTAGAAGTATACTGCTTGCAAGCAAGGGCTTCAGTCCATCATGTAAAATAATCAGTAATGGTAAGGATATACCTGTGTCCAGTAGAGGAGGGTGGATTGATTGGACCTATGAAGTCCATTCCCCACTATGCAAAGGGTTTTACCTCAAAAACTGGCTGGAGTGGGAGTGCGGCATACTTCTCTCTGGTGGCAATAGTCTGACACACATGACAAGTTCTGACGTGGTTGTGTGTATCTTTAAATAGTTTAGGCCAATAGTAACCAGCTCTTAGAATCTGGTTCGCTGTAGAAGGTGCTAATCCATGGCCTATACCATATATGTCATGAAACTCCAACATCACTCTTGTAGATTATGCCTTTCCTAGGCACCTCAAATAAACACCCTCATGATTTTTCTTATATAGGATAGCTCATTTCAACATGAAACTATCACTCTTTAAGTGTAATTCCCTTCTTTGTACTAAATTGAGATGATCAAGGCATCTCTAGGTCAAGAGATAATGAACAATATCATCACACCACTCTCTGGGAGAAACATCCTCTAAATTATAACTTTGAGCTGTAAGGTCAAGGCCTGTCTCTACCATCGTCTGTGTAAGTCCTTGCCCTCTTACCAACTTCATGGGTTGAATTTCCATATCATACTCTTATAACATAGTCACCCATTTGGCTCTGCATTCCCCCAGCTCATTCTGCATCAATAATAGCTTAACCGCTGAATCAAGAACAATTGCAAAGATTTTGTTTCTAAGGATATAATGCTTGAATTTATTTACAGCCCTGACTAAGGTATAGGCCTGCTTTTCCACACTTGGGTATCTCAATTTTGCATCCTTCAATGGTGCAGTCATGAATGCTATGGGATGCTTGTTTCCTTTATCTGACTTTTGAGTTAACATAGCAGCACAAGAATGATCAGAGGTAAATGAATATATATAGAATGGTTTAGCATAGTATGGACTTACCAAAATAGGAGCTTCAACAATAGCCCTCTTTTTCTCTACAAATGCTTCTTTTGCTTCTACATTCCATTCAACTTTGGCCTTCTACTTTAACATTGCGTTCAGTGGCTTAACTATTTCTACGAACCCAATGATAAAATTCCTCACAAAGTTGATCTTGCCAAAGAATGATTTCATTTCTTTTTTACTAGTAGGTGGTGGAATCTTAAGAATGGCATCCATACATTCTGGATCAATGGCAATTCCCTTTTCAGAGAGGACATGTCCCAGCAATTTACCTTCTGCTACTCCAAAGATGCATTTCTTTGGATTGAGCGATATTCCAAACTCTCTACATTTCTGAAAAACTTTGCATAAATCTGAAATATGATCACCTCTCCTCCTAGAAAAGACTGTTAAATCATCCATATAAATGATGATGCACTTACCAATTATGTCTTTAAAAGAAATGTCCACCTCTCTTTGGAATGTGGCTCTAGCATTAATTAAGCCAAAAGGCATCCTTTTGTAGGCGAAAGTGCCCCACTTGGTGGTGAAGGTAGTCTTGTGCCTATCTTCATACTGCACCATAACTTGGTTATACCCTGAATAACAATCTAAAAAGGACATTATCTGAAATTCGTTGACAATCTGGAGCACTTCATCCAGTGACGGTACTAGATAATTATCCTTCTATGATGCTCTATTTAGGTTCCTAAAATCCACACATAACCTAATTTCACCATTTTTCTTCCATACTGGAGCCAGGTTTGCAACCCAAGTAGAGTGTTTGACTGGGAATATTATCCTTGCAAACAATAGTTTCTACACTTCCTTCTATATTATGGGTTCCAACAAAGCATTGATGGGCCTGTGCCTCTGTTTGAAAGGCTTTACTCCTGGATTGAGAGGAATAGTATGGGTTATGATTGACGTATCATAAGTCTTTAAGTCTTCATAACTCCAGGCTATCACATCTGGATATCTATGTAATGCATCAATAATTCCTTGTCTTTCTTTTGGAGTGCACACTTTGCCAATGAGAACATTTTTTACATCCTCCTGATATCCTACATTATATTTGTCACACTGTCCACTAATAGACTCTTTCCTGGTATCCTATTCCTGATCTTTGATCTTGTCTAGATCAAAGATCCTCTCTAGTTGCACCATTCCCCTGGGAATTGTGTTGGTCTTTAGATTAATTACCCCTTCCAAGTCCATCTCAGCTTCTTGAAGTTCAGTTTCATCAATGATTTGAGAAGCAAAGACATCAGTACTAGTAATAAAATCTAAGATATGCTTGTCATCTTCAAACACCTGGAAGTTGGTGATATTATCAGGTACTAAGGGTACTGGGGTTAGCTCCACAGTAAACTTCTTTAGTCCTGAAAGAGATAGAGGCTACAAGGTACTTGATACCTAAGCAAGAGAATCAACTATTTGGTTCTCATTTTGTGGAATCAATTGAATGTTAAAGGCATCAAACCCTTCGATGAGGTCCCACACTCAGTGTCTATAGTTAGTCATTCTTCTATCATGATAAGAGTATTGTCTCTTGACTTGCTTGAATATTAACTCAGAATCTCCAAAAACTTGTAAGATCTTAACCTTCTTCTTCAACACCATTAACAGTCCATGCACCAAGGCTTCATATTTGGCTACATTATTTGTATAGTGAAATTGAAGTCTGAGCAAAAAAAATGTCCTACCTCTTGGACTAATTAGCTCAAAACCTGCCCCAGCTCCATTCTTTGATTTGGACCCATCGAATCTTAAATTCCAACAAATAACAGCTATAGAGTTCCTTGCCTATTCACTTGCACTGCTACTACTAGATGGTTCTTTAGAAGGCATTACTCTTTTCCCTTTGGGATCTTCCTGAACATTCAGGATATCGCTTTTGACTGTAGGAGTGGGGTTGATACATTTATATATTTGTTCCACTGTAGCCTAGCATAAGCAACAATCCAATTCTGAATGAGAAGCATTATGCACCTTGCACCAATTGGGAAAAAGTAGCTCTCCAAAGTTCATTCCCTTTCCTAGCTAAGCTTGATCTTCAATGCACTTCCGAATGAACTCTTGAAAATTATCTAGCAAACCAAGCTAACTATCTTCCAGACCACTATTGTCTTCAGCCGGTTTGATAAGGACTTTAGTACCACTGGATTCTACTATAAGGTCAATAGGTGCTATATGGAACATAAGAACCTCCTCCATATTTGGCTCCTTAAGAGGAGCAACAAGCATATAGTTACCCATGCTTACTTCTGATACCAAAATTTTAACAGAGGTTCTTTGATATTCTGTAATGATGTACTTCATTTTGAGTTCTCTTTCAATCCTAATCTGGTTTGGCACTCCCTTCTAGGGAAGTCACATATGAGAATGATCAGTCAACACATATCCATTCAAATCCCTGGTAAAATCCCTTCCCAAGATTAGGCCATAAGCATCAGGTATGTTAGCCACCTGTATATTGATAACCTGCTGAATTCTAAGATCGGAAGTGATCTGCATATGAATCATATTTAACTCTCCTACAACATTGACTTCAGTCCTATCCAATTGTGTGACTTTATTCTGTGATTTAGTAGGAGTAATTCCCATAGCTTGACATACACTGAAAGGCATAACATTGGTTGAAGCACCAGAATCCAATAGACAATTATGCATATTCTTATCGAATATTTCAACAAAAATCAAGAATGGAGGTGTGTCTATCTTCCCTTGAAATAGAGTTAAGGGAGTATCTACCTGAACAACTTGAGATTTATCCTTCTCTTTCCCAGTAGCTCTAGGGGGCCTATGAACTTGGTCATGAGTTTGATTTTTTCTTCCTACTGATTGAGAACCAGATACTCTATTGACACTCTAGCTAACTAATTTATCTTGCGACATGGAATTTGCATTATAAGATCCTAAGATTGCATTTCTAATGGATGGAACTCTTAATAACTCAAATTCAGATAGGTTTACTTTCAATTTTTAGAGTTCTTCAGCAACATACATGGCCAATTGTTTTTCATTTAAATCCGTAGGAGTCTCCCTTAGGTATTCCATCATCTTTTCCTTATTTGCATCAACATTTCTCCCTTTTGGTACATCAACATGTCCTAGATCTTCAGATAAATATTGCTTGGACACCTGAGGTAGTGATGGATTATTGCTAGCATTAGGGTCTGGAGGCATGTTGAAATTATTCGGTGGGATAGAAGTAGTAAAGGGACCTCCAGCCTATGGGCGCCTGTGTGGCAATTCACTCAAGTCATACTTCTTGACAAGTCTCTGGAAGGTCTGCACTTCTTCAATGTAAGCTTCATCTTTGACATAAGCTTCTTCTTCATCTCTAGGACCATTATCATTCATTTGACTCTCATCGAATAACTGTCATTTCATCCCCATTGCATACCTAGTCTGCCTCTTCCTTCAACTGGTCAGATTCTTTTTCGGGTGCATTCTCCTCACTTTGCGGAAAAGGAGCATGGTTTAATACCAACACTAGTGAATCATAAGGGTTGGATGGTACTATTTCCTAACCACTTGCATTGTTTTCCACTTCATACTGAAAGATTGAGGCCATCGTTTGGAATTCTTGATAGTCTAACTCAGAATGCTAACTAGTCTTGTGGAGCCTACACCACCCTAACAAAGTAGCCTCAGTTAGATGTATACCGCTATGAGGCTTCTCCTAATTAACTGCTTGACTAGTAGACTGATTGATAGGCTGACTAACTAGTTGATCCAATGGGGTGGGGAATCCTCCATTGTTGGGTCCTATGTTCCAAGTCATGTTCTATCTTGATTGCTGCCTTCTCTCGAACCCTTGTCCACCACTTCTATCAAAGTTCTAGCCCGAGGGTTTCCCCTTATCATAGTTTTATCTTCTATCATTATTATACCCCCTATCATTATTAAATCTCCTGTCATTGTTGAATCCCCTGTCATTTTTGTAACCTTTGTCTTGGTTATATCCTTTGTCATTATTGTATCCTCGGTCCTGACGTTTCCCTCTATCAAAGTGTTGTCCTTGTGGATTCTCTCTGTTCTCATTGGACTGCATATTTCTCTGAGTAGCTTGCAACTGACTATTCTGGTTCCTCAAGTAAGTCACCTCCATATTCAACTTCTTTATTTGTTCAAACAATTCATCTAGTCTTTCCTTGTCAGGATTACTATATGGAGGTTGATTTGCATTATTCTAGGAATACCCTACTACAACATTGGCATTTAGTGACTAGTTCAAGACTTTAGAATTTTGTAGGTATGAAGGATAACTAGCATGAGGCTGGATATGTAGAGGTTGATTCACATTTTGCTGAGGGTAACTAATTGTGGATGAAACTTGTCCTACAGAAGGTCCTGGGTGAGGGACCAGAGGAAATTGAGGTACCTGATTCATGATTGGAATATGGTTTGCCAGAGCTTGGTTGAGAGCTGGGACTTGCCCAGGGTGAGCAACAGGTCCTAATGAGGGCAGAGGCCTAGATAGATGTTGTCTTAGATTAGTGCTAACTTTCACAGCCTCTGCATATGCATCAAGTAGACTAGTAGGAGGATTATTACTCCACTTCATAAAGGTAGCTGTCAAACTATCAAGTCCCTCATAATAAACTTCTAGAGCAGTGGGTTCATCAACAACATAAGGGGTATGTAGTCTGGTATAAGCATGATAAAACCTACTGTTGAAAGATCCTATAGGCTCATTGACCTCCCTCTTCACATTAGTGAACTGACGGTAAAGCTCATTAGAACTAATGGGGACTCAAAACTTTAGCAAAAAGTAGCTTCTAACTTAGTCCAATGCTCAATAGACCCAGCAGGTAAATGGTTGTACCAATAGAATGCATCTTCCCCTAGTGAATAAGGAAAGAGTCTACATGCTATAGCCTCATAGTTTATCCCTTTTCCCTTAAGGCCAATCTGAAAGATCCTGATGTGCTCCTCAGTGGTCCTATTTGGATCATTGACATGGAATTTTGAACAAAAGTGTTCAGGGTTTTTGGGTATGACATTGTAAATGAAAAAACTTAATGGAGATGGGTTGGTTGCTAGGAAAGCCATTGGTGGAGGTGGGGGTGGTAATGGCTGATTTATGACTAGTTGAGTTTGTGGACTGGGAATGCCCTTAAACTCAGATGAACCTGATAAAGATGGGGATGATGGAAATGATGGGGGTGGATGGAATGATGATGATTCTCCCCTTCTGTTGGTCCTTCTTGACTGAGCAGGGTCTGGTAATTCTTTAAATTCCTCCTCCTAGAGTAGACCTTATCCTTCTTCTAAATCTCTCAAGAGAGATGGCGTTCAAAAATCGATCTAGCTTGCTTATTCATGCCCTCCTAGTGCCAGTCCTGTTGATGGTGTTTTCTGCACAGCAACAACTCAGACAAAATATAATATCCTATCTCACTTGAAAGGTAAATCTCTATCAGTAAGTCTCAAGAGATAACCCCAAAGTCTCTAATGTTAGGTCTTGACAATGCATAAACAACTCAGTGATAAAATGTGAAAATGCTGGTAATCACAATGAGACCTTACTACAAGCAAAATATTGAACCAATTTTATTAGATCTAACAATCTAATGATACTTTAATCCTAGATCTAAACCAATAATCAAATAGAAAAGGATAAGGGTTTCAAGGAGATTTCTAAATCTAATACTACTTCTAAGATTAACAATGAAAATAACCAACACTAGAAATGGACCAATCCCTCACAACCGATCTCCGCTTGACCCAGATAAATTTGTAATCTTATAGAAAACAGTGCAATATTCTGAGGTGTGAAAATTTTAAAATCATGAACATTCTGTTAGAGTAATAAGTTATTCCACTTAATTAATTTAATCATATTAGTTAATTAATTAAGTCACTTATCACTTTAGTTACTTAAGCTAAACTTAGGCACATTAATAATTAATTAATTGATTAATTATTAAGTGTGCACACTAGGGTTTCATTTAGGGTTTCCCTTTTAGGGTTTCTTGATCTCCTTCATAAGGATTGATCTCTTTGTAATAATTGATTCTCTTTAATGCATTTTTACTTTGAGGTTTACAAAAAATCTTCTTTGGTTCTTCATGTCTTTTGCATGTAATAGGTGATTGCATGCAGGTGATCTTGATTTTCTAACATGGTATCAAAGCTCCAGACCTGTAGCTGCATGTTTGTGATATGAAGATATGGCCTTTCAGTGAGTTTCTAATGCAAGGGTTTCCATAGGCATCTTTTTTGCAAGATCTAGGGGTAGCCAATTTTTTGGGACATTTTGGGCTCAAACGAACATCACCATCGCATTCGCAGCGCCCCAAAACCCTAGAAATGCTTGTCAAATTGTCAATTTTGAAGCAGTTGGTTTCTGACGCAAATTTTTTTTGTCTAGGGGACATACAGCCTCCCAGCATGTAGTTCGAGGCACAATTTTTTTTTTTAAAAGTTAAAAAAATTTAAAAAGTTGTTTTTTTCTGGAAAAATCCCACACTTCTAGTTTAAATGGGAGGCGCCACCCATCAGCCACCGAGCTGCCATTGGAGGGCCACTCAACCCAGTGGCACCACCCATTAGCAATGCCTATTGCTGCCTCCACACCAGCCCTCGTGGGCTCCAACTCCACCGGCCGAGGTCTTATGTGGGACTAGGAGCTCCGCACCTAGCCCCCGGCCAACTCCGACACCCAGCCCTTGGTCATATCAGCGACTAGGGGCTCTATCAAATTTTTTTGCAGGGGGGCCAAATTTTTTATGCCGACGACTAGATGGCTGTCAAATTTAACATAGTGAAGTGTTGACATCAGCATGACATCACCCAGCCGTACGGCCCTCTTTTCCCTTCCTAGCCTTGATTTGCCCTAAAAGAGCAATTTTTTTCTTTTGGTCATAACTTGGGCATACGGTATCGAAATCGAGCAAACGAGATATCATCAGAAAGATGGTTCTGATTAATTTCTAGTAGTGTTGTTTATTTTATAATATTTTTTTGTTTTACTACATTTATTGCTGTTTGAAGTCAGATATTTATTTTGGACTTCCAAGCTCATAACTTTTTTCCATGATCTCCAATTTTTGCTATCTTTGCGGCGTTGGAAAGGTATTAAGGAGCTCTATGTTGCTTTCAATGCAATTTTTTTGTATCTATCCCAGGTTGATCACTTAGTCTAGATTTGGCCCGATGGGTTGTTTGGAGATTGCTTGGATTTTTTGGCAGTTGGGAGGGTGCATCTTGCATCTTTGCACTTCATTTTTAGTAATACATCTTTCAATAATTGCTTGCTACTTCATAGATTCTAGGGTTGTTCCCATTTGGAGTTTTTGAGTGTTCCATGGAATCGGGTCTGTTGTTGCTTTATCATGATTCCTTGAGTCAATCAGTGACTCTCATCTAGTTTCAGTAGTAAAGAGAAGTATCTTTCCTTGCTTGCCAGTATCAGGTTCTAGTGTTACTCTACAGTGATCTTCCAATGCTTCTTGCAACCGTCATCTCATTGTAGGGGGGTTTTGTCCCACTGGGTTTTTCCTTCTCTACCTCATTCTTGCATTTGTAAATGGGTACCTGATCAGGCCTAGTTGCCAGGACCCATATTTTCTTTCATGCATCTTCTTCTAGTGTTTTAGCTTCTTCCTAAGTTCATCTTAAGGGGGGGTGTTAGAGTAATAAGTTATTCCACTTAATTAATTTAATCATATTGGTTAATTAATTAAGTCACTTATCACTTTAGCTACTTAAGCTAAACTTAGGCACATTAATAATTAATTAATTGATTAATTATTAAGTGTGCACACTAGGGTTTCATTTAAGGTTTCCCTTTTAGGGTTTCTTGATCTCCTTCATAAGGATTGATCTCTTTGTAATAATTGATTCTCTTTAATGCATTTTTACTTTGAGGTTTATAGAACATATTCTTTGGTTCTTCATGTCTTTTGCATGTGATAAGTGATTGCATGTAGGTGATCTTGGTTTTCTAACACATTCATTCAACAACCCTATTGTAGTTGAAATGAACAAATCCTCACAATCAAACTAAGCACACTAAATATGAAGTCCAGGCTAACTTTGCAAAGCAACTAACAATCAGTTGGTTGCAAAAAGTATCGACTAAAGGATTGCTGCAACATTCAAGTATCAAATCACAAACATTATTGAATCAAATCTAATCTAAATATTAACCTCCTCAAAGAAATTTTAAAGATAGAATAGCAAGAACCATGCAAGACAAGAAAATACAAGTATGGCACCAAATCACAATGTCATTGCTTGCATTTGAATTATCCACTGTAGCAACAATTCCAGCTTTTTGTTACAATATTTGCTTGAGAACAACTACCTGCTAACTTTCTCTATTCACTTCTAACTATTTTGATCTATTCTACTTCTATCTTCTAACCCTTTCTAACTATTTCTAACCATTACAAAAGAGGCAAAATGCCAAATATAAAATCCCCCCAGAAAAATTGTCGGTCGAGGAAGAGCTTGCAGCATTAATTGGGCACCACCGACCAGCCAAGAGAAAGTTAAAATGGAATGAAGGAATACATTAAATGTGTGAACAATACCCAGGTTGGCCTGGGATTCCCAATGCAACTCGGACCAATGCAGGCCACGATAATGGGGAAGCACAAATCCTGAAGTAGTTGGACATTAACGACCTTCCCCTTTGTCTCTATTCTGATCTAGCCCTTCATGAACTCTCAAAAGCATCCCATCCAAGTCACCTACTAATGGCAAAGGAAAAACCCTAAGTCGATTCTCAATGGACACAATATCTTCTCTTGATTGTTTGACTGACTTGTCCCAATCCACCTTATACATTAGGTATTTGTCAATAACTGCAAGGTAGGTGGCTACATCATCCAATTGGTGCTCAGAGATAGAACCATCATTATTTGGTGCATAAAAATCATGCCACCACTTCCTCAACTGTTCCAAGCTCAAGTACTTGGGCCTGATCTTCTTTCTTCCCATCATGATTTCAAAGAAGGCAATGGAGCCATTATATACACCACTTAGGGTATCATCAATCTGCCTTCTTTTTTTATAAATCTTCTTCAACACCTTCTGCCTAATCTGCAATGCCTCATACCACTCCCATGGTTTGGCAGCTTTGGAGGAAGGAAGAATTCCATCACTTTCCAACCTATCCCGGGTGTACTCCATGATAGTTCTAGTTTTATATAGAAGGAGATCTATGTCTCCCCTATCTTGTTCCAACACCGCCTTCAACCAATTAGTTTCCATAATAACATCCTACCTAGTTGATAGAATCTTCTTAATAGCTTCATCACCCTTTATTTGCACCCCTTTCAGCCAATTTGTGGTGGCAACAGTGGAAGCTTTCATCTTTTCTAGCTCGGTGATGGTCTCTTGAGGTAGAGGATTTGTAGCAGAGGAAGAAGGGTTAATGGACTGCATTGGTTTCATTAAGTCTTCCAAGCATTTCCTAATATTTTCATTTTCTTTCTTTAGCTCTTGCTTGGTCTTCATTTCCTTCCTCAATCTACCCACAATTACTGCACTAGAATCCTCATAATCTTCAATGTCCTACTCGACTGATGTAGGTCCTAGATTGAAAGCTTGAATATTGTAATCCTTTCAAACCACATGACCTTTGTTTTTACCTTGAGCAGGGGTGGCAATGTGAACAACTCTATCAATGAGCTTCATCTCTTTCAATCCTCGAGATCACCCTAGCCATCTTCTTACCTTTATCTTTTCCCATTTTGGCTAGTAGTGCATCCCAATTCAGTGGACTGTCTTCCACAACAACTTGCTTTCTCTTTATTTCTTTGTCCAACTAACTAGGAACAGTGGATTCCAATTACACCTCCCTTTGTTTCTCCTCCTACTGATCCTTAGGTGCCTCCTCACTCAAATTTTGTTTATCAAGAGTCTTATCCATCTTACTTTCCTTCTCCTTAGCATTCTCTTCTTCTTGTTTAGGCGAGGTAACCTTCACTATTTCCTCTTCTCATGGAGGGACTTCTTTAGTTCTGACAGGGGAATCCACATATGCAACCATAGGGGACTGCATTATCTTTTCAATTTCTGCATCTGCACTATGGAGATCACCTTCATGAAATTCCTCCCCTTCAGTATCTGGATGATCCTCAACATCCTCTGACTCACTAGGCTTTCCTTGAGCTCCATGAGCAGAAGGCACATCATCATGTTGTTCCTCATGAGAAACCACCAGAGGGAGATATGTCTTAGGCACACTATCCCTGGGAGAAGGAGTCCTATACCTCCTTGTATACACCCTGGCCTTCTCCTCTGAACTTTCAATATTTACCACAGGTGGGGAAACTTCTTCCTTCCCAACCTTGGAGTTGGCCTTCTCTAACAATTTTATGATTCTTCTCCTCTTGGGCACTGGCATATCAACCTTAGGACCCTAATTTTTAGTCCCTTTCTGCTCAAATTTCATGGTCCTTGTCCTCTATTTGGCCTTCGGTTTTCTCTATTTTTCTATTTCCTGGACCTCTGTTTCTTGAACACATTTATCTTGATTTTGAATGGAGAATCCAACTTACGCTTGCCCTTAGGATCCTGCTTGGTAGATTCCTCATAGGTGGAGTGGGGATCTAGGTCTCCCATTAGTGCATAGGTGCATTGTACACCATTCTTTTCTAGCTCCCATAGCTTATGCTTTAGCCACATCCTAGTAAATTTGAGAACTAGATCCACTAGTTGTTTTAATTCCATTTTTTCCTCCTCTAACCAATCCATATCACCAATTGGTCTGTCTTTTATGGCCTCATAAGCATGATCCTGGATCAAGTTCCCATCATCTTCTAATTGATTAGGAACTGCCTTTACATTGCACAATCGAACTGACTCAATAGAAAGCCAGGAGAATTTCTTCTTTTTGATCTCAAATTCATCACTACTTTTGGCCTAGTAGTCCTCCAAATTCACCTTATGGAAATACTATTTGTTGGCCTTCTTTTGAGCTTCTCCTATAATATCAAATATGGATCTCTTGGAGTGGAAAGACAAGCCAAGAGTACTCATTTCTTCTTCTAAAGCTTGGGCGGAACCAATGGAAGGACAAACCTCTCCAGTACCAATCCTCAAGGGGAAGTCTCCACCAAATCCAGTCTTGTGCTTGTCTTTCTTGACAATAGCATCAAATTCACAAATCTATCTAGTTACTTCCAACAATATCATGTGATCGGTGGGATACCTTGGAAATCTATATGGGGCCCTTTGGCAACCATCAATCTAAATGTAGGAAAAGGTTGGAAACTGAATAAACCATGCCCCATAATTCTTGATGAGTTATTTAGCCTGGTCTAAAATCCTGACATGCTCTGCAACTTGAAGCATTCTAGTGATATACATGGTAAATGCATCATTTTCCCTCCTATAGTTTGAACCTCCCAAATGCAACTGAGGGTAAACCTCATAGATAATATCCTATCCAAAAAATTCCCTTTGTATCCAATCCTTTGTAGAGATGGAATCTTGCAAGTGTATAGACTAGATATGAAGTCATTGTGAAAGTCTTGGTCTGCAACACATTGGATAACTATTTATGGAGTACTCCACTAATGACCCCTACCTAATGGTAATTAATCTTCTCTTGATCCATTCTCACAATCACATGGCACATCCAATTCTCAAACATACCAGCATTCTTCAATCCAACCACCCTGTTGAGAAGAGTGATGGCATCATAATATTCCTTCTTGAACTTTATCCTGAATAGCTGCTTGGGTAATTTAGAATAGTGTGACTTAGGCTTCTCTAGCCAAGAATTGATAAATTTTTGCGACCTCACAGTTTACTCATTGTAGAACTCATGAACTGCCCTCATGCTAAATCCCACCACATGAGACCTGTTTGGCATATCAAATATTTGGGCAATGGAGATAGGGTTGAGATTCGCTACAACCCTCTCCTAAGGACCAATAATTCTCTGTGTGTCCTGATCATGGTGCCTGGTGCACTCAATGAATAGCTCATAACACTGTACTGCAGAAGGAAAACCAACAACATGTGACAATCCTTATTCCATCATCCTTCTAGCCACCAAAGGAGAATCCTTAGCTACCATTATTTCTTTGAACTCTTCATAATCCCATGATCCGACATTTGTATCAGTCACCTCCGACCAAACTAAAGTAATTTTTCTCTTAGGGATCCTGCTCTTAATGTCCGTTCTAATCCTCTTTGCATCAGACATTGAGGACCCAGCTGCCACCTTGCTAGATTCAGCCTGCACTCAACATGGAAATCATAATAAGAACCATAGGAAAGAGGATGCTAATCCATAAGAACATCGTTAGAATAAGCCTCATACAGTAAGAGTGTTATTAAACCTCATATGAGATGACCACAACAAATTTAGGTTTCAAGACCATTCTCAGAATCTGAGCCAGAGAGAAATTTCAAGAAATTCCAGACCGATCGGATTCCAATGGAATAACCAGGAAACATGTACTTAACCATTAAACCTAATAATGATCAATCAAAAAATTACATGGGTAATCCAAATATGATATGAAATAATCATTAAATGTATCACAAATCATAAACAAATCCAATTATCTCACGTTCCTTCATTTTCATCAATTTTCAGGAAAATCTGAGGGACGGATTTCTGCGAAGAATGAGCTAGATTGCAGACTTCAAAAGATCAGAGAGATGCCAGATTTTAGAGAAATCTGGACCTGACGCAAATCTGTAGATAAGGCAAAACTCTGAACCAATCGGTGCAAAAGCATGTACTTCGGCCAAACAAATTCCACTTAGAATGAGGTCACACCGAGTGGGGCATGTCTTGCTAATTGATGATATAGAAAATATATCGATATGACCAAAGGGTAGTTAGGGTAAGGTCCTGGTGAATCCTTTTTTGTCTCACCAACTTTTGGGGTCCAAGCAAACACTTCGGCCAAACTAAATTTTTTTGATATGAGGTCTTAGTGAAGTTGTGGTGTCTTGCCGATCTGCGATAGGTTTTAAATTCAGCCAGAGGTCTTGCTGACCACATAATGCTTCACCAAATGAAGTCCCATCAGTATAACCTCGTGTCGACAACATGTGGTCTCCCCGAAAGAAGATCCAAGCTCGCAAAGAAAGGAAGGCATTGTGAAGTCTTGGTGACTGCTGGTAGTCTCACCGAAAGCGAAGGTGTCGGCAAGAGTTGTGAGCTCATCGAAAGGTCTCACCGACCAAGTAGGGTCTCGTCAAAAGAGATGAATATTAGTATAACTAATGGAGCCCACTATGACCTCTTGCCGACTAGGGCTTATCTTTCCAATGGCGTATAAGGAAATATATGTCGATGAGAGACTTTCTTTCAGGGTGAGGTCTTGGCGAAATATAGGGTGATCAATATGACATCTCGTTGACTTTGAAGGGTCATAGCAAAGAAAATTCAGAAGGGACGACTTATCCCAGATGGATGAAAAAAATCCCAGATTGCGACGTCAAGTCATGAATTAACCCAAACACCAAATCAATCATGAATTTCAAAATGTTTAACTCAGGACAAGTTGGGGATGGACCTTTCATAGATTTTCTTTACATTCTAGGTCAATTTTAAGACAGAATAACCTGACATGGCACTGCCCTAGGTTTGAAACCCTATTCATCTTCCATTAGCACATCTAAAAGCTCATAATTCAGTTGTTCTAATTGTTAAGTCGTTACTAGGGTTTACTAATTACTCTTAGGAAAGATTTATCAAAATGTAGATAGACAAATGAGCTCAAAACTCACTTGGGAGATGACCAATAATGCAATACTAAACAACCCTAGCATGAAATGAGTAAAAGCGTAGGAATTTGAATCCCACAAGCTCTCATAACATCAAAGTACCATTCATAATTCTCAATCAAAGGCAGGGCAATAAAAAACATACCATTGTGGCATGGGAATTGATCTCAAAAGTAGCAAATGCAAAGCCCAATGGTGTCCACAAAGAACAGATGTAGGAATGCACAAGAAATCACCACTAAATCAATCAATTCAAACCCAAATGCCCCAAAATGAAGTCAATCAATCATAGGAAAGCACTCCTCAGCTTAAATGACAGCATCAATAAGCATGATGGCACAAAATATCCAAAAAATCAAGTTAAATACATCCTTCAAAGCATGCACGAAGCCATTAATGCAATCAATAGGACAGTCAAAAAACTTAGAAAGTCGATGATAGGGTGGAATCAGGGAAAATTTGGCCCACATAAATTTGTGAAGACCAAGAATCCCTGAACCATAGGGTCCAGCTGGAGTCCAAGCGGGATCCAAGAAAATCCGACTAGGGTGGAAAATCCCAAATCCAAGTAAAAACCTGAAATTAGCTAAAAATTAGATATTTTCAATGAATAACCTGGGGAAACATTTAGGCAACCAAAAATAAACATTTAAGCACATGCCAAGATAAGACAAAACCTCAAAAATAAATGGCCAAAAAAATAAAACCAAAGTGAAAGAGGGTCCCTGCTTTCAGCGGGGCGTGTCTACGAAAACTGCACAACAATACCAACACAAGTGGGTCATGAGTATTGGAAAATAGCACTTTAACCTCATGTAGGTGCCTTCAAAAATACATTTTGAGTTATCAAAAGATGCCTTGCAAGTGGTATAATATGAAAGGCTAAATTTAGAGGTGTTATAATGCATTTTATGACTTTTGTAAGTGCGCGAAATTGGGGAAGAATATTTGGACGTGAATCCAATGTTTGGTAGAAGATTCTAGATGATCAAGAGTCTATAAATATTGGTCATTTGCATCTAGAAGGATCTTTATAGATTTTATAGGCTTATGCTTTCTTCTTCAGAGGCTGAGAAACTATTGAAGGAGTTATCTTCCAAGCTGATAAACTAGGGAGAGAGAGACTTATAGGAAGTGTGTTCATAGATCTCTAGTGGCAATTTCATCTAGAAGTTGTAGCTGTGTTTAATGTTCAAGTTTTGGGTGTGCATTTTGTTGAATAGTTGGCAAGCGTAGTGTAGTTTGGTTTGTTTAGTACAATTTATTATATTAGTTTGGTTTGTTGTTGTTAGAAAAATATATATGTGCATCTACAACATTATTCTCATGTAATTTTCTGTCCTAGTCATTGTAAGAAGTACTAGTGATTTTGAATGAATGCTACAATTGTTTTGGTTGAAGTTTAGATATTATTTTGGAAATATAAATATTGAAATTTGTAGCAATTTTGTGGGTTTTTTTTGTTGTTGTAAATGGTAGAATATTAAGGATTAAATAATATTTTTTTGTAGAAAGAAGTTCTATTTCATTTGAAAATCCTTTAAAAGAAAAAACCAAAGTTATTTGTTGATATTTCATTTTACTTGATGTTTACTTTTGGGTGTTTGAGCAAAAATATTTATGGCAGATTTGGAATTAATTTAAAAAGGGATATTATAGTGTACATATGCTAGTTTTGTAAGCCCACAAAACAAGGTTCAATTGAAGGTGCTAGTCATGGCTAGTGTCATTAATAGTCTTCTTAAGGATCTTAAGGATTGTTTTGTTAGATGCTTTCATCTAACCATTTTCTTGAAGGTAGTATGGGGTAGAGAAGTGGTGTTGGATATATAATATATTGCAAAGCTCATGGACATCTTGATTATTGAATGGAGTTCCATTATCAGTAATTATGGTTTGGGGATATCATAATGAAAAGTCAAATAGTTAAGGATAAACTTTGATTATTTTTTGTCAGTAATCTATGTTACGGGTATGGATTCTATCCTCTTTGTAAAGTAATTCATGGTAGTTATTATGAACTTATGTCTATTAGATGAGGTGGGGGATATCTTTCCTATAAGGTCGAGTCCTCATTGTGAGAAAGGCTAAGGTGTAATGATAAGATGCAATTCTTGTGTTGGTGCATGAATGAGATCACTATGTTTCTGGCATTGAAGATACTTTACAAAATAAATAGCTTCATGTTCCATAGATGGCCAATAGTATCCAATCTTGAGTAGCTTCTTAACTAGATTACATCTACTAGAATGAGACCAATAAAAACCTTCATGCACTTCCTATAAGGCATTTCGAGCTTCTTCTAGGTTGAGACATCAAAACAATGTACCATCAAGGATTTTTCGATATAAGGTATCTCCAAGGATGGTAAATCATGTGGTTTAGTGGATGAAAATTTTCTTTTGGTTACTTGTAAGGCTAGAGGGTATAGTTCTATTTTGAATATAGGAATAGATGTCTACGTACTAGGGTGAATCAAGAATAACATCACACACAAGTACAAATTTTGAGACTTCAAATACAGGTATAAATAGTTGTTCCACAAGGAATTCATACTTAGGACTATTCTTTGGCACATCAAGAAGAGACTCAATAGTAGCCATTGTATCAAAAACCTTATTATTAAATCTTAGTATCTGCTCTAAGGGGATGACTAGAAAATAAATTTTAAAACTACCACCATTCTCTTATAAGGATTATCTTATCATCCTTAGTTTTATACTCATGATTTACCAATCTAATGACCAACTGTGAATCACCATAAACTTGTGGCTCTTTGATTTTCCATTCAATGATAATTTTTAAGCTAGTGATAAGTGCCTCATATTCTATTATATTGATGGTACAAGGAAATACAATCCCATATGATTGAGTTATGCTATCTCTTTTGGGTGTGAATCCATCAAAATTTAACTTTTAACTATTTTCTTGAGTTGTAACAAGGATCCCGTCATTCGAAAAAATCTGATATCAATGGTTGGTAATCATCTATAGGTGCTTCAGTTAGTTGGTCTACTATTACTTGTCTCTTGATTACCTTTCTTTCCACATATTCTATGTTGAATTCACTAAGACTCATGACCCATTTTTCCATTGAACCAGTGAGAGCTGCTTTAGCCAATAGGTATTTCAAGGGGTCAACTTTGGAGATTAGCTTGTTCTATTGGTTCAACATGTAATGTCTAAGATTTTGGGATGCAAAGACAACTACTAAACAAGCTTTCTCAATAGGTGTATAGTTTATCTCATACCCAACCAAGGTATGATTGATATAATACACTACTCTTTCTTTTTCTTTTCATCAAGTTGTGCTAACAAAGCTCCTAGAGCTACAAATGTTGTTGATATGTATAAGATCATGTGCTTTTCCTATATAGGAGGCATCAAGATAGGAGGAGATTCCAAACATTCCTTGATCTACTAGAAGGATTGTTCACATTTTTTTTCCCACTTGAAGACTACATCCTTATGGAGCAAGTGTGTAAAAGGATGACACTTATTTGTTAACTATGTTATGCATCTTTGAAATGATTGAAGTTTTCCCTATAGACTTCACAAATATTTCATTGTCTTAGGAGGAGGCATTTCATTCTAGCAAAAGGTTCCTCAAGGGCAAGTGAATGCGGTCTTGTGTTGATCTTTGGGTGCTATCTTCGTTTGGTTATATTCAGAAGATCTATCCATAAGAGAGAGCATTTCATGACCAACTATCAAATCCACTATGATATCTATGTTCATAAAAGGGAAATCATCTTTTGGGCATGCTTTGTTTAGGTCTCTAAAACCAAGCATTTTTTGTAGTTCCAATTTGACTAGGGTGCTATTTGAGGATGAATCTTGTGAAGCTTCTATTTCATGAGCTTAGTTCCTAGAAAATCTATGAGATGATGAGGGTATGTGTAGGATCATGATGGGCCAAAAAGTGGCGATATGATGGTTATGTGTAGGGTATGTGGCTGATGACCTTCTTCTTACCCAAAATTGATGAAAGGAAAAGGGTTTTTAAAGGAGATTCTTAGCTTTCCACCAATATAAATTATGCTTTACTTTGAATTTAATAAATAATTATTTTTCTTTTTCTATTTGAATTATGACTAAAGTTCTGATTAATAGGCTGATTGAAAAACATCTACAACTTTCAAATGGTATCACATTTTTTAAATCTGAAACATGTGTCACATTCTATGCTTCACATACTATAGGATTAAAAGAAAAATTGAATTTCATGATGTTTTGACCAAGTTAAGGTGGTCAGACATACAAGTTTTTATATTTTTTAAAAGTTGTAATAAAAAATTCATAATTAATTATTTACTTGGAAAAAAAATGCATCACATCAGGACATGAGTCCTCTACTTATATCTAAAATATTATAAAAAATAATTATCATTTTACTGTGGTTAGGGTGGTCAAACAGACACCTACTTCTTTTTTCCTTGAAATTTAAGTACTACTCCATTGAAATTTCAAATTTTTACCAAAATAGATTTTTATTTTTTTAAATAAACCTAGCAGTTTAGAAACTACATTCAATTTGGTACAGATTCTATTCTTACATATTTTTTAAATAATATAGATAACTTATTCAAATTTTATGCCAAGTTGGCTAACTCTGATTTTTCTCTTTTGCCACTTAAGGGCCTATTTTTTCCATGATGATCCTGCATATACCCATGAACCACTAAATATGGGTCCAAACCATGCATATCTACATAGTTCCAGGGAAAATTGATCTTTCATTCTTCTATGAAAGCTCTAAAATATGTTCTCTTCAGGATATTAGGAAGCTACATAATAAGTTATCTTCAGCATATCTATTATTCCCACATTTAGTGGTTTAGAATCCTCAACCAAGACTATTGATCTTTCTTGATATTGCATGATAGGGAGATTGGATCCTCCATCCTTAGGTTCCTTAGGGAGGTTTCCACCCTCATATACTTCCTTTATTTTGATTTTTTCATGATCTGATAGCGCAACATTGTGGTTTTCACTAGAGGATCTAATTTTTATTTTTAGATTTTCATTTTTACTATTGTGACTAGAGGATCCAATCTCCCTTCCAAATATGCTTCTTCTCTAAGTTCACTATCAAAGGGGAAAATTTGTGATCTCCTAGTGGTATACCATCTTGAAGTCTCATAAACTTGACAATGACTTCATTATTTTGGAATACATGTAAAGAAGGTGATTGTTGTTGTTGATCCCAATCAATTAATTATGGATAGAAAAGTTGGAGTTCTTATGTTTGGGGTGAGTGTTTATTGGAAAGGGTAGTGATGGTGTTTATGCAAATTTCTTGAAATAGGTCTACAATATATAGGTCATTGTCGATAGCATCATAGTCATCCAATGTCTCAACCACGGGAGAAGGGAAACCCTCCTCACAAGAGACATTTTCAATGTTAGGAGCAACATTGTCTAACAAATCATAACCTGGTCCTAGATTCTTCATGTGATTTTCCATGGTGCTAATCTCTCTCATACCTTATTCATTTACACCAAGGCCACCTTTCCTCATGAATCCCATACCTTTTTCTAATTGATAACCTTTACTTTTTGGATTAATAGAGATTGGAGGTAGCTCTTTCTCTTCCTCCTATTCCTCTTTGTATAGACATGTGGAAAGGTCTTCTTCAAAAACAACATCATCCTTCATATCTCCCCATTTAGTGAGTATTGTAGGTTTTACCTCAATAGTGATAGCTTGAACCTATTTTATTTCTTTTTTTTCCATAAGTTGTTGGCGAGGGAGGTAACTTCCTATTGAAGAAAGTTTTATTTAAGTGATAATCTCTACATTTGTTATCAAGTACTTAAATCTTGAGGTTGAGCTGAGATGGATTGGCTGATGAGGATGGTTTTCAAGACAGTGTGAGGGATGATGGATCAATGTATTGAACTAAGTGGAAATTAGAGATATCATTGTTAGGGATTTGATAGGTTTTCTTATATTTCTCTTCTAGGTTCTTACAGTAATGAAATTGGTCAAAGTCAACATATATTGTAACTTCCTTGTCATTACAAGGAAATTTTAGGTACTAATGGTATGTAGAAGGAATGTCTTGCATTGTGTGGATCTAGAGGCATCCCAAAAGAAGGTTGTAGGTTAATTCATGATTAATTTCTTGGCAAGTAGATTTTTCTATTGTTGATCCCACTTGAATAGGAAGTCTAATGGTACCTTCTAAATTTCTTTTGTTATCATCATAGGCTCTTATAGTGGTAATTTTGTATTTCTTAATGATGTCATCAGAATTTCCAACAATTTTACCAATTTCAAGGTACAAAATTATAAGTTGACACCACCATCTATCAACACTCTTATGATTTTATGCTTATGGATACAAACTTCAACATATAAAGCTTGGTTATGGAATGAATGAATGGGAATGTCTCTTTTAGAAAACAAGGTGATGTGTAGAGGCTATACGTCTAACCATGGCTTGAAATTGCTCAGTGTTAAATTATTAGGTATGAAAATTTCAAGGAGATTATTTTCCAAAATCTTTGTGTGTGGGAAATATCTTAAGGAGATCAATAATAGAGATTTGGGCTGGAGTTTTCTCTATTTGGTCAAGAAGGTTATAATCATTTGAAGGATTAGCAAAATATTTGGATTGAGGTGGGGCTCTTTGGATGGTAATCTTCCCTCTTCATGTAGTAACATTACACTTAAGAATCTTATCAACTAATATTACAACATGAATATTATTGGTGGCATCATGAATGTTTCCCACTACATTGTCATAGGTGTGTGTCACTTTTGTATAATCTTATCATTTACCTTTGTCATTTCCCTTTGTATGATTGAGGATTGGATCCTTATACCCAAGTCATTGTTTCCAGAGGCTCTAGGATGTTGATCAATATCGACCTCTCCCTTATCAATCAAGTCTTGAATAAGGCTATTTAGTTTCATGTAGTTGTTAGTCTTGTGACCTTTTATTCGATAAAATTCATATTGATCTGTTGGCAAATTATTGTCATTGATGTTTGTAGACACCTAAATTTGGCCACTTATGTTTGGTAAAATTTATCCCTTTTCATCTAAATATCCTCTTTTTCAAATTAATTAAATGATATTGCTATTATTTAATTAATACCCATAAAGTCCTCTAAATCCCTGAGGTATTCAATTAATTAACTAAATACTTTATCCCCCTTTATCATCCTCCCCTAAATTAAATAAATATACCAAATTATTTAATTTAGTTGTCAAACCTTATAGGGATTAAATCTAAATATTTAATTCCCTTTCCCCTTTCTCTCTCCTCCCATCACATCCTCCATAATCTACACCTAATCCTAATCCTAATCCTAATCCCCACCTAACCTACCCATTAAGAATTTGCACACACTTAATCCATGATTGAGTGGGTCAACCCTCCCTATTACACCATTCACATGGGTCTTGTCCCATCATGGCACCCTTATCCCTCTCAACTCATCTCATTATGCCACTTGGCACAATCTCATGAGTTTAGAGATCATATCTCATCTCAACCCTTGATCTCAAGATCTGATCTTGATCATTCATCCATTATCCTCCAAATATTTTTATCCAAAAAAAACCATTTTCATCTCTCACCCATTTTTCACTGGAGCACCATTATAATACCAAAACACATCCAAATAACACATCGTGGGCACATCTACAGAATAGGAGGCTTTTTACACTAGTTTGAGCTCCTCATCGCCCTATCTTGAGTGTTGTTCTTATTTTTTAGTTTTTTTCTTGATTTTGTTGTATTTTTAATAGATTAAAGAAATACTACACACAATTCTAGCATGCATAGTGGGACCCACATCATGGATCCTTAACATTTTATGTTGTTTCCATTTTGCAGATTTTGAATTTTTCTATGCTATAAAGGAAAATCTACCTAATGGGTGACTCTACCTAACCAAAAGGGTGAATCCACTTGTGAAGAGGTGATTGCATAAATGCCAATACTCTAAATAGGTGATTCTACACTCGATCAACCAACATCCAACTTGCAGGGGAAATTTTGACTTCATTTATATGGATAGACAAGTCTGCTACCTAGATAGGAGAATATATGGATAGGTGAATCCACTACCTGGATAGGAAAATATGCGGATGGGTGAATATGTAGCTAGGAAAATCTATGGATAGGTGAATCTATGGATGGGTGAATTTGCAGAAAGTTGAATCTTCCCTACACAGAGGTGAACCTAAGCTAATCTAGAACTCTATGTTTTTCCAATTTGAACTTGAAGTTAATTATAGGTTTAGCTACTAATCCACTTACTCATTTTTTGGTTTTTGTGTGATTTCACTAACATGTGTGCAACTTATCATTCATCTAAGACCGATGATCAAATTACTAATTTATTTGTTGCAGGATGATTGGTTGAATACCCTTAGACTAGTTTGTGTGTGTGTCATTTTTCATACTAACCTAGGAACACTTCAATTTTGCTAAAGGTTCAATTAATATTTTTTCTCATTTTTGGGAGTGGGTTGTTGACATATTCTCTCCCCTTGTCCCATATGGTGAGCCTAGGGATTAGAAATCACAAATTGTTCTAGTCCAATTGAGACCATCTAGGAGTGCTAGCTTGCATGTATGCTCTCCCCTTGTGCTACATGTGATCCTTGGGATCAGAAACACCTAATATTTCTTGCCCTTTAGGAGACCTACTTGGGGATTTCATCACCCCAAGGGATGATCTCAACCACATGTACTAGTAGGGTATATAAAGGGGGGATATCCAAAGTTGTACCCCAATCTAGTTGCATCATGTCTAGTGAAGTATGATACTAGGGTGATTCCTAGTTAAGGTGTGAAGGGTTGGTCTGAGTTTCTAATACCTCATTGGGGCTCCCAATCCACACTTTTGGCAGGCTAGTGTTCATAGTTTTTTCCTTGCACACCCTCCTGGTATATCAAGGACTCCCCTAGATCACTTGTATAGCCTAGATAAGACTCGTGTTTAGCCATGGCTTGGTGTAGTACAAGGATTGTGGATGGAACCCTAAAGTTATTCACCATGTACTCCCTTAGGTTGAGATAGAAATCCTCATGGTGAACTATGATAGTTCCCAAGAGAGAGAGTGAAGGTGAGCTCATGGCATTTTTTCATGACCCTATGCCACTGAATCTCTATATATCCACCTTCATGAGAAAGGGTCCTCTAGAGAACCACCCTAGTATCATAGAGTATTAACCTTGGGTAACCCCCAAGGTGGTGAGTGTACATCAATTTTGTAAACCTTTATCACTAATATTAGGCTTTTGTTGTTTGGCATGTCTTCTTGTGATATACCAGTGAGTGTCTTTAGTTTGAGTCAGTCTTTTCCTATTATCTACTTGTTTGTTGTTCTTGTTCCTTTGCCATATTCCATCCCTTCCCCAGAGGTGAATTTTCTTCCTATAGAGGTGAATTTGCACTATGGATGGGTGGTCCTACCCTATGAGGGGTGAATCTATGTCTGTCTAGTCCAATTAGTCAGCCTTGATAGGTAAATTCTCTTCTCATAGAGGAAAATCATCTTGCCTCTTCCCTTGGGTGAGCCCACTCCCCAAAGGGGTGAATCCATTCAATTTTTCTATACACCACATCCTCTAGATAGGTGAACCCACCTCTTCCAAAGGTGAATCTGCACATACCATTGTGCTAGATAAGAAAATACACCATGCACAAGGTGAATCTATCTCTGAGTCCATGCAATTCCCATTCATACATTTCTAGGAATAGGTGAATTCATAAAGCCTGTATAGGAAAATCTGTGGCCCAAAGAGGTGAATCCACAATCTACAGAGGTGAATCCGCTTCTCATACAAAATCCAGAGATTCAATCCTTCTCATTAAAATTATCCTATATCTTTATAAGTCCAAAATCATAATCCAATCATTTCTCCTCCTCTATTCATCCCCAAACCATCAAATTTTCAAAAAAAACTAGGAATTTATTTACCCCAACTTGTTGTGGTGATAACTTTCTACTCAATGCTCAAAATTCAAATCTTTTTACACTATTGTAAAGGTCTCCAATTTCAACCTCAAATTTTTCTCTGAAGGCAATTGAAAACATGATTTACTACAACATAGAAAGAACTGAAAAAATTGAAAATTTTGATTTTTAAATTTTCTCAATTCTGTCACCCCTGGACTATTCAGGACCATAATCTAAGCTTCAATCCAGTCCTAATCTGAGCTTCAATCCAATCCTAATTTAAGCTTGAATAAAATAACAATCTAAGCTTAATATACATCCCAATTTGAGCTTCAGTCCATCCACATCCAAGATCTAATATCAAAACAAATCTTAAGACCTCTTTTTCCACTCTGGACACCAAAAAAGTAACCCTTCTACTTTTTCTATCTCGTTTGGGTCTTCCTTGTGATTTTTGGCTTAATATTGCTTTTATTTAATGTTGTAATGTGGATAACGCATTCACATTAAGTATTGGGCCCTTGCAAACTAAATAAAATTCATTTATTGATGTCTTGCAAAGGTGTTGCAAAGTGTTGTAGATAACTTTCACTCTTTTCTAGACTTTTATTAAGCATTTAAATCTCATGGACCTATCTCTCTATTGATTCAATATTGTAAAATGTATTTAATTAAATTCTCACATTAATCTAGAAGGCTTGTAAATTAAACCTAATCTTAATCTAGTGTTGTAATGTGTTGTACACATTCACATTGGATCTTGTGCCTTTATAGGCTATGTGGACCTCATTTTAGTCTTGTAAAGTGTATTTAATCACACTTTCACATTCAAATTTGTGTCCCTAACCCTAATCACCATTTATATCATCATAAATATGCCCTTATGACCCCATATTGTGCATCTCAAGGCTTACTTTGATCAAAAACCTGACTATATCAATATAAAAGCTTAATTTCTCCATTCCTTGACATCCTAGCTAGAAAAATATCCTTTGTGGGACCCATTTGCCACTTTGGGAAAATGAGTCCCATCTAGGTGGGACTAAGTCACCCAACTTAGTGAATGAGTCCCATTTGGGCTATTTTTAAGGTTTGAGCAGGAAAAATTGGGTTTTAATTTTATTTTTCCTCCATGTTGGCCTTGGGGACCAAATTAATGGGCATTTTAGGTGGATTGGCTATATAAACAAGATTTTAAAACCTAATTCATGATTCATTCATTATTAATTCATCATTCATTATCTATCTCAAGTCAACAAAGCTAGGTTTAAGTCATCAAGATATCATTTAAAGACATTCAAGGGTAGATTCTTCATCCATTGCTATAGAAATTCAAGATCTATCATCATGGAAAGTTTCTAATTGCATTGTTTCATATTTAATGCTTCATTATCTTATTTCATTATTTTGGTTTAATTACCTAAAAGGGGTTTGACCAAGGAAAACCCCCATGCCCTAACAATCAACAAGTTTTCCCCTCTTTAATGTGTGATTGCAGGTTTGCAAATTGAAGAAAAATGCCAAAAATGATAAAGTTGCAAAAGTTGTCAAAGTTATCATGAAAAGTTGTCAAGAATCACAAAAACTTAGATCTACAAAAAAATATCCATCCAATCTACATGAAATCAGTGGGAAAGTGCTTATTTCATCTATCTTTAGAGGCTTGCAAAGTTTCAGTTTGAGATTTTGCCCTTGGAGCACTTTTCAACAAAATGGGACTCATCCCCCAGTAGTGGCATTACAGTCCCATTGTACCTATTTTTCAGAGATTTTTGCAGATTCAAATACCCATTTGGCTGAAATAGGCTCTAGTGTAGTTTTCCAGAACTAAGACTAATTTTTCCAAAATGGCAAATGAGTCCCACCAAGCTTAAAAATCAACATTTCCAAAATCTTAGAGTTGTTTCTAGTCTTCAACACATTTGCAGTTGCACACTTTTTGTTTCACAACTTTCTATTTAGTTTTGTTTGCATATTTAGGTCATTTTTCATATCATAGTGTGTTTTCAAACATTTTGCATTTTCTTATTTTTGCATCAATAGTTATCTTCTTTATCAATTTTGAGCCCTAAGAACAATCTCCTTTGACATATTTCAATCTCTTTGGCATTGGAATCTAAAGTATTTTTTCTTAAGTGTGAACTTTGCGAAATCTGATTCCTCTTCCTTCATTCCCCCTTAGGTGTGGATAAAGGAAGTTGAGCACTCCATTTCCATAGTCCACATTTTGGTGAACTCGACCTTAGAAAATCACATTTTCTGATTTTGGAGTCCATTATCCTAAAATTAGCTTGCATTAACATTGCATTGCATTATGCATTAGTTAAGTTTCATTATAGGGTTTCAAATTTTGCATTAGTCAAAGTGCATATAGGTTGCATTTTTGCATCTCAAATCATTAATTTTTTTTTAAATTCTGCTTTGGCATCTTAGGTCTACATGATACATCACATAAAACATAAAAATCAATCATATTTTTTGAAAATTTTGAAAAAAATCCCTATTGGGACTCATTCGCCACCTTGGGCGAATTAGTCCCAGTACACCACTAAAACTACCTTTTATAGCACTAAAAACCCTATTTTTAAGCTTTTGTTTCTTGCCATTACCTATTTGTATCAATTGACCAAGTTTTTTTTACATTAATTTCACTAAACCTAGCTTAAATTAGTCCATTTCATGCATTGCTTCATTCCAAATTTTCATTTGCAACATTTCATTTTCAGATCATTACATAATGTAACCAATAAATTACCTTGTTTGTAAACAACAACTTACAATCCATGTTAATTCTTTACATTGCATTTTGAGTTTGCATAAATGATTGTTCAAAAATGTTAGCTTTTGTCTTTTCCAAGTTTTCCAAGAAAAAGTTTGTCAATAAACATGTTAGTCATTCATTAAATGCATTTCCTAGTTATGAGAGTCTCTTTAGGAAAAAAAGTGGACATGTTCATGCTTTCCTTAAACATCTACCCCCTCCTATCTCTCCCATTTGTGAGAATGATGTGATAGAAGAGAATACAACATTAGATAACCATGATGATCATAATTGTTCTTCCCCTGATACCTCTCCTTTTAGTGACAAAGGTATCTTGGTGAAAGAAGATGCAATTGTTGAGAATAATGAAGATATTGTTTTCTCTTCTCCTCATTCCCCTTGGGAAGATAGTATAACAATAGAAGATGAGATCATTTCCACCACCTTACTTAATTTACATTCCTCTCCCACCATTTCACCTACTTGTGACAATGCTATAATCATGAGTGATCATGAAAATTATATTTGTGAGGAAGACATGTTGATGTTAGGAGATCTAATAAATGAGAGTTTTGAAAATTCTACTTCTCCCACTTGGGAAGATATTATAGGGAATAATGATGTAATTATATACAAACATGAAAATCACATTGACTCTTCTCCTAATATCCTTCATACTAATGAAGATGATAGATTTGTGTTAGAAGATATACTTGAAAGTTGTGACAATCTCGTTTCTCCCTTTCCTAATGCTCCTACCATATGGGAAGATCTATTTGGTAAGCATGAAAATCGTAGTGGTCCTTCTCTTGATGCCTCCCCTAATTGTGACAAACTTGTTTTACAACATCTAACCATGACATGCGATGAACCTCTTGTTTGCGACTTTCCCAACAACTCTCCTACTAAGGTAGAGATTAGGACACAAGAGAATGAGATCTTAGCAATAAAAAGTGACATTTATCCCTCTCTTAATATCTCTCCTATTGTTAAAGAAGATATTATGGCATTACCAGCTCCCATTGATGAGAATCACAAGGAAAACATTATTAAACAAGGAAACACCATCATTAATAAGCAAGAAAATCCAACCATTGACCATTCCCCTACTTGTGATGAAGTCATTTTAGAAGAACCAATCATTGAATGTCAAGAAAATTTGGTTTGTAGTTCTCCTAAAAACTCTCCTCCAAGGGAGGATATCATGGTGCAAGAAAAGAATAACATTGACAATAACATTGTGTCCCTAGAAAAAAATGATGATGAAACATTAGAATCTCCTTCACTAAGGGATGCTAATATCATTCAACCTCAACTCATCCTTTACCCACCATCACACAAACATCAAACTCAAAACAAACCTGAACTCATCCTTTACCCACCTAAGAACAATTTTTTGCAGTAGCCAGGTCATAATATCGTTGCTCACACATATAACACTTGAAACAATCCACAATCGTACCAACCAATCTCGACACCTTTAACTTTTTCTAATCCCATATTTCCTAGTACTCTTTAGTTTCCTTTGCATAGTAGGAAAGGGTATGATCTTGTTGAACAAATTAAGAATACTCCTACAAAGATATCTCTATGGGACCTAATTCAGAATTCACCTAATTATCACACTATGCTTCAAACTGCCTTGCAACAAGTTCCTATCCCTTCTACTACACAACCAAATGACATAGCAGCCATCATTCAAGGACTAAATGTTGATGTAACATCATGAAAATAAAGCAGATTAAAGCAATAACAATGCAATTTAAAAACTCAAATGTAAACTAAGCTAAACAACAAAGAACAATGGAAATTTGATAAAATGTAAATACAGAACAATCTCACCCAATATCTACATAGTTCCATGCATGACCTCGATTTTCCTTTTCCATTTTTCTATTTGATTATAATTTCCCTCATATTTCTTTGTTCAACTATAGCCTATGATAGTGATTCAACAAAACATTAAAGATTAAACAGCTGATTGCTTCTAAAAGTCATAATATTTCGAGAGGGAGTCATAATGATGAAGGTCAAACCAATTTATAGAAAATATGGTTTTTGAATGGCAGACTTAGATTGAAATATAGACAGACGATTAAGATTAAAGAATGTGACATGCATTGAGATTAGTGTCAGTAGTAACGTGAGTGATAAAACATAAAAGGTGGAAATCAAGATTAAATAATGATTTAATCTTTATTTGAAAATTAGAAGAATCATGATTGCATGTAAAGGATAAAGATGAAATGGAGGAAACAATCTATCCAAATGCATGAATGAATGAATTAATTAAATAAAACTATTTAATTAATATAAGTTTGCACGCAGAAGAATTAAAACTAGATAACTGACTGATTAAGTCAGGAAGTCTCTTCATCAGAGACAATCAAACATTAAATCAGGAGATGACTGACTAATTTAAATAGATCTCAACTTAAGTGGTAAGTGAATAATTAGATAACTAAGCAATTACCCAATTATAGAAGAATATGACAAGAATAGTTCTTTTTATGAATTAAATGATTATTGAATTCAACATTCGACATTTAAGGATTAAATTAAATAAACTAAGATTTATTTAATTGATTGAAGGTAGGATTTAAAGAATAATTAAATAATTGAAGTGTTTATTTAATTATAGTCAGAAATGTGATAAGGATAAATTAAATAATAATTTATTTAATTTAAGAAAGGGGATAAAGTCAATTAGTGACATAATTAAATAAAGAAAATTTATTTAATTAATCATGATTGAATAAAAGATAAAAAATAAATTAATTAAATAATTAAAGTTATTTAATTAATAAATGAGAAAGGACTTTAGAAAATAATTAAATACTTAACATTATTTAATCATGACGATGAAAATATGAATTATGAAAAAATTGAAGTCGCAGGCCTAGACCAAATTTCAATGTCTACATTTTATCCCTATTTGATACAATATCATTTCAGCATTATGTCAAAGAAAATTAATCAAAACATGCCCTAGTCATGCCCCAATGTGAAATAGGTAAGGGTATGCCCCCTAAGGAAAAATGACAAATTTTTGAAAATTTCCAAAAATATTGGAAATAGTCCCAATTAGTCAATTTGATGGGAAGAAGTTCGATGGTGGTGAAAGAAATCAGTTTCAAGGAACTTTGATAGGTGAAAAGGTTGTTAGAAGTTGAGAAAAAGTGTGCCCAATACACATGGCTTGGAAAAATCCCTCCAAAAACCCTAGGTATAAATAAAAATTGGGTGGAAAATCAATTCATTTACACCCCTCAAGTTTGAAAATTGTAATTTGTTCTCTGTAATTCTTTGCCAACATGTTGTCAATTCCCCACTCTCAGCATCATGGATATCGGATTTAGACATTCAAATGGCCAATAGATGTGGGACCCCTGGTGAGTAGTCAAAAACTATCTTTTGAAATTTTAATTTTCACACATTTTTAGCCATTTAATGCTTTAATTTCATATGTGTCACTTTTTAAATCAAGGCAAATGCACACGTAATAAATGCATGTCTTCGAAATGATGCATTTGGAAAATCACGTCTAGGGAAGTGTAGTCATTTAAGGTCAATGATCGCATTTGCATTTTAGTTCACCACATTTGTAATTTTAAGTCGCATTTGATAAGCACTTGATGCAGGAGCATCCAATGGTGTAAGGGCAATCTTGCATCACCCAAAAATAGTTAAATTTCAAGTTTCTCGGTGTTTATATGTTTTTTACATTTTTGGATACCCTTTTCATCATAATTAAATTCCCAATTTATGGTTTTTATTTTCTATTCCTGGGTTGAAAGATATTGCAGTTTTAGTTTAGTAGATTTGCACCTGAAAATCTTCCAAGTTAGATTTGAGGCACTTAGAGTTCCTGGATAGGCCTCAAAACTTGCCAAAAATTTGCATAGCAGATTTTGAGCACGTTATTGACTTCGAGACCTTTCCAACGGTTCAAACGGTTTGCGAATCAGAGTCCCGGATAAAAAGTTATGGCCCCGAGAAATTGGCGCACTTTCTAGAAGATATAATTGCAAATGTTCTTTTGAAATTTGAACTTCAAGTTGTAATTTTTCAGCGCCAAACTGCCTAAACTCAAATTTGAATGTTGTTTTGGATCCAAACTAAAGAGGAGCTCTATTTATGGGTGGGTTTCTAATTTTTGGGTAGCTTTTTGGGGACAAGCTCACATATTGCAAAAGGGTGATTATGTAGCTTTCTGTAACTTGCATGTGTTGTAGAACTTAGGGATTTTAGATCCTCTACATGTAAGAAGCTCCATTTATTATTCTCTTGTTTGTGGGTTATTTTCTAAGTCTCAGGCTATGCCCTCATCAAGTGGTATTAGAGCAGGTTTTCTTGAGCGTGTGGATAGATCGCTGATCATGAGGTAGTTCACACTAAGACCATGGTTGTGGGTCGAGGTCAAGAAAGATGCCTCCAAGAGTGATGCCTGGTAGGCATGGTGGTGCTAGAGGTGGTCAAGGTGGCAGAAATGCTGGTGGAAGAGATGCACTGGCAGCCCTCCAAAGACAGATTGATGTGTTACAAGAGCAGTTGAGAAGAGGGTTAAACCTGAGGGAGAAAAGTGAGGATGAAGGAGAGGAAGAAGGTTCAAATGTAGAAGAAGAATAAGAAGCAATTGATCAAGACCAAATGTGGCTAATAAAGTCCATTTCAAAGATCAGGAAAAGACCAAGAGCAGAAGTCCCCAGTTATTCCGAAAGTCTGAACCCGAAAGAATTGATCGACTAGATCAATGAGGTAGAAGAATATTTTGAGTATTAGGAAATAGAGGACCCAAATCAGGTTAAGTTTGTGAAAATGAAGCTGAAGGGCCATGCCAGTATTTGGTGGAAAGAGGTCTAGTTGGAAAGAAATTGAAGAGGAAAAGAAAAAATCACCAGATGGGATTGCATGGTAGAGAAATTGAAGAAGCAGTTCATACTAGTGGACTACGAGTTAGATCTATTGAAGAAATTGCAAGGGTTGAAGCAAGGAAGCAGATATGTGGAAGAATATACTGAAGATTTTCACAAGATAATCATCAGAATGGGCCACATAGAGGCCAATGAGGAGAAGGTAGCCCGATATCTTAATGGGTTATGACCAACCATTTAGGAGGAGTTAAGCCTAGTCAGAATGACCACCATTGAGGATGTGTATCAATTTGCTCTGAAGGTGGAAGAGAAGCTGAACAAAAGATTTGATCTCAAGCAAAAAGGACGAGGAGGTCAAAGTGGAAGGAGCAGTGGAAGACCTTCAGGAAGCCAAAATGATGATGAAAAGAAAAGTGAAGATGTGGGTACTAGTCGAAGCCAAAGGAATGACAACTTCTACCACCCTCATGATAAAAATAGTGGTGATCAAAGAGGTAGAGGATGAAGGAGATATGGACAAGGATCTAGAAGAGGTAGTTTCAAAGGAACGTGTTTCTAGTGTGGTGAAGAAGGGCATTGAGCCTATAAATGTCCACAACACCAAGGAAGGGTAGAAAAAAGGCCAGAACGTCATGGAAGGGTTGCACATGCAGATGAGGAGGCCCAATTTGAACATTCAGATGATGTTGAAAGGGGAGAAGCCCTAGTGATTAGGAGAGCCTTGGTGACTAAGGAAAAGGAACCAAAATAGAGGAAGAATTTGTTTTGCACAAGGTGCAAGTGTGAAGGAAAATGTTGTAATGTCATTATTGACAGTGGGAGCACCGATAATCTGGTGTCAGAAGAGATGGTCACAAATTTCAAGCTGAAGAGGGAAATACACCAGCATCCATATCAGATTGCCTGGTTGCAGAAAGACCACAAAGTTTTGGTCAATGAGCAGTGCCTAGTAAAGTTCAAGATCGAGAGCTACCATGATGAGGTACTCTGTGATATCATTCCCATGGATGCATGTCACATATTGTTGGGGAGGCCATGTCAGTTCGATAGGTGAGCTATACATGATGGCCATGCAAACACTTATTCCTTGACAAAGGATGGGGTTCATCACAAGTTGAAACCCCTAAAGGAGGCCGAAGAAAAGGTATGCAGTAGTGCTAGAATTTGTTATGTAGATGGAAGGAAATTTTTAGAAGGTATGAAGCATGAGCGTGTGTGTTATGAAATTCATTCCTAGAGTGAGTAAGGAGGATAGTGAGAAGGTTCTAGAAGAAGTTTCTAGGATGTTAGATGAGTTTCAGGATATTTTTTCTGATAATTTACCAGAGGGTTTACTACCAATAAGGAAGATCAATCATCAGATTGATTTGATTCCTAGAGCCAGTTTGCCAAATAAGGCAGCTCATAAAATGACTCCAGTAGAAAATGAGGAGTTGAACAGACAAGTTCAAGAGTTGTTGAGAAAGGGTTTGATATGGGAGAGTTTGAGTCCATGTGCATTACCTACAGTACTAGCACCAAAGAAGGATGGGGAGTGGAGGATGTGTATAGATTCCTGAGCCATAAAAAAGATAACAATCAAGTACAGATTTCCCCTGCCAAAGATGGATGACCTAATAGACTATTTGAGTGGAGCTCAGTACTTCACAAAGATTGATCTGAAGAGTGGATATCACTAGATCCAGATTCGAGAGGGAGATGAATGGAAGACTTCCTTCAAGACCAAAGAGGGCCTATATGAGTGGTTAGTCATGCCTTTTGGGCTAACCAATGCACCAAGCACATTCATGCAGCTCATGAATGAGGTACTAAAAGAATTTTTAGGAAGTTTTGTTATTGTGTATTTAGATGATATTTTGATTTTCAGTAAGACGTTGGATGAGCATCTGATGCATATTTAGAGAGCCTTTGAGAAGTTAAGAGAAGAGAAACTGTTGATTAATCTGAAGAAGTGCAGTTTTGTGAAGAGCGAGTTAGTGTATTTGGGGTTTGTTGTCTTAGCAGGTCTCAAGATGGACCCAGGGAAGGTGAAGGCTATTCTGGAATGGACTACCCCAAGAACTGCTACCGAGGTGAGATCTTTCCATGGTTTGGCTAGTTTTTATAGAAATTTCATTAGAAACCTCAGTAGTATTTGTGGACCCCTAACTAAAACAATGAGAAGGGATAAAAAAGAATTCAAGTGGAGCACTGGAGCGGAAAAGAGTTTTAAACTGTTGAAGCAAAAGGTAGCAGAGCAACCTATTCTAGCCCTCCTAGATCTCAACAAGGTGTTTCAGGTGGATTGTGATGCTAGTGGTTGTGCCATTGGAGCAGTGTTGAGCCAAGAAGGTAAACCCATTGCTTATTTTAGTGAAAATTTAAATGATGCCAAGAGAAAGTATTTTGTATATGATCAAGAATTTTATGCAATAGTTCAAGCATTAAAGAAATGGAGACATTATTTGTTGCCAAAGGAATTTGTGCTATATACTAATCATCAGGCCTTGCAGTACCTAAATAGTCAAGGAAAATTAAATCAGAGGCATATGGAATGGGTAGATTTGTTGCAGAGTTATACCTTTGTTTTGAAACATAGGAGTGGGAAGTCAAATAGGGTTGCAGATGCCTTAAGTAGGAGGCATACATTGACGACAAAGATGTAGATTGAAGTGGTTGGGTTCAATGAACTTAAGACACTGTATGGAGAAGATTCTGATTTCGTAGAGGCTTGGAAAGCTTGCAAGGAACCTGTTATAGTGGATAGGACAAGGTGGCTAGATTTCATAATCCAAGATGGCATGTTATTTAAGGGAAGTCAATTGTGTATCCTGAGGAGTTCCATGAGGGAGAACTTGATAAAGGAGAAGCATAGTGGAGGAATGGTAGGACATTTTGGTCAGAATAAGACCATTGCCATTATCAGTGAGCATTATTATTGGCCTCAGTTGTCACAGGATGTGAAGAAGTTTGTACAAAGCTGGAGGGTATGTCAGATGGCTAAAGGAGTGAGCTAGAATATAGGCTTATATCAGCCCTTACCTGTACCAAAGAGGCCATGGGAGGATATAAGTATGGACTTTTTTCTTGGATTGCCAAGGACACAATGAGGGAATGATTCAGTCTTTGTGGTGATTGATAGATTTTTGAAGATGGCACATTTCATTCCATGTCAGAAGACCCATGATGCAGTCCACATTGCTGACATGTTCTTCAAAGAGGTGGTGAGGCTACATTGTCTACCAAAGAGTATTGTTTCAAATTGTGACACCAAATTTGTGGGAAACTTTTGGAGCACCTTATGGAAGAAGCTAAAGATAGAGTTGAAGTTTAGTTCTACACACCATCCACAAATAGATGGGTAGACAAAGGTTGCTAACAGGAGTCTGGGTAATCTACTGAGATGTTTGGTAGGAGATAAACCCAATGGATGGGACTTGATCTTACCCTAGGCAGAATTTTCTTACAACAATTCTGTCAACAGAAGCACTGGTAGATCATCATTCCAGATTATGTATGGAGGTAGCCCCAGAATAGTTCCAGAACCGAGGAAGATGGACGAAGAGAAGAAAATAAGTGTTGAAGCCAAAGATTTTGTAGAGCACATCAAGAATACACATGAGAAGGTACGAGAACACATTAATAAGACGAATATGTAATATAAGGCTAAGGTAGATCAAAAATGGAGGAATAAGGAATTTTAGACTAGCGATGAAGTAATGGTCCACTTGAGGAAAGAAAGGTTTCCTATGGGAACCTATAAAAAATTGAAGATGAAGAAATTTGGTCCCTGTAAGATTTTGAAGAAGCATGATTCAGGGAATGCATATGAAGTAGAGTTGCCTGATGGAATCAACATTTCCCCTATGTTCAACATTTCAGATTTGATAGAGTATCATGAAGGTGGAATGGAGGAAGCACTAGAAATAGGGCAGTATGGCATTCCAGCACCTACTTCAGAAAGGGAGGAGGTTGAAGCAATCTTGGATAGTCGTGTGGGAAGGAGTACCAGAAATAGACAATATGAAGAATATCTGTTGAAATGGAGAGGAAGGCCTATGGAAGATTCATCTTGGCTATCTAAGGTAGCAGTTAACTAGTTGGGTTTTCCTCAACCATCTGAGACATGACAGATCACTTCTCAAATTACCCTAGGTGTCTAATGCAGGAGCATCCAGTGGTGTAAGGTCAATCTTGCATCACCCAAAAATAGTTAAATTTCAAGTTTCTCAGTTTTTAGATGTTTTTTACATTTTTGGATACCCTTTTCATCATAATGAAATTTCTAATTTGTGGTTTTTATTTTCTATTCCTTGGTTGAAAGATATTGTAGTTTTAGTTTCCCATATTTGCACCTAAAAATCTTCTGAGTTAGATTTGAGGCACTTAGATTTCTTGGATCATCCTCAAAACTTGCTAAAAATTGGCATAGCATATTGTGACCACGTTTTTGACTTTGAGACCTTTCCAACGGTTCAAACGGTTCACGAATCGGAGTCCCAGATAAAAAGTTATGGCCCTGGGAAGTTGGCGCACTTTCTAGAAGATACAATTGCAAATGTTCTTTTGAAATTTGAACTTCAAGTTGTAATTTTTCAGCGCCAAACTGCCTAAACTCAAATTTGAATATTTTTTTGGCTCCAAATTAAAAAAAACTCTATTTATGGGTGGGTTTCTAATTTTTGGGTAACTTTTTGGCGACAAGCTCACATATTGCAAAAGGGTGATTTTGTAGCTTTCTATAACTTGCATGTGTTGCAGAACTTGGGAATTTGAGATCCTCTGCATGTAAGAAGCTCCATTTTCTGAATAATAAAATTATTCTCTTGTTTGTGGGTTATTTCCTAAGTCTTGAGTTGTGCCCTCATTAGCACTGTAGTGCATGTTAATTTTTGCATTGCATATGTCATTGTGATACACATTTACATAGTTGAATAATTGATTGATAATGCACCACATTTGAGAAATATGACACATATGCATGATTAATTGGTCATGGTATATGTTTTGGTGCATTTGCATAAATGGAACAAATTTTCATTATGTAATGATGCATGTGATATTTTGTGATGCACTTGCAAATTAGAATGATTCATGTGAAATTTTGCAACGCATTTTCTTTAAAATGAAACATTAGGTTGTCAAAAAAATTTAAATTTTGAGCTATAAAAAAGTTGCTTGTTTTTATGACACAAGATATGAATTATGCCATTGCAGGTTGTATTGGATCCAATTTACACAAGGGAGTCGAGGTCATTGACATATGATTTTTGAGATCAGCTATGAAGTGGGGAGAGACGATTCCTGTGGCACCTTGGTTTGCATCATGTTACCTATATGCCCACTATTTAGGCAAGCCGAGGTTTGTTGACTGCACTCTACTAGCATTGGCATTCTGAGACATCTTCTTTTCATCTACCTATAGGAGAGGCTAGTGTTACTTTAGATGACATGTATAGGATTTTAAGGTTACCTATTAGGGGTGTGAGAGTCATTTATGATACCTAGAGGGGTTTCAGTGAGATGTGTTGATATTATCCACATGATGATATTAGACAACTAGGAATAGATCATTATGAGATTAGATGGCATGTCTTGGCTGGTAGATATGATTGGATAGAATGTATGTTATACACATTGATTAGAGGGATAGGTTTTCCTGACCACCCAGGTCATGGATTTCCCATGGGATGGGGTGAGATGTTAGTTGGTATATTGGAGAGATAGGTCATGTATGCATGGGGCCCTTGTTTGCTTGCCATGTTACATTTTCATTTGCATGATAAAGCTTATAGAGAGGCACAGTCGATGAGCTATGGTAACATGTTGCTTATGGTATGGGCATGGGAACACATTTCTATATTTTGTCTACTTGTTATAGTTGAGCTAGAGTAGGGAGCTCCTTATGCCTTCTGATATGCAGAGGCTAATACTTAGTCATATACAGGAGATACCGGTTATTATAGACATGCTATTGATACCATGGTATAGTTCATCTAGAGGCCATACATGGATTGTCCTCTATGGTCGGATGAGCATGGAAACCTACCCTTCTACAAACAAACACAATACTTGATTGGGAGGATAGTCTCCCATGTACACATCATTGAGAGGCATTTGTTGGATAGGGTCCTGAGACAATATTTGGCAAGGTTCAGGATGATCCTCAAGTACAAGTGGAGTTTGCACAATCTTCTAGGGAGGTTCCTTTGTGGGGACTAGAGATTCATGTTGCTACAACCGAGACTGATATTGATGCACTACAACCCATTTAGTGGGGATGGAGAGGTGAAGCAATAGATCCAAGGATGATGGTTGCATATGATACTTGGTGGACAAGTCACATGTTAGTTCCCTTTATTGATATAGAGTAGGATGCACCTATGGAGATGTGTGGGATAGGACCTCAGCGTAGACATGGTGTTAGGGGTAGAGGTCATGGTGGAAGAGGTGGCAAAGGTAGGAGGGGTGGTGGTGATGATGGGAGAGGAGGAGGTGGTAGGGGTCAGCGAGGTCATAGAGGTCGAGGCCCACATTTGTCACCCATCTGGGAGGAGGAGGGAGAGGGTGAGGATGTGCCCATGCTAGAGGTTAGTAGAGGAGAGAAATATTTTGGTGGTGGGGCCAGTGGAGAGGAGCATACAAAGGAGGAGGTTGTTAGCGAGGAGGAAATAGATGCTCTTGGTATGCTTGTAGGATACCAGGATGATGAGGAGGAGGAGGAGATGGATGATCAGGAGCTGGAGCTCCATGATAATATTATGGAGGATTGGGATGATGATGTGAGAAATTTCCCAAAACAAGAGGATGCAGGTCCTACCAATCATCGAGTAGCTAATTTACAAGTGAGAGTAGAGTCTTTGGAGGAGTGGATGAGGGTGTTGACAATAGAGTGGGAATCTCTTCTAATGGAGAGGGACATAGCATACTTGGACAAAGACTAGACCATAGCTCAGAGACAAGAGACCAAGCAAAGATTCATAGAGTTGAGGACTCTTTGTAGTGGGCCAGCTATAGCTTTCACTTGGGAGTTAGTTAGAGCTAGTGAGAGAGAGATATATTGCAGGGATCTATATAAGAAGGAGGTGCCTCTTACGAGAAATGCTCCTAGTTATTCACATGAACACAACAGTAGGTCCCAAAGCAGGTCTTGTACTCAGAGCACAGAGGGGGTTGTAGGACCTCATAGGGTAGGACCATATGATATACCCCATTCTACACAGTGATCATTAGGATCTTGTCGTCAGTCACCTCCACATTCTCCACATGGGAGTAGTGGGAGTTATGTCTAGGGACATGTTCTAATATGTATTTATGGACATTGTATTTTGATCATAGAGCCTACAAGCTTCATTTTTATAGATACATTTGACATTGTGATGTGACAGTTTTTGAGTGATATATATATATGATTTTAGCAGAAATTTATATGATATGTAGTCTTCTATTTATGCATGTGTTCTATATGATATGTTATTGTCTATATGATATGCATATGTTATTGATGATGATGTTTACATTATGATGTTTTATGTAGCTTATGATGTTATGTTGATTCTATATTCATGATAATGAGATGCAATGTGTTGTATGTATTTACAATGCTATCTACATGTGATGCTATACATTTGATGATGGTGGATGCAATGTGACACATATATTTATAATTTCTATGTAGATGTGATGCTATATGTTATGTATTATATGATAATGAATGCATGTTATGCCATGGTTTCCTAGATATGATAGATTCCTATGTGTTTGTGTTCTCAAATGCATTATATATGTATGATTTAATATGTATGATATGTACATGATGTTTCTAAAATGAATGAACATGAAGGATTCTTTATATTTTTGTGTGTCACAAGACTCCATCATAATGCAAGAAAGGAGAAAATTTAGTGTGAAAAAAATGAATAATAAAAGACATGGATGTTAGTATTAGCAATCTTTGATGTTTTTCCCAACCACAATAGGCCTTGTATTAAATCATCATTGGGTGGTAACTAATACAAATGGAAACAAACACCATGATATGAGGTAGATCAAGGTGTGCAAGGTCATCCACTTGCTAAAAAGAGACAGCCATAGACAAGGAGTGTGTTGACTCATACTAAGGGAAAAGTTTTCCTAGTCTTTTTTCCAAGACAAACCACAAACAACAAACAAAATAAAAGATGGGTCATGAGATGTCATCACTCCTCTAAATCCTTCATGGGAAATCCTCGAAGAAACTAGTAACATGAATCAAAAATCAAAGATAAAAGATAGTTGGAAAACAATAATCATAGTAAAGAGAGTTTTGATACATCATTTCTTCTCTAAATCCTTCATGGGACATCCTCAAGAAAGCTCAGTAATAGGATTCCAAGATAAAGCCAAATAAAGTGATAAGATAAACAAGCCATAAAGTCAAAAGCTAGTAAAAATATTTTCCAAAACTTGATCTGTTTGTTTGATTATTTTGATTGATAAGATGATTGATTGATAGAGCCTGATTTTGGGAAGGACACATACAGTATAAGATGTGAGTCTAGTTTTGATTTTGTGACTATCTATATAAGGCATGACAAAATCCTAGTTTTAGAAAGACATGTATCATATAAGACATTGAGTCTGATGTCGTTGATGTGATAACTTGTGTAAGGCTATGTTGATTGTTTGGTAGTGTATGTATTAAGGAAGGACTCATCCTGTATAAGAGATAGGTTGATTGTTTTGATAATGTATGTTTTCAGGAAGGATTCATCCTATATAATACATAGGTTGATTGTTTTGATAATGTCTATTTTTAGGAAGGACACATCCTGTAGCAGACATAAGTTGATTTGTTATGGTTGGTGCTTTGGAAATTTGTTGGATTTTGACCTGATGACCTTGTTAACTTGTTCATCTTGTTGATGCATGACTTGATGTGATGTGCTAACAATTGACTATGTTTGATGACAAACCCTAAAGGACTGACCTAGTGTAGCCTCAGGGGCTCATCAATTGATGGCCTTGTCTACATTACACACACAAAAAACTCATAGTTTGACACAACCAATGACAAGAAAAAAAAACTAAAAAAAAACTTGATTTATATGAAGATATTTGACATGTATGGTAGTGTATGTGACAAACCCTAGTGGACTAGCCTAGTGCAGCCTCGAGGGCTCATCAATTGATGGCCTTGCCTACATTATACACGCAAAGGCCTCATAGTTCAACACGACTAATGAATTTGTCTTATAGACAATGGATTGAGTCATGATTTTATACAGAAAAAACTAAAATGACTGACATAATACCTTGAGGGCACATTGGCAGATGGCCTTTCCTACGTCCAATCCCATAGGTTGTTGGAAGACTAAAATCACTAAGAGGGGGGGTGAATTGGTGATTTATAGAAGTCACAAACTTTTTGAAAAAAAGAATTTGTGTTTTCTTTTAAACCAAGAGAACAAATGACAGATATGTGAAGATTGATATGAAATGAGACATAACAATGGAAAATATGAAAGAATGATAATTATACATTTGACAACATATTAAAATCAAACTGATAAGAAAAAAATCACACACATAAAATCACCACATAACACAGAATTTTGTCCTGAGTGGAAAACCCTCTAGGGGAATAAAAACCATTAGAAAAATATTTTTGTATTCAAATAGAGCACCAACTCTACACAATTCAGGAGCACCAATTCCATTACAATGCAACACAATTACAGTATTCTATTAGAACCCTAGACGTGCAGATTTTAAAACTCTAGAATTTCAATAGAAGACTATGTATATAGATATTTCAATAAGCACACTGAAAAAGAATGTTGTATATTATTGACAACATCTTCTTTTATACAAATATCTGAGATTCAAAAGGATTTTCAATGTAAAACAATTTATTGTTAGTGTAAGAATAAAGCCTGATGTCTCACAACATTTCTCTTCACCATCCCATCGAGAAATACCAAAAACCCTTCTTAAATAGAAGCAAGATAATTTATGTATACAATTTTGTAACTGTAAAGGCAACTCGAGTTAGGGTTTCAAGGAAAAAACCCTACTATAGTCTCTTTTAAACAAAGCTTTCAAAAAAAAAAAAATTATTACATCCCGGTAATCTCTTTTTGTTTTAAAATTTTTTTTTTAACAAAATGAACAGATTGTTTCAGTTATATCCGAAGCACTAAATCACTTGCTTCCAACCACTTTTTGAAAAGAAACAAATTTATTACCTGATTAAGTTGTAAAGAAATCAAACATATACTAGAGAGATTTGTTGAGGACAACCATAACTGACCAACTGAAGAAATATTGAAACTTTCTTATTCACTGCCGAGCTTGCATTGGCTCATTATCAACCATGTTCTAGGTCTGACCATCCTTAATGTAACAGTTAAGGGAAGACACCAATACCTAAAAACTATCATGCTATTGTTGGTGTAATTAATTATTTAATTACACTTTAGGATAAGTTTACTTAGGTAATTATTTATTTCCTAAGATAATTATCATTGAATTCTTATCTTATCTTATTGAGCTATCTTTTTGCTCAAGATAAGATTAGGGTTTCTTTTTCCTACTTTATTGCATCATTTCCTTTTTGAAGGATTTTGTATTATTTGTAAACATTACATTCAATAATCAACAATGCTAATTTTTGCTTCCACAATATTGGCTTTGAGGGTTTATAGAACTTCTGTTGTTTTGTTTTGAATATCTATTGCATGTGATAGGTGATTGCTTGCAAGTGATTCTTGGGGACTGTGAAGTTGGTTTTTCAACTTCTACATGGTATCAGAGCTCTAGACCTATCACTGCCTATTCGTGATTTGAAGATATTCTCTCATAGCGTCTTTTTCTGTGCAAGGGTTTCAAGTCAAGTTCATTTTTTGTAGATTTGGGGGTAGCTGAATTTTCGAAGCACTTTGGGCTGAAACGGACGTCGCCATTGCTATTAGAGCATCCAAAAACCCCAGAAATGCCTTTCGTTTCATTGATTTAGGTGAAAGTTGAAAAAAAAAGGCAAAAAAAATTAGCCCCAAGGTCGTATGGCCCCAGGGCACAATATCCGAGGCAAAAATTTGAGAAAAGTAAAAAAAATTTAAAAAACAAAGTTTTTTTGAAAATTTGGGCACTACCCGTAGAAAAGAGCTCTACCACCCGAGCTCAGCTAGGTGGCCACCATTCAGCAACCGCGCCAATTCGCCGCCAGTGTCCAACCTATGTGGGCCTTTTCACTTCGCCCATGATTGTTTAGCAACCAGGAGCTCCCCGAGCCCACAACCCCCACTGGAATAAAACCCAACCATGGTCAGTTTTGAAGACCAGGCACATGCCATTCATCCCCCAAGGGCTTGCTTGGTCAAGCCCGTGGCCAAATAGGAGACCGGGAGCCCGGACCCAACCCCTACCGGGAGTTTAAGCCCCTACATTTTTTCCCGGTGGTCACATCTATGACTAGGGGCTTAGCCGTCGCCTCTTCCAACCCTAAGCATCGGTGGTTGGTCACATGCAAACCAAGGGCTGAAAATGTGTTAGCCCCTAAGGGCCAGTTTTTTGCACCTGGTTAGTGCTAGAGGTCCTATTTACAAGCCTTTTTTTCATTTTGGCGTAACTTTTGCAAACGGAGGTATTATTTCACAAACGAGATATCGTCGAAAAGCTAGTTCAACGATCTTCATAGTGGTGGTGGTTTTATTTTCTGATTTTTCCATTTTGATGCTTTTTTCGCTTGTCAAAGCCATAAGTTGATGTTTTCACTTTGGGAGGCGTAACTTTTCTGTTCTGGCTCCGTTTTTCGAAAACAAGCATGCGTTGGAAAGATGGTTTAGTGATATACACAGATCTAAGACATATTTTTTCAGATTTTTTTACCAGGTATCTTATATTTCTGTTTTATCTCAGCCTTTACCTTTTTAGTTATTTTCTTGGGAAGTGTGCAATCAAGCAAGTTGTTTGAGATCAACAAGCATTGTTTTTATTTTGAGATTATATATTGTTGTTTTTTGTCATGGATTTACATCATATTGCACCCCTTACTCCATTCAACTATTTTGGTTGGAAAAAACAAATGGAGATTCACTTGAAACATAAAGGGTTGTGTAGGGTAACCATGGGTACAAAAATTGAACCTATAGGGGCTACTGAAAAGAGAAAATGGTTTAATAGGTGTGATGAAGCTTATGGTACATTATGTCTTTCTCTTTCATCTGAACTTCTTTTTCACATTGAGTCTTGCACTATACCAAATGAGATATGGGCTACTTTGGAGTCTTTGTTTGGGAAGTAGGATACTATGAGAGAGTTTTAGTTAGAGAATGAGCTTATTGGCTTAAATCTTAGGGATATTAAGAGAATCTAGGATTTTTTCACCAAACTCAAGTCTCTTAGATTACAGTTGTCATAGTGTGGTGTTCAAAAAGAAGACTCTCAGTTGATCTCGTCCATTGTTTGTAAGCTTGGACCAGATTATTCAATTTTTGTATCTACCTTTTATGCCACTATGGATGCACTTGGTACGAGATTCACTATGCCATCTCTTGATGACTTTGATTCATCTCTGATGCAGGAGCATCCAGTGGTGTAAGGGCAATCTTGCATCACCCAAAAATAGTTAAATTTCAATTTTATCATTTTTCAGATGTTTTACATTTTTGGATACCCTTTTCATCATAATGAAATTCCCAATTTACGGTTTTTACTTTCTATTCCTGGGTTGAAAGATATTGTAGTTTTAGTTTCCTAGATTTGCACCTGAAAGTCTTCATAGTTGGATTTGAGGCACTTAGAACTTCCAGAATGGCCCCAAAACTTTCCAAAATCAGCATAGCTGATTTCAAGCGCATTCTTGACTTCGAGACCTTTCCAACGGTTCAAACGGTTTGCGAATCGGAGCCCCAGATCAAAAGTTACGGCCTCGGGAAGTTGGCGCACTTTCTAGAATATACAATTGCAAATGTTCTTTTGAAATTTGAACTTCAAGTTGTAGTTTTTGGCGCCAAACTGCCTAAACTCAAATTTTAATGTTGTTTTGGCTCCAAACTAAAGAGGAGCTCTATTTATGGGCAGGTTTCTAGTATTTTTAGGTAACTTTTGGGGACAAGCTCGCATATTGCGAAAGGGTGATTCTGTAGTTTTCTGTAACTTGCATGTGTTGTAAAACTTAGGGATTTGAGATCCTCTATATGTAAGAAGTTCCATTTTCTGAATAATAAAATTATTCTCTTGTTTGTGGGTTATTTTCTGTGTCTCAGGTTGTGCCCTCATCAAGTGGTATCAGAGCGAGGTTTTTCTTGAGCGTGTGGATAGATCACTGATTGTGAGGTAGTTCACACCAGGACCGTGGTTGAGGGTCGAGTTCAAGAAAGATGCCTCCAAGAGTGATGCCTGGTAGGCATGGTGGTGCCAGAGGTGGTCGAGGTGGCAGAGATGCTAGTGGAAGAGATGCACTAGCAGCCCTCCAGCAACAGGTTGATGCATTACAAGAGTAGTTGAGAAGAGGGTTAAACCTGAGGGAGGAAAGTGAGGATGAAGGAGAGGAAGAAGGTTCAGATGTAGAAGAGGAAGAAGAAGAAATTGATCAAGACCAAATGTGGCTAATAAGGGCCATTTTGAAGATCGAGAAAAGACCCAGAGCAGAAGTCCCCAGTTATTCTGGAAGTCTGAACCCATAAGAGTTGATCGACTGGATCAATGAGCTAGAAGAATATTTTGAGTATGAGGAAATAGAGGACCTAGATAGGGTTAAGTTTGTGAAAATGAAGCTAAAGGGCCATGCCAATATTTGGTGGAAAGAGGTCCAGCTGGAAACAAATCGAAGAGGAAAAGGAAATATCACCAGATGGGATCGAATGGTAGAGAAACTGAAGAAGCAGTTCATACCAGTGGACTACGAGTTAGATCTATTGAAGAAATTGCAAAGGTTGAAGCAAGGAAGCAGATCTGTGAAAGAATATACTAAATATTTTCACAAGATAATGATCAGAACGGGTCACATAGAGGCCAATAAGGAGAAGGTAGCCCAATATCTTAATGGGTTATGACCGAGTATTCAGGAGGAGTTAAGCCTGGTTAGAATGACCACCATTGAGGATGTGTATCAGTTTGCTCTAAAGGTGGAAGAGAAGCTGAACAAAAGATTTGATGGCAAGAAAAAGGGACGAGGAGGTCAAAGTGAAAGGGGCAATGGTAGACCTTCAGGAAGCCAAAATGATGATGAAAAGAAAAGTGAAGATGTAGGTACCAACCGAAGCCAAAGGAATGATAACTTCTACCACCCTCGTGATCAAAACAGTGGTGATCAAAGAGGTAGAGGATGAGGGAGATATGGACAAGGATCTGGAAGAGGTGGTTTCAAAGGAACGTGTTTCCAGTGTGGTGAAGAAGGGCATCGAGCCTATGAATGTCCACAACACCAAGAAAGGGCAGACAAAAGGCTAGAATGTCATGGAAGGGTTGCGCATGCAGATGAGGAGGCCCAATCTGAACATTTAGATGATGCTAAAAGGGGAGAAACCCTAGTGATTAGGAGAGCCCTAGCGACTGAAGAAAAGGAACCAGAATAGAGGAAGAATCTATTTTGCACAACGTGCAAGTGTGAAGGGAAATGTTGAGATGCCATTATTGATGGTGGGAGCACTGATAATCTGGTGTCAAAGGAGACGGTCACAAAGTTGAAGCTGAAGAGGGAGAGGCACTCGAATCCTTATCGGATTTCCTGGTTGCAGAAAGACCACAAAGTTTTGGTCAATGAGTAGTGCCTAGTAAAGTTCAAGATTGGGAGCTACCATGATGAGATACTCTGTGATATCATCCCCATGGATGCATGTCACATGTTTTTGGGGAGGCCGTGGCAGTTCGATAGGCAAGCTATACATGATTTTCATACAAACACTTATTCCTTGACAAAGGATGGGGTTTGTCACAAGTTGAAACCCCTAAAGGAGACCGAAGAAAAGGTATGTAGTAGTGCTAGAATTTGTTATGTAGATGGAAGAAATTTTTTAGAAGGTATGAAGAATGAGCATGTGTGTTATGCATTGATTCCTAGAGTGAGTAATGAGGATAGTGAGAAAGTTCCAGAAGAAGTTTCTGGGACATTGGATGAGTTTCAGGATATTGTTTCTTATAATGTACCTGAGGGTTTACCACTAATAAGGAAGATCAGTCATCAGATTGACTTGATTCCTAGAGCTAGTTTGGCAAATAAGGCAGCTCATAGAATGACTCCAACAGAAAATGAGGAGTTGAACAGACAAGTTCAAGAATTGTTGAGAAATGGTTTGATACGGGAGAGTTTGAGTCCATGTGTAGTACCTGCAGTACTAGCACCAAAGAAGGATGGGGAGTGGAGGATGTGTACAGATTCTCGAGCCATAAACAAGATAACAATCAAGGACAGATTTTCCCTACCAAGGATGGATGACCTGATGGACTGTTTGAGTGGAGCTCAATACTTCACAAAGATTGATCTAAAGAGTGGATATCACCAGATCCGGATTCAAGAGGGAGATGAATGGAAACTGCCTTCAAGACCAAAGAGGGCCTGTACGAGTGGTTAGTCATGCCTTTTGGGCTAACCAATGCACTAAGCACATTCATGCGCTCATGAACGAGGTACTAAAAGAATTTCTGGGAAGTTTTGTTATTGTGTATTTAGATGATATTTTGATTTTCATAAGTTGGATGAGCATCGATGCATATTCGAGAACCTTTGAGAAGTTAAGAGAAGAGAAAATATTGATTAATCTAAGAGATGCAGTTTTGTGAAGAGGGAGTTAGTGTACTTGGGGTTTGTTGTCTGTGAGAAGGTCTCAAGATGGACCCAGAGAAGGTGAAGGCTATTCTGGAATGGCCTACCCCAAGAACTGCTACCAAGGTGAGATCTTTCCATGGTTTGGCTAGTTTTTATAGAAAGTTCATTAGAAACTTCAGTAGTATTTGTGGACCCCTGACTGAAACAATGAGAGGGGATAGAAAAGAATTCAAGTGGAGCACTTGGAGCGGCAAAAATTTTGAACTGTTGAAGCAGAAGGTGACAAAGCAACTTGTTCTAGCCCTCCTAGATTTCAACAAGGTGTTTCAGGTGGATTGTGATGCCAGTGGTTGTGCCATTGGAGCAGTGTTGAGCCAAGAAGGTAAGCCCATAGCCTATTTCAGTGAAAAATTAAATGATGCCAAGAGAAAGTATTTGTATATGATCAGAATTTTATGCAATAGTTCAAGCATTAAAGAAATGGAGACATTATTTTTTGCCAAAGGAATTTGTTCTATATACTGATCATCAGGCCTTGCAGTACCTAAATAGTCAGGGAAAATTAAATCAGAGGCATATGAAATGGGTAGAGTTTTTGTAGAGTTATACCTTTGTTTTGAAACATAGGAGTGGGAAGTCAAATAGGGTTGCAGATGCCTTAAGTAGGAGGCATACATTGATGAAAAAGATGTAGATTGAAGTGGTTGGGTTCAATGAACGCGAAACACATGTATGAGAAGATCCTAATTTTGCGAGGCTTGGAAAGCTTGCAAGGGACTTGTTATAGTGGGACAGGAGAAGGTGGCTGGATTTCATAATCCCGAGGATGGTATGTTAGTTAAGGGAAGTCAATTGTATCCCGAGGAGTTCCATGAGGAGAACCAATAAAGGAGAAACATAGTGGAGGAATGGCAGGACATTTTGGTTGGGATAAGACCATTGCCATTATCAGTGAGCATTATTATTGGCCTCAGTTGTCATAGATGTGAAGAAGTTTGTACAAAGCTGCAAAGTATGTCAGATGCCTAAAGGAGTGAGCAGAATACAGGCTATCAGCCCTTACCTATACTAGAGAGGCCATGGGAGGATATAATTATAGACTTTGTTCTTGGTTTGCCAAGGACACAATGAGGGAATGATTCAGTATTTGTGGTGGTTGATAGGTTTTCGAAGATGGCACATTTCATTCCATGTCAGAAGACCCATGATGCAGTCCACATTGCTGACTTGTTCTTCAAAGAGGTCGTGAGGCTACATGGTCTGCCAAAGAGTATTGTTTCAGATCGTGAAACCAAATTTGTGGGGTACTTTTGGAGGACCTTGTGGAAGAAGTTGAAAATAGAGCTGAAGTTTAGTTCTGCACACCATCCACAAACAGATGGGCAGACAGAGGTTGTTAACAGGAGTCTAGGTAACCTACTGAGATGTTTGGTAGGAGATAAACCCAAGGGATGGGACTTGATCTTACCCCAGGCCGAATTCTCTTACAACAATTCTGTCAATAGAAGCACTGGTAGATCACCATTCTAAATTGTGTATGGAGGTAGCCCCAGAACAGCTCTAGAATTGAGGAAGTTGGACCAAGAGAAGAAAATAAGTGTTGAAGCCAAAGATTTTGTAGAACACATCAAGGATATACATGAGAAGGTAAGAGAACATATTAACAAGATGAATATGCAATATAAGGCTAAGGTAGATCAGATGCGGAGGTATGAGGAGTTTTAGATTGGTGATGAAGTGATGGTCCACTTGGGGAAAGAAAGGTTTCCAGTGGGAACATATAACAAATTGAAGATGAAGATGTTTGGTCCCTATAAAATTTTAAAGAAGCATGATTCAGGGAATGCATATGAGGTAGAGCTGCTGGATGGATTCAACATTTCCCCTGTGTTCAACATTTTAGATTTGATAAAGTATCATGAAGGTGGCACAAAGGAAGTACCAATGATGGAACAGTGTGGGATTCCAGCATCTACTTCAGAAAAGGATGAGATTGAGGAAATCTTGGATAGTCGTGTGGGAAGGAGTACCAGAAATAGGTAGTATGAAGAATATCTAGTGAAATGGAAAGGAAGGCCTTTTGAAGATTCATCGTAGTTGTCTAAGGTAGAGGTTGACCATTTGGGTTTTCCTCCACCATCTGAGACGTGACAAGGTCACTTCTCAAATTACCCTGGGTGTCTGATGCAGGAGCATCTAGTGGTGTAAGGGCAATCTTGCATCACCCAAAAATAGTTAAATTTCAAGTTTATCATTTTTCAAATTTTTTTACATTTTTGGATAACCTTTTCATCATAGTGAAATTCCTAATTTATGGTTTTTATTTTCTATTCCTTGGTTGAAAGATATTGCAGTTTTAGTTTCTCATATTTGCACTTGAAAATATTCCTAGTTGGATTTGAGGAACTTAGATCTTCCAGAATGGCCCCAAAACTTGCCAAAATTGGCATTGCTAATTTTGAGTGCGTTCTTGACTTCAAGACCTTTCCAACGGTTCAAACGGTTCGTGAATCAGAGCCCTAGATGAAAAGTTATGGCCCCGGGAAGTTGGCGCACTTTCTAGAAGATACAATTGCAAATGTTCTTTTGATATTTGAACTTCAAGTTGTAATTTTCGGCGCCAAACCGCCTAAACTCAAATTTTAACATTGTTTTGGCTCCAAACTAAAAAGGACCTCTATTTATGGGTGGGCTTCTAGTATTTTTGGGTAAATTTTGGGGACAAGCTCGCATATTATGAAAGGGTGATTATGTAGTTTTCTGTAACTTGCATGCGTTGTAAAACTTGGGGATTTGAAATCCTCTGCATGTAAGAAGTTCCATTTTTTGAATAATAAAATTATTCTCTTGTTTGTGGGTTATTTTCTATGTCTCGGGTTGCGCCCTCATCAATCTCTCACTTGAGAGAAAGCTAAGTTATCTAGCATGGGCACTGTGAAACCTTCTTCCTCTTCACATGCACTTATTGCATCACAAGAGCCTAGATATCAGAAGGATTCTATAGGAAAAGGAAAGAAACAAAAACAAAAGGATTCCAAACCTCATGAGCAGAAAAAGGAGTCCTCAGATTCATCCTCCTCTTTTAAGGGGAAATTATTTAGGAAGGAGAATTCTACATGTGCATATTGCTAGAGGGAAGGACATGCAGAACATAATTGTTACAAGGACATTGATGAGCTGAAACATCTTCTTTAGAAACATTAGATTGATTTTCCTTCTAGGATGTTTGCATCATCTTCTTCTCCTCATTCTTTTTCTTCTTCAGAGCAGCATAACACAGGCACAGTTGGTTTACATACTTCATCAGATATGAGGGGACATGCTCTTTGTGCTTCTTTAGGTATTGGATCAGGGAGATGGCTTTTAGATTCAAGAGCATCTCATCATATGGCATCTTTGCAGTCTATGTTCACTTCCTTTGAGCATTGCGCTATGTCTCCCATTTTGATGGGAAACAACACTTACATGAGTGTTATAGGGAAGGGTTTTATTAGTTTTGGGGATCACTCCTTTCAGGATGTCTTGTGTGTCCCTCACTTGACAAATAACCTTCTTTCCATCTATCAGATAACACATGGGGGCAATGGGAGATCTGTGGAGTTCACACTTAATTCAAATATCATCAGAGAATTGGAGAGTAGAGCAGTTATTGCTATTGGGATAGTGGATCACTCATCTCAATTGTATTATTTCATTGATTTTTCTACTGGTGGTGCTTCTATTCCTACCGTTGTTTCTCACACTTTGAGTGTGCATCATCATTTAGAGGAGAGATTTGGCTATTGGAGTTCTCACTTCAGATCCTATTCTCAAGCCTTTCATTCCATTTCCTCCACCTCCTGTTGATCATCCATCTTTGGAGGTTTCTATTGAGTCTTCACCTACTTTGGCTTCTTTATTTGTTGAGTTCACACCTACTTCTGTGGAGACATCTTGGGCTGCACCTATTCCACCTTAAGAGATTTCTTTCATTCGGCCTCTTCCCTCTCACTTCTTTCTAGAGATGCAGTTTCTTCACTTCTTTTGGAGTTACTTCATTCTGGGGGGATCTGTGGTCTCTTTCTTCCTCTCTTATGGGGGGATTATTTCATGTATCTTTGTGATGAATGGTGTCCTTGGGGGGTCTTATGGAGTCCTCCATTTTTCATCACTTAGGTAGTTTATTGCATTCTATTTTGGGGAGGAGTTTTTTTTCCCATGTGGTTTTCTTCTTTACCCCATTTGATTTAGTTTGCATTGCATTTGTAAATGAGTACCTGATCAGGCCTTGTTGCCGGGACTCATATTTGCATAACAATTTGCTTCTCCCTAAGTTGCACTTATGGGGGGTGTTAGTGTAATTAATTATTTAATTACACTTTAGGATAAGTTTACTTAGGTAATTATTTATTTCCTAGGATAATTATCATTTAATTCTTATCTTATCTTATTGAGTTGTCCTTTTTCTCAAGATAAGAATAGGGTTTCTTTTTCCTACATTATTGCATCATTTCCTTTTTGAAGGCTTTTGTATTATTTGTAAAACATTACATTCAATAATCAATAATGCATTGCTTGCACAATATTGGCTCTGAGGGTTTACAGAACTTCTATTGTTTTGTTTTGAATATCTATTGCATGTGATAGGTGATTGCTTGTAGGTGATTCTTGGGGACTGTGAAGTTGGTTTTTCAACTTCTACAGCTATCCAGGGTTGCTAGGATTCCATACTCTTCAGCAATAATATTTCCCTAAAAATTATTTCCTTCAAGTCTGTCAAGGACTTTATCAAACACAATGATGATTTGAAGTCTCAAATAAACAAAACATAATAATTCCTTTAGAATCTGATGTACAAGAAGAATGGAATTAAATCATTTCCACATGTACATTATCAATGATGGTTATTGATGCCACTTACAAATAGAAATTGAAAACTTAAACAACAATACTCGATACCTCATAATGCCCAAAACATCATTACATTGTAAAAATTATTCCAAAACAAAGGCTTTAAAATGCCGACATAGATAATGATTGAACCAAAAAATGATGACTGCCAAATATCTTGTCAGTACCATGTGACATTAAAAAAATTCCTTTGTAATAAACCAAGATTCATAGAATGTCGATGAACTTGAAATTTTAAAACAATGTAAGTCAATAACCATAATTCTCGATGCATTTTTCAAGGTAATTGCTAGCAATGCAATATATAAACAATGAACCATACCAAGTACGAATGGAAAAGCCACAAGATTCAACCAACTTCTCATAAGAATTGTCAAGACAATATGCCATGCTTATGGAAATACCAATGCCATAACTTATGCATTATAGACCATCTGGTAAACCAAGGATCTCATTACAATATAAGATACCAATACCAAACACTCTTTCTTTTGAACTAATTTGAATGTTTTAGACAATAGTACTTCCCTATCATAATAATAAAAGATTCAACACCAATATGTATTAATATCAACTAGAAACCAGAACTGCATATCATGTCATCATTATCTTGTCATCTACATATTACCAACCATGTGAATCTGCATATCATTCATTCATTAGACTAGGAATCCAAAGAATAGAACCAATGTTGTCATGAACCCCATAAAATAGTTTTGGCATCAAGGACAAACTAACATAAACAACTAAAATCCAACAAACTCCCCCTTTTCTCCTTGATGGCAAAACACATATCATCTCTCCCCCTTTTTTCCTCAATGACAAAGAATGAAAGAAGAGAATGTGAGATGCCAATAAAAAATTAAAAGGCCAACCAACTAACCAATCATTTGAAAGGAGAAATCAAGAAACAAAGACTATCAATATATCATTACTTCAAATAACTCTATGTCATATGTCTCATGTTAATCACATGAGAAAACACAATATCTTCACATCCACATCAATCAAATAAGCTATTTGCCAACTATATATACAATGTTACCAACATGAATAACTATGTTCCAAGGAATCAACTATGAAAACATCAAAATTATTATGAACTTCTCCTCCTTAATTGATATAATAAAGTAAACAAGACATTAAAGTGAAAACTGTAATGCAAACACTTATCAAGAGGGTAACATGCTGCCAAAACAAGAAGAATACAATTTGATCATTATACTTGCAAATAATGATCCATGTATCATTGTCAAGATAGAAACCTATGTCCTATCACCTACTTAAGCAATGACACTTCCCCTGAAACAAGTTTCATACAAAAACTGACATATCATTGAAATATTAGTAGGAACATTAATCAATCTTGTCACTTGCTAACTCACCCATGAGTCAATATATTCAAATCTCCATCTTATCTAACCTTTGCACCAAAAAGACCTTGTAAGATCCAATCACTGTTACAACAACTTGTGAAATGTTCAAGATCATAGATGCAAAAATATTTTACCATTTCAAATATAAAAGCTCACTTCAAGGCATCAAATTCATAAAACATCAAACAATCATTCACCCATAAAGAATGCACTATCACTCAAAGGTTTGCATATGCATAAAATTTGTCCCCTCAAAGAAGATAAGTTAGATACCAATAGGAAATATACAATGGATCCACTAACCATCAAAACATAAAATGCCAAAATATCATCAAATAATTGAATAGTCATTAACTTACTGCACATTTATCCCCCTAAATCCATGAACTGGAGAAATTTACTGAATATGAATGAAATATCTCAATAAAATCCTTTGAACAGCATAAAGAATAAGAATATAGTTCAACCTATGACTGATTAGTCCTTCCCAAGAGTTGTATGTACCAAAAAGGTAGATACCACTTGTCAATGTTGTCTTGACTATACTATCCTTTCACTGAACATTACTCTGATGATGTTCTTGACACCTAGCAACCACCTTATCAGCAGTGAGAATAATGATGTCAATATTAATCCAGGAACAATAAACAAAGCCCAAATTCAAACCTCCATGACTATGATGATCAATCAAAGACTTATTCTGAAGAAAATGTCACACTATTGCATTGTCCCTGACACCCTAGAAAGATAATTGGAACTACTATCATTCTTCCACAATCCAATGAAGACAATAGAATAAAAAGCATCTATTTTTAGTGAAAAATGTTTCATGTTGCTAGGACAAAAGATCATATAATCACTGTTATTGCATGCAGTGACTTAATATGCATTGTTTGACAACTCACAAAACAACATCACACAATGAAATAAACAAAGTTACTATGCCAAAACAAACATTCACCGCCACATGCAAATATGACTATTCATTGTTCCACGTACAAAGAACACTAAACCAACTATGTTCTACTCATTTGAAAACTGTGAATCAACTTCCAACTGTGACTGTATCTCAATGTTTGCTACAAGAAAATGTTTACCATTATCAAATCATATTGCCATTGTCTTAACATAATAAAATCCCCCTAAGTCTTTACTTTTTCTCAGGACCTGGAAGGTATCACTTGTGCATAGAGTGAACAGTGCATTTTCATGGATTCATCTTTATCACCAGATTGATTATGCTTTCTTCTCCAAATCATATGTGATCCTTTCTTTTTCTTGTCTAAGATATATGCCTATTGTTGCTTGGTCAAGGTATTTGTCCTTTTGTTATGTCTAGATGACCTCAACAAATGATTTCTAAAAGATTGAGCTCTATTTCCAAGGTAGTTACATCTATAACACATGACATTATGATCTAAACCAAAAGAACGATAACTTTTTCTAGGCATTTTGTAAGAACTTCTCTTGACATTCCTCACATGATTATAACTTATATTCATCCAACAATTTCTTGTATGATTTCTTGCTCTATGCCCATAAGCATTACAACAATAGCAATAGCCATGAAATTGAGAGTGGTTATACCTGATAAATGGAGATCTCGATGGTCATTTTGTCCTTTCATCAACCCATTTATCTTTTGTCTAAGCAGCAACAATATGGTGACCGAGATCAACCTTCAATTTTGGTGTTTGCTTGACTATAAACCTCTTTCCGTCTGCAGTAGCAAACACTGTCTCATGTTTAGATTCATCTACAAAGCTTTGTCCAACCTTATAACCCACTCCTGTAGGACCCTTAGAATGCTTTTGTCTGTTAATCATTGCATTCAATAGATTAGTACTACAATCAAATTTTTTATTTTTACCTAATTGAAGCTTGACACTTCCAAGCTCTTTCCTTAATGCAACTACTTCTTCAAGTTCTAGACATTCAATCTTTTTAACCTCCAAATCAGACCTTACAACATCTGCTATCCTCGTACACTCTTCAATTTCAATTTTTTCACTTATAATCATATCATCTGTAAGAGTTAGTTCTTTTAACACAAAATCATTATCTGAACATTTCTTTAATGAGGCAACCTCATTTTCCAGTTTATTACAAAATTCATTATTTTCTTTTAACTTGACTTCCAATCCCTCTTTAGTCCTTTTTCTATCAATAATCTAGACTTTTAGAAATTTAATAATCCTTATATCATTATTATGCTTTTGTATTACAATTTTATTGACATTAACACTTTCTTGTTGATAGAACGAGGGTTGGATTGAATCATTCACTGACTCAATGCTCTGGGTCTCACTTTAGATAACCCCTGATGTTGCTACCTCCACCAAACCTATAGGTTTCCAAATTAATTTGGCACCCCTGGTCTTTGCTGCCAACCCTGCTATCAATATTCCAAAACATGCATAATGTCTTGACCAAACATTTCTTAATGCTCTTTCTCCACATGCACCAACTAGCCCTTATTTCTCTAAAGACCAGTCAATCTCCCATTCTACCCAACCTTGTTGTAGGGGTGTGAATTAGTTTAGTTGTCTTAAAAATCACTTTCAAAAGTCTAGGAAGGGTTCTTGTCTTAGCACAACCCCCCTTTCCTCTATCGCTACCTCAAAACCCTAGGGTTTTAGGAGGGCTTGTAACCATAAGCCTATTTGGTTTCTTCTTAAATTATCTCACCCTTTAGCTCGGTGGACTCTAGAAACTCAAGGAAGGTTCCCTGACTCATATTTGGCATTCTTCAAAGTTCTTGTGACTTCTGACCCTCTCAGGCCGTGCATAAGTCTGATGCTGATTTCATGGGATTGTAGGGCTTCCCAAGCCTTTTCTTGAACATACATTGAGCTGTCCTCATCCTACAACCACCAAGTTGAAATTCTAATGACTCACACCTCCTGGTAGACCCTTAAAAAGGTCCTTGTAATCTTTATTCAACCTGCATTGAATAGATCTCATCACCCTTGCGTTGGAGCTGTGGAAAAACAATGTTCTTTTCCTAACCGAGCATTGATTGCTCACCTAGGAACTAGAATCTTTGTGTTCCTTTTAAATTCCTACAAATTCCTATGCCTATTCTATGTACAGAAGTGGAGTTTAGCTTCATTTCCAATGAACCCGTGCTGAGCACAATGGCAATGCAGCTAAAACTCCATTATTTCTATCTTTTACTAGTCAAAATTAATACTTAAAGAAAAACACAGCAAATACAAGACTCTACAAATGAATACTGGATAATTCCTACACTAATACAATGCTTCAAAGACAATCTCAGTACATGCTAAATGCTTCAAGACTTATTCAATTCATTATTTTGAAGAAAGAAATAAGAAAATAGAGTAAACTATAATTCACACGCTGAAAACTGACTTTTTCTTATTCTCCAGAAACTGCCACCATCCCAAAAACATTCCAAAACCTCAAAAATGGTTGAGGATTTCTTTTTCCATCACAAAGAAACTGTTAGGTTTTCAGTTTTGGGCTTAAAAGTAGAGAAAAGAGGTGTGTTCGAAAACACACTTTGTTTTGCAATTTTAACTAAAACTTAAGGAATCAAACACACAAAGATCCCTGACTTATTCAAATTTAAACCTAAGCTCTAAAAAGGTCCCCTTACACCTGATAAAAGTGTTAAAAGACTAACACAACAAAAAGGAAATGATTTAAAAGCAAAACATCAAAATATGCTTATTTTTATGGTAGGTGCTCCTGCACCATTCTCCCCCTCTCAGCACAAAGATCAAGGAACTTGAGGTGTCAGTAGTGATAGATCAATTCCGTACTTCTTGAAATCTACTTCTTCAACCCAGGTAGCCTCAGACTTAGGTTTTCCCTTCCACTTGACAAGGTGTTCCATATATGCCTTGTGTCTTGTTGCTTTCTTCACCCTGGACTCCAAGACCTTCTCTGCCTGAGCTTTCTCTTGACTAGGTAGAGGTACATTGCTGATGTCCTTGAAGACCTCATGACTATTTTGAACCTCATCACTGACTGTCCCTTTGTACTTAATCAAATCAGCAATGTTGAAGACTGGAGATATGCCCAAATCTGATGGAAGTTCCACCTTGTATGCATTCTTTCCATACTTAGCTATCACCTTGCATGGTCCTACCCACTTCATTTGCAACTTGGTGGACATCCCCTTCTACAATCTAGATTTGTTGAGGACCATCACATAATCACCCACTTGAAACTGCACATCTCTCCTTGACTCATCAACTTTGTCTTTCAGCTTTTGTGTTGCTATTGTAATTGTCTTTTTAACCTACTCATGAATCTCCTTCATGGTCTAAGTGAAGTCTTCTGCATGTCCACTCCTATTCTCCATTGTTCCAAGGTCTCTGAGCTCACAAACTCCTCTTGGATACATCCCATAAACAACTTCAAATGGACTTTTTCCTGTAGTTCTGTTCACACTATCATTATATGCATATTGAGCTTGGGAAATCACCATATCCAAGGTCTGTCCATATTCCTTTGTCAAGCACCTCAATAGGTTACCTAACACCCTGTTAACCACCTCGGTTTGACCATCGGTCTGAGGATGGTATGCTGATCCAAATGAAAAATTAGTTCCCAATCTGCTCCATAGTGTTTTCCAAAAATGGCTCATGAACTTCACATCCCTGTCTAAAACAATGCTCAATGGAAATCCATGGATTCTTACTATCTCCCTGAAGAAAAGATGGGCAATGTAACTTGCATCATGTGTAGTCTTGCAAGGAATAAAGTGACTCGTCTTACTAAATTTTTCCACAATTACAAAAACACTATCAAAACTAGATTTAGTCTTGGGAAGACCTACCACAAAATCCATGCTCACACACTCCCATGGTTTGTTTGGAATAGGAAAGGTCTGATATAACCTAGCATTGCTAGCTCCCCCTTTTGCTTTCATGCAAACAACACACTGCTCTACATACTTCCTAACATCTCTTGCCAACCTAGGCTAGTAATAAAATCTTTGTACTAGCTCTAAATTTTTATTGATTCCAAAGTGTCCACTAAGACTGTCATTATGTTTCTCTTGGATCAGATTTTCCCTCATTGATCCTCTTGGGACACATAACAGATTTCCCTTGAATAACAATCCATTTTGCAATGTGTACTTAGCATACTGACTATGAAAATTATTTTCAAAATCTGAACATAGCTTGTAGGCTTCTGAGAAATCTCCATCCTCACCATAGAGATCTTTAAAACTTTCCAATCCAATGCTTTTTAGTTGTATCTCTTGGACTGTCAACATCCTCCTGCTTAATGCATCTGCCACTTTGTTTTGTTGTCCCTTCTTGTGCTTAATGGTAAATGTAAAGGCTTGAATGTACTCCATCCATTTCAAGTGTCTATTGCTTAACTTCTCCTGGGTGTTGATGTAATTGAGTGCCTAGTTATCCGTGAAAACCACAAATTCTTTGGGAAATAAATAATGCCTCCATTTCCTAAGGGACTGCACTAAAGCATAAAGTTCCAAATCATAGGTGGAGTATTTTTGTTTAGCTTCATTGATTTTTTCACTAAAGAAGGCTACAGGTCTACCTTCTTGACTAAGGACTCCTCCTACTGCTACTCCACTTGCATCACACTCAACTGTAAACAATTTATGAAAACTAGGCAATAACAAGATAGGTTGTGTTGCCACTTCTTTTTTCAACTTTTCAAACCCTTTATCAGCTTCTAAAGTCCACTTAAACTTTGTTTTCTGACCACCCTTGATTGTATCTAACACTGGTACACATATACCACTAAAATTCCTTATAAACTTCCTACGAAACTGAACCGAACCATAAAAACTTATTACCTCAGTTGTTGTGGTTGGTGTAGGCCAATTTAGGATGGCTTCTACCTTACTTGGATCCATCTTCAGAATTCCTTGGGATACCACAAAGCCTAAATACACAAGCTCTTGTTTGAAGAACTCACATTTCTCAAGGTTGATTGCCAACTGTTCTTCCTACAACCTTTTGAGTACCATCTCTACATGCTTCAAATGTTCTACTGTCTTACTGAAAAATTAGTATGTCATCCAAGTAAACTACCACAAAAATCCCTGTGAAATCCTTAAGCACCTCATTCATTACTCTCATGAATGTGCTAGGGGCATTTGAGAGGCCAAATGGCATCACTTTCCACTCATACAAACCATCATTTGTCTTAAAAGCTTTCTTCCACTCATCACCCTCCTTAATTCTGATTTGGTGATACCCGCTCTTAAGATCTAGCTTAGTGTAGAATTTTGCACCTCCAAGGCAATCCATTAAATCTTTAATCCTAGGTATTGGAAATCTATACCTAATGGTGATCCTATTAATTGCTCTAGAATCAATACAAAGTCTCTATTTACCTCCTTTTTTTGTTGCCAAAACAACGGGGACTGCACATGGGTTGATGCTCTTTTGGGTTAGACCTTGATTTAGCAATTCTTCCACTTGTCTTGCCACCTCTTGGTTCTACTATGGGGTTAGTTTGTATGCTGCTTTGTTAGGAAATGAGGCTCCAGGTATGAAGTCAATTTGATGACTTATTGCTCTCTTGGGTGGTAGAGTTGATGGTGTTCCATCACTCACTATGCTCTTGTATTTGTCAAGCAAGTTTTGGACTACTGCTGGTAACACTGTCCTTTCAGCCTTTTCCTCTTCTTTGGGCTACATCATGATCACATACCCTTCATTCCCTTGGTGTAGATCCTTGATGAACTCCTTGCCACTGCTCAACATAATATTTGGAACCTTGGACTGCCCTTCATCATCCTCAACCAATGATTGCAACTTGAAGGTTTTTCCATCCTTCGTGAATTCTATGGTATTCTCCTTCCCATGATATACAACACCTCTATCATATTGCCATGGCCTACCAAGATGAAGATGGCATGCATCCATGGGCAGTATATCACAAATCAGCTTGTCTTTGTAGCCTCCTATTGAAAATTCTACTATAACCTGCTCATTTACTAAGACACTCTACCCATTATTCAGCCAAGTGACCTTGTAAGGATTGGTATGAGGTACCTTCTACAATTTTAACTTAGTTACTACCTCCTAAGAGATGATATTTTCCGTAGAACCAGAATCTACTATAGCCTTGCATACCTTTCCCAATATCTTGCACCTTGCTCTAAACAAAGCTCTCCTTTGCTTGGGTTCTTCCTTGACTGGTTGTCTATTCAGAACTCTATTAAACATCAGATTTTCACCTAATTTTGATTCTATATGACTGATCTCAGGTGTCTTTGCACTCACAGTGTCCTCTTGTGCATAAGCTACTCTTTTCTCATTGCTAGATGAAGCTTTCTCTGGGCATCTATAAGCTGGATGGCCTAGCTGATTGCAGTTATAACATTTCATGGTGGTAAAGTAAGAGTTACCTCTGCCTGCTCCTCTACCTCTGTTTGAACCCCCTTGAGGTCCTCTTCCTCTATTAAATCCTCCTCTTGATGAGGTTTCACCTCCATGCTTAGTAAGCTTTGATTCAGCTTGGCTTCTTTGGTCACCACCTCTTCCTTGGTAACCTCCACAATGTCCTCTTTGATCTCTGCCTCTTCCTCTACCCTTAGAGGACTAATCATGCTTCCTTTTATTCCTCTCTTCAATCTTAATAGCTAGCTAATAGCATTGGTGGACTGTCTTGGGGCTGAGCAAAGCCATCTCTTCCTGTATGTTCCACTTCAAACCATTGAGGTATCTAGCCACTTTTAGGCTCTCATCTTCTACCACATTTGATCTCAAACAAAGCTTCTGAAACTCTTCTATGTAGGTTTTTACATCTTGGTCTTTTTGTCTTAAACTCTGCCTCTTCTTGTGGAGTTGAATTTCATAATCATCTGGCATATAGGCTTCTTTCACTTTAGCAACCATTCCTTTTCTAGGTTTATATAGGCTGCTTTCCTTGTTTCTCCCTTTTAGTTTGGACAAATTTCCACCAAGTTAAGGTTGATCCTCTCAACCTTGACTTTGCAATCTTCACCTTCTATGCTTCTGTAACTCCATCACATTCAAAGTGATTCTCCATTCCATCTATCCAGTCCAAGACCAGATCAGGATCCATCTTTCCATGGAATACTGGTACACCCTCAAGTCCTTTTCCACTTAGGGCTTTTAATGCCTTCAAGAAAGGCTCCTCCTCCAAGATAGGGTTAGGTTCAGGGATTTTGTCCTCCTCTGCAACCTCTTCTTCTGTTGGCACTTTTCCTTCCAATTTCACCTTGTTCAGTGCTACTTCAAGCTACTCTATTCTTTCCTTTAGAGATTTGTTATCCTCTTCTTGCTCTTCAACCATCTTGGATAACTATGCATTTGTCACCATCTTGGGCGATTCACTTGATTCAACTTCCTCTAACATATAAGCTGCTCTCCCAAATCTTTCATTGCTCTGATACCAATCTGATAGAATGAGGGTTGGATTGAATCATTCACTGACTCAGTGCTCTGGGTCTCACTTTAGATAACCCCTGATGTTGTTGCCTCCACCAAACCTATAGGTTTCCAAATTAATTTGGCACCCCTGGTCTTTTCTGCCAACCCTGTTATCAATATTCCAAAACATGCATAATGTCTTGACCAAACATTTCTTAATGCTCTTTCTCCACATGCACCAACTATCCCTTATTCCTCTAAAGACCAGTCAATCTCCCATTCTTCCCAACCTTGTTGCATGGGTGTGAATTAGTTTAGTTGTCTTAAAAATACTGTCAAAAGTATAGGAAGGGTTCTTGTCTTAGCACAACCCCCCTTTCCTCTATCGCTGCCTCAAAACCCTAGGGTTTTAGGAGGGCTTGTAACTATAAGCCTATTTGTTTTCTTCTTAAATTATCTCACCCTTCAGCTCGATGGACACCAAAAACTCAAGGAAGGTTCCCTGACTTATATTTGTCATTCTTCAAAGTTCTTGTGACTTCTGACCCTCTCAGGCCGTGCATAAGTCTGATGTTGATTTCATGGGATTGTAGGGCTTTCCAAGCCTTTTCTTGAAAATACATTGAGCTGTCCTCATCCTACAACCACCAAGTTGAAATGCTAGTGACTCACACCTCCTGTCAGACCCTTAAAAAGGTCCCTGCAATCTTTATTCAACCCACATTGAATAGATCTCATCACCCCTGCATTGGAGCTATGCAAAAACAATGTTCTTTTCCTAACCAGGCATTGATTGCTCACCTAGGAACTAGAATCTTTGTGTGCCTTTTAAATTCCTACAGATTCCTATGCCTATTCTATGTATATAAGCAGAGTTTAGCTTCATTTCCAATGAACCTGTGCTGAGCACAATGGCAATGCAACTAAAACTCCATTATTTCTATCTTTTACCAGTCAGAATTAATACTTAAAGAGAAACACAACAAATACAAGACTCTACAAATGAATATTGGATAATTCATACACTAATACAATGCTTCAAAGAAAATATTAGTACATGCTGAACGCTTCAAGACTTATTCAATTCATTATTTTGCAGAAAGAAATAAGAAAATAGAGGAAACTATAATTCACACGCTAAAAACTAACTTTTTCTTATTCTCTAGAAACTGCCACCGTCCCAAAAACATTCCACAACCTCCAAAATGGTCGAGGCTTTCTTTTTCCATCACAAATAAATCGTTAGGTTTTCAGTTTCGGGCTTAAAAGTAGAGAAAAGATGTGTGTTCGAAAACACACTATGTTTTGCAATTTTAACTAAAACTTAAGGAATCAAACACACAAAGATCCTTGACTTATTCAAATTTAAACCTAAGCTCTAAAAAGGTCCCCTTACACCTGCTAAAAGTGTTAAAATACCAACACAACAAAAAGGATATGATTTAAAAGAAAAACATCAAAATATGCTTATTTTTATGGTAGGTGCTCCTGCACCACTTGTAAGCGTACCTTGAGATCCTGATTTCCTTTCTAAGCCTCTTAAGTTCATCTAAGGCAACAAGTAGTTCTTCCTCCAAATTGACCTCAAATTCATCACATTCATATTCCTTTTCACTTACTAAGTGAATTTCTTCTTCTCCAACTACAGGATCACATTTAGTATTAATTGGTAGTGGTATTGCTTTAGAAAAAACTTCACTAGACTTGACAGTAGTGTTTTTATTCTGACTTTTGTTTCTTTTGCACTTACCCATAGTACTCCTCTTATCAAGAACTTGGTTGAACTTAATTTGGTTAGGTTTATGCAAGGGTGTAGCTCTTTACACCAACATCAATCAAAATTAGATATGTTTCCATAAAACACATAGATTGTACCTTCAGACAAAAATACCTTCCTGAACTTGTGACATATTTGACAAAATTCAAAGACCAAAATTGATCCTAGGTTGATTAGACCTATATGAGGACCCTACACTCTAATACCAATTGGTGGAAGACTAAAATCACTGAGAGGGAGGGGGTGAATTAGTGATTTATAAAAGCCAAAAAAAAATTCAAAACAAGAATTTTTGTTTTCTTTTAAACCAAGAGAACAAAGGATAGATATGTGAAGATTGATATGAAATGAGACATAAGAATGAAAAATATGAAAGACCAATAATTATGCATTTGAAAACATATTAAAATTAGACTAATAAGAAAAAGATCACACATGTAAAATCACCACATAACACAAAATTTTGTCCTAAGTGGAAAACCCTCTAGGGGAATAAAAACCACTCAAAAAATCTTTTTTTTTTATTTAGATAGAGCACAAGCTCTACACAATTTAGGAGCATCCACTCCAAGGAGCACCAACCCCTCGCTAATTTAGGGCACCAACTCCATTATAATGCAACACAATTATAGTATTCTATCAGAACCCTAGAAGTGCAGATTTTGCAACTCTAGAATTTCAATAAAAGACTATGTATATAGATATTTCAATAAGCACACTGAAGAAGAATGTTGTATATGATTGAAAACATCTTCTTTTATACAAATATTTTGAGATTCAAAAGGATTTTCAATGTAAAACAATTTCTTATCATTGTAAGAATAAAGCTTGATGTCTCACAACATTTCTCTTCACCATCCCACAGAGAAATACCAGAAACCCTTCTTAAATAGAAGCAAGATAATATTTGTATACAGTTTTGTAATTGTAAAGGAAACTTGAGTTAGGGTTTCAAGGAAAAAAACCCTAACATAATCTCTTTTAAATGGACCTTTCAAAAAAAAAAAAACTTTTTTGTTACATCCCAGTAATCTCTTTTTGTTTTTAAAACAAAAACATTTAACAAAATGAACAAAATGTTTAGTTATAGCCCAAGCACTAAATCATTTACTTCAAACCACTTTTCAAAAAGCAACAGATTTATTACCTTATTAAGGTGTAAAGAAATCAAATAGATACTAGAGAGATTCGTTGAAGACAACTGAATCTAAGGGTTATTTTTGGATTGTTAGAGGATTAAATATAAAAGCATATAAACCCAAAGAACTATCAAGCATAATGGAAACTAAAATAAATCAATTATATACTTGTCATCGAAGCTTCCTTGATTACCTTCATAGCACCTTCTAACTTACTGATGGTTTCCCTCAAATCGAACGTTTGAACAATCTGAAAATAAAGACTAAGTCCTACACAAGCTTTGAAGGATTTAAATAAAGACTATACCTATGCCTATGACAAAATGACTCTAAAATTCAAAATAACTCTAAGTATTAATGTGTCAGAATAACGAAGTTCATCTGTGTCATCTCAAAATGTGAGAAAAATAGCATTTTATAGAAAATGCAATTTTGAATGTATGGATGAGATCAACTTTTGACAGAAACCTAAAATCAGAGGACAAGATTTAATGTGATAATCCCTAATCTAGGTTAGGGAAAAATCATTAAATGAGTGGTCGAGATGTCATCTGAGAAAATCAAATCGGTGATGGAGAGTAGATGAGATAATTAATTAGAAAAATAAATATTTTTGAAAATCAAGATAAAGACTGCCTGATTTGTGAGATTCAAAAAATTAAGAAGATAAGAGTTGAACTGAAGATTAGATTTAGAAAATCAAGAATCTACTCGATTGCTTGATTTTTGAAACAAAGTTACCATTTTGAATTAAACTAATTCAAAATATGGATTTTGTGAGATAATAAATAATCAATTTTTATATTATTTACTAAAATGAATTGACATTTAAAAATGTGATATCATTTTAAATAATTTCATTTGTTTAAAATGAGGGAAATGTTAATTTTGACAATTAAATAATTAAAGATAATTAATTAATTTAGAAGATATGATTAATGATTTAATAAACTCATTTAATCATGAGAATTAGTGACATATTAAATAAATAAATAAAATTTATTTATTTAATAATCATGAAGAATACAATAGACATGAATTAATTAAATAATTATGAATTATTTAATCAATAGTCAAATGTGGACCAAGGACATAATTAAATGTCATAATTATGCTAGGATGAAAGTGGTAAAATAGAGCTTGCAGGCCTAGATCATTTTTAATTGTCTACAACAACTATAACTTCCCAGCTGAAAAAACATTGAAACTTTCTTATTCACTATCGAGCTTGCATTGGCTCATAGTCAACCATGATGTAGATCTGACCATCCTCAATGTAATGATTGAGGGAAGACACCAAAACTTGCAAACTATCATGCTATCCATGGTGGCTAGGGTTCCAAACCCTTCAACAATAATATTTCCCTAAAAATTCTTTCTTTCAAGTTTGTTTAGGACTTTATCAAACATAATGATGATTTGAAGTCCGAAATAAACAAAACATAATAATGCCTTTAGAATCCATTGTCGAAGAAGAATAGAATTAAATCATTGCCACATGCACATTATCAATGATGGATGTCAATGCCACTTACAAATAGCAATCGACAACTTAAACAACAATACTCGATACCTCATAATTCCCAAAACATCATTACCTTGCAAAAATTATTCCAAAACAAAGACTTTAAAATGCCAACATAGATAATGATTGAACCAAAAAATGATGACTGCCAAATACCTTGTCAGTACCATGTGACATTCAAAAATTTCCTTTGTAATAAACCAAGATTCATAAAATGTCGATGACCTCAAAATTTTAAAATAATGTAAGTCAATAACACTAATGCCCGATACCTTTTTCAAGGTAATTGCTAGCAATGCAATATATAAACAATGAACCATACCAAGTACCAATGGCAATGCCACAAGAGTCAACCAACTTCTCATAAGAATTATCAAGACAATATGTCATTCTGATGGAAATAGCAATGCCACAACTTATGCATTATAAACCATATGGTAAACCAAGGATCTCGTTACCATATAAGATAACAATAACAAACACTCTTTCTTTTGAACCAATTTGAATGCTTAAGAAAATAGTCCTACCCTGTCACAATAGTAAAAGAGTTAGCATCAATATGTATCAAGATCAACTAGAAACCAAAATTGCATATCATGTCATCATTATCTTGTCATTTGTATATTACCAACCATGTGAATCTACATATCATGCATTCATTAGACTAAGAATCCAAAGAATAGAACTAGTGATGTCATGAACCCCATAAAATAGTTTTGGCATCATGGAAAAACTAACATAAACAACTAAAAGTCAATAGAGGCAACATAGTTTGACAAATGACAAAGATTGACAAGTGTGACTGAATCTGACTCTATTTTTTGGATTTTTGACATGTTTTGATTTTTTTGTCTTTTTGAAGTTTTCTAATGTTTTTGGATTTATTTTTTCAGGACATTTTATAATGTTTTTGAATTTTTTGATGGTTTTATGTCTTTAGAATAGCCAATGTAAGAACCAATATGACATAAGTCAAGTGCTTGCCCCTAGTCGAGTATAAGACCAATTGATTATGAATAGGATGGGATGGGGGACATGAAGTGCGCTCAATGTCAATTGTTCCAATTTATGGAAAAGACAACCATTTATTATGAATGGTATGTACAAGTGATGGATGAGAAAGATATGTGATATGTACAGGGAAGTCAAATTGGAATGATGGTAGAAAAAATAGTAGAGTCGACTACACATGGCACCTATTTGCCTGGTTTTTACCATGGTACTTATCCAAAGTGCCACCAAAGTGGTTTTCACTATTGAACGACTTATTTCTCTTTACTATTTTCTTGATTTTTTTTTTATTTTTGATTCTTTTTTTTATGTTACCAAGACGCCAGTTTTCTAGGTTTTCACCTAGGTAATGATTTTTTTTTTTAATTTTTGATAATTAAGACAAGGCTCTTAGAAGTTATTTGTAGAACTTATTCAGATGAATACTATTGATTAGTGTTGATAATGGTTCCCCTTCAGGAGTAGAGAGTTGATATGCTCCTGATCCAAATGCTTCTATAACGATGTAGGGTCCTAACCAATTTGGTTCAAACTTTCTTTGTTTTTCTCTTTCTGCTTGATTCTTTGGATTCTCCATTAAAACTAGGTCACCAATGTCAAAAATTTTATTCAAGACTTTCCTAGTGTAGCTGCAATGAAGATGATTTTGATATGCTTGGAGATGATCTAATGCCTTATGTCTTCATTCATCTAGGAATTCTAGCTCATGTAGTCTTGAAACAAGGTACTATTTGTCATCAATATGCACTTTCAAAGATACCCTTAGGGAAGGAATCTCAACCTCAATAGGAAAGATGACCTTAGAACCAAATACTAAGGAATATGGAGTGGTGCCAATGGGAGTATGGATGCTTGTGTGGTAATCCCATAAGGCTGGATTAAGTTTTAAATGCCAATCACGAACAGCATCATTCACATTCTTTTTAAGGATTTTGATGATAGCTTTATTAGATTCCTTAGCTTGGTCATTACCTTGTGGGTAATATGGGGTGGAAAAGTGGTGTTGGATATAGAACTCTTCATAGAGATGACCAAATTCTTGGTTTTTGAATGGATGGTCATTATCTATGATTATGGACTGAGGAACACTATACCAACAAATGATATAGTTAAGGATAAACCTATAAATCTATGTGCCAGTGATGTAGGTCATGGGAATAGCTTCAATCCACTTGGTAAAGTACTCAGTCACAATAATAATGAAATTATGGCCATTGGAGGATGTGGGATGTATCTTACCTATGAGATCAAGTACCCATTGGGCAAAGGGCCATGGTGACATTATTGGATGAAGCTCCTATGCTAGTGCATGTATCAAGTCTCCATGTACCTAACATTGTCAAAATTTCTTGACAAAGATATATGAGTCCTTTTCCATTGTAGGTGAATAATAACCCAGTCTCATAATCTTCTTAACTAAGGTAGAACCACTAGAATGGGATCCACATATACCCTCATGTACCCCATTCAAGGTTGCTTGTGCTTCTTCAGTATCAAGACATCTCAATAGGGTATTTCTAGGGCACATCTATAAAGGGTGTCTCCAATGATGAAATACTTGGCTACCTTATGGATAAATGTCCTACATTGGTTGTTGGAAAGGTCAGGGGGTAGGTTCTCAGCATGGAGGTAGTCATATATGTCTTTATACCATGGGAAATTGGGACCAACAATCTCACACACCATCTCCAAATCTAGGATGTCATAGGAAGGGATCAAAAGTTGTTCTACCAAAAACTCAAATTTAGGCATATTGCTAGGTATGTCCAAGAGTGAAGCAATAGTAGCCATGGAATCTACTACCTTGTTTAGAATGTGAGGTATTTGATGAAAGTAAACCTTATCAAAATATTCTTTGAAACTATCTGCCATGCATTTGTATGGACCCAACCTTTCATCTTTAGTCTCATAGTCATCATTTACCTATTAGATTACTAGTTGAGAATCACCATAAACTTGTAGGTTCTTCATCTTCCATTTGACTACCATGCGTAATCCTGTCACAAGAGCCTCATATTCTACTATGTTGTTGGTACATGGAAAAGCAATCTTGAATGACTTAGGAATAGAGTCACCCTATGGTGTGATAAATAATATACCAGCCCCTGAGCCATGATTTGTGTGGGACCCATCAAAGTATGTTTTCCATGTTGTTCCTATGTCAATGGTGAATATAAACTCATCAGGAAAATTTGCAAATAAAGGGTGATCTACTTGTATCGGTGCATTGACCAACAGATCAACAGTGACTTGTCCTTTGATAGCTTTTATTTCTATGTACTAGATATCATATTCATTAAGCACCATTACCCATTTGGCTAGTCATCTTATTAATGGTGCTTTTTTTAGGAGATATTTCAAAGGATCTATCTTTGTGACCAAAATCATTTGGTGGTTTAGTATGTAGTTCCTAGGTTTTTGGGTAGCAAATACTACTATAAGACAAGAACATTCAATGGTACTGTAATTGAGCTCATAACCCACCAAAGTGCGACTGACATAGTATATTGCCCTTTCATGATACTCATTGTCATTTTGTGCAAACAATGCTCCTATTGTTGAGGTAGTGGCATATATGTGGAGAATCAATGGTTGTCACTCAATAGATGGAATTAACACTGGTGGTGTGAGTAGGTAATCTTTGATCAGTTGAAAAGATTCTTGGCACTTACCTGTCCATGTAAATGGTACTCCTTTTTTGAGTAGATGCTAGAAAGAGTGTGTTTTATCTGCTAATTGCACTATAAATCTTCTGATAGAATATAGTCTCCCTTGTAGTGTCCTTAGTTGACCGAGATTAGTTGGTGGAGGCATTTCTATTATAGCTTTCACTTTGGTTGGGTCTACTTCAATGCCTCATCTATAAATGATATACCCTAGCATTTTTCCTAATTTCATGCCAAATACACATTTCTTTGGATTTAGCCTCACCTTATACTCTTCTATCCTTTGAAAAATATTTTCTAAAACCTATAAATGATCATCCCTTTTCAATGATTTAGCTATTAGAATATCAACATAGTCCTCCATAAGAGTGTGTATGAGGTCATGAAAAATTGTCATCATGGCTTGTTGATATGTTTCTCCAGCATTTTTAAGTCCAAAGGGCATGACATTCCAACAATAAGCTCCCCATGGATAGGTGAAAGCTATCTTAGGTTAGTCTTTAGTTGCAATTCTGATATGGTTATACCCTGAAAATCCATCCATAAGTGATAACATCTCATATCTTGTTGTTAAGTCAACAATCATGTCAATGTTCAGTAGAGGAAAATCATCTTTAGGGCATGCTTTATTTATATCTCTAAAATATAAATAGATTTGGATGCCCCCTATTGGTTTTTTGACTGGCACTGGATTAGAAATCCAATCTCCATAGTCAATTGATCTAATAAAACTAACATCCAATAGTTTCTATAATTCAACCTTGAATAGTAAAGCAATTTGTGGGTGCATTTTCCTCAATTTCTGTTTCATTGGTTTAACATCTAGTTGTAAGTGAAAATTATGTAATACCAATTCAGGATCTAGCATAGGCATGTCGGCATATGACCATGCAAATTTGATCTGTCTTTGTGTGAAGAATTTGTGAAACTCTAGCTGCTTTGTTTTTGTCAAAGATGCTACAAAATAAACTACCTGGGGATTCTCTTTAGTGCCTATGTTGATTTCCACAAATTCTTCAACTAACATGGGTGACTTTTCTTGAGCAACATGGAGAATGTTCAAACCTCCATCCTTAGGTGCCTCAGAGAGGTTTTCTCCTTCAGATGTGTCCTTATTTTTTTCTTTTTCATTGTCCAAAGGTGCCTTTTGGTTTTCACCTAGGGATTCATCATTTTTAATTTTTTCATTTTTTTTCTTATTTTTGCGACTAGAGGGTTGAACAAATTCCTAAAATATGCCATGTTATCCAAGTCTATGGTAAATACAGCCTTATGATCACCACTAGGTATTCCTTCTCGTAGTCCCAAGAACTCAACTATTACTTCATCATTCTCAAAAATGTCTAAGACAGGTGTGTCTTGTTGGTCCCAATCGATGAGCTAGGGATATACTAAGGGAATTTCATCATCGGAGGTGTCAAAGTTCAAAGGGTTCAAGGTAAAAGTTGAGTTGTCCACATAGTCACTAAGGTTTCTTACCAAATCCTCTTTGTTCTTTTTCTTAGGCATAGGTGGATTCTGAGGTGGGCCTATTGTCAAGGTGTGGTTATCTAAAATGGATTTGTTAGGTTCCCAAGAGGTAGGATTAAGAGATTCCCAATAGTAATGTTTAAGCCATTCCTCTTTTATAAAAGTCTTCAGTGGATAGGAATTCAATGGATTTGGCAAGGATTTCAGCATTTGGTCAAGTTCTCCAAATAGTTTATCAAGGTCCATGATAGAGGTGGAGGATAGGGAATCCTACTCATATTCATTAGAGTCGAGGGGATCATAATAGGGTAGATCATATGTTTCATTGGATCTCTCAATATCTTCAGAAGTACTTACTTCCTCAAGTAAAGGTGATGTGGCACTAGAAATGCCAATCTGTAGCAGTTGAAACCCAAGCCCTAGGCTTTCGACCATTTAGAAACAATGATAGGTTCATTCCTCCCATTCTAATGTAACCCTAAGACACTATATCCATTAATCCTTTGCTTTGCATTATTGTGAAACCTTTTCCATATTGTTCTATAGGTATCTAAGCAAGTGGAGGAGGTTCTTCACTGTCCTCTTTGTATAACCAGGAGGTCACATCATCTTTGTTTATGGCTTCTTTACTTAATTCTCCCCATTTTGTGAAAGTTGTTGTGGGAGGAATGTGTATGGTGACCACTAATTGTCTCCTATCTATTGTAGGTAAACCATATGATTTAGGAGGAACCAGATGACTAACACAATAAGATGTCTTCATGTGATATTCTCCACAACCCTTATCTTGGATCTCAACCTTAGGAGTGGAAGGTACTGATGGTAGAGTGGATGTTTTAGAGAGAGTGGATGGATCAACATAGTGAGATGAATTGGATGATGAAGCTTCTTGGTTTATAGGCACGTGGCATTGGGGTATCTCTCATAGATTAGAACAATATTGGAATAGATCTAGGACACCATCTATTGTAATCTTAGTGCCATTGTAGGGGAATTTTAGATATTGATGATATGTGGAAGGGACTACCTTCATAGCATGAATCCATGGTTTTCCTAGCAGAAGATTGTGTGGGAGGATGAGATCCAAGACTTGGAAGTTTGTCTCCATAACTGTAAGACCAATTCTGATGGGGAGTGTTACAAATCCCTTTGATTTTCATTCTTCATCATCATAAGCCTTAATGAAAATGCTTTTTGTGGTGTCCACACATGCCTCTAAGAAGCCTAAAGCCTTAACCAGTTTTAAGGTGAAAAGATTCAACCCTACTCCTGCATCTACCAAGACTCTTCTGACTTTTGTTTTATGAATGACTTCAAGGTGCAAAGGGTCATTATGATTTGTCTTCTCAGTTGCATAGTCTTGTTTGGAGAAGGTAGCATGATGATTATTGGTTAAGCAACCTACCAAATCTTGGAAATGATTGACATCAAGGTCATCGGGGACATTCTTGCTTTGTAAAGCCTTGTCTAGAATGGATCGATGATCGGGGGAGATACACAATAGTTCCAAGATAGAGATTTGGGTTGGGGTATTCCCCAACTAGTCAAGTAAGTTATACTGAGGCTTGGAAATATATGGTGGTTACTGTGATGGAGGTCCTTGGATGGTGATTTTGGTTTGGTGAGTGTTGACAACACACTCAAGAGTTTTATTTATGGCAATCATGTTGACATGCTCATCGGCAGCTCAGATGTGATTTATGATTGGGCCATTATGTGTTCAATTGGATTGCACTTTCCATTGTACTTGGGAAAGTTTGGTATAACATACCCATGTGGGAAAGGAGTCATGTATAATGATTTGTCAAAGGGAAATGGGCATAAATCCTTTGCTAAAAAGGTTCTTTTGTTAAACACCTCCATATTATCCATCTATGTTTGTAGGGAACGCACTTGTGTTTGCAGGACGTCAACTTGAGTTAATGATGTGTTAGTTGGATTGTTTGGGTCTATGTATGTCTTTTGGAATCCAACATTTTGTGATGGGTTTTGGTTAAGTGTCGATATGTAAAGTGGATTTTGATTTGGAATGTTAGTGAATGGATTTTGATTCAGAATATGTGTGAATGGATTTTGATTTGGGATTTGTGAAAATTAATTTTGATTCAGAATCTGTGAGAAGGGGTTTTGATTTGGAATTTGTGAAGTGGTGGATAGGCTTCCATATTGAAAGAAGGGTATGTTTCTTTTCTATGAAACCCCAATTTGTGGTATAGTACTAGTGGAATTGACACTTGGTATAGTTGTTGTTTATGGAATAGTACTAGTGACATTGACACTTGGTATAGGGGATGATGTTTTAGGTCCTTTGTTCCCAATAAGAGGACCGAAGGGATTAGACGATGATGCCCCTTTGGTAAAATTTAGATCCTGTGTCATGCTAGATGTACCAAATGGAGATGTGTGTATTGTTGGAGAACTCTATGTAGGTACTCCAAATGGTATAGTGGTAGTCACTTGAGGTATAGTAGCACTAGTAGTTATGTTTTTCCCTTGGGTAGATGTAGTTTGTAAGGTACAGATGTCAAATCTAGGAGGTAACTTGGCACCTTCTACTAGAAATTTAGCTAAGTATCATTGAGGATCATTTTATAGATAGTCATCTACAAAGGAGGAAAATTCAGGGTCCTATGCAACAGTATCTATGTCTTTGACTACAATGTGTCCTTGTGTGTCTCTATTGACAAATTTGTCTAACAAAGTCTTGTAAGGTCTCAATGAAGATGTCGCTAAAAAGGGGTTTGAGAATGGATTGATGAAGTCATTTGTATCAGCCATATTTTCTCTTTCTTTCCTTTTAGATCTTGTTTCAACCATGTAAGATAAGCTCAAAGTGCAAGTGATGCAAAAACTAAGTCTATAGATGGTATGAATCTAGTCTATGTTTTTGGGATTTTCTAAATATAAGGAATGAATGTAGCTAATTTTTTGGTTTTTCTTGCAAATAAGATATGTCTAAAATGATGCTATCCTAGGATGACAGTGTCTAAATATGTAAAAGTCTAAATGATCAATTTTGGAAGATTCTAAAAGAGGTTACCTACCACCTAAAGCCTTAACCCAGGTTTCAATTTAGTTTTAACAAGGAACCTTCATAGGACTAGGACCAAAAGATAAGGTGAGCTCCAAAACTAGACTAATGAGCTAGAAGGACTCACGTGTAGGAAAAAAAGATATGATGACAAGGTTTAATGACAATGTTCATTGAAGAAAGGGTTTATCCAAAGCTTGGAAAGTTCCTATTCTAAGATCTGCAAATGTTGATTCTTCTAAAGGTAATAAAGACTCCTAAGATGAAAGTAAGATCTACAACTAGGATGCCTATTGCTATGAATGAATAATGCCTAAAGGATGCAATCATGCAAAGAATGAGAAAAATTTCTAGTTTCTATCCAAGGATCAGTGCAAAAGGATAAGACATATATTGGTATGACTGTTTGGTTTCAGTCTATGATAGTGAATTCTAGTTTTTTGGTAATTAGGAAAATACGTTGTAGGATGATAGATGCATCACAAAATTTAACAAATGTGGTTTATACTATTAGATTCCGTCTACTAGTAAATTAAGTCTTAGGTTTGTATTAGGAAAATGCGACTCTATATCAGGAAGATGCAATGCACTGTATCAGATGTGATTGAGAATTAATTAGATGTGGTTTTTAGAATCAGTTAGTGTACTAGTAAATGAAGGTAAAGCTCTATGATAGGGAATATGCATCATTCTAGATTGTAAATGCAACTCACCTAATCAGATGCATCATAGATAGTTTTGAATGTGGTTTTCCAGTATCAAAGGCAATTAACAGACTTTACATTTGTGACTTGGGATATCAAATGTGGTATTGCAGTAAGCATATGTGACTTGTTCTAACTGATGTGACTTGCTTTCTAGTAAATGATAGTTTGGACTTAGTTTTGACAGATGCCACTTAATGGTTAACAAATATGACTTAGTTTAATAATTGTAGTTCTCTAGTGAACATATGTGTTTTTCTAGTAAACTGTAGGTTTAGACTCACTATTTTTGATCATTTTTTTGGAAAATAATACACACTCAAAAAATGTAGTATTTCATACATGAAAAAATTATAAATCAGATGAAGACAAGTATGATCCTAAGGATGGAATGTGATAGTATATTACTGAGTTCTCACTAGGGTTTCCCTAGCTACACTTATTCAAAGTGGATGATTAGAAGGTTGACCCCATTGGCTCCCCTCCATGGCACTCACTTCTCCAGGGCAGCCATGCTTCAGTACCCATGAAACTCCCATGGAATACTTCTCATCTCTACAAAGAACTGTATGGATGCGAAATGACTTAAGAGGTTCAACCTTCTACACCAACAGATAGAAGGATTTGGGTTTCTAAACCAAAGGGTGTCTAGTAAGGGAATCCATGAATAGAGAGCCCATTTGAAATAGCCTGAGATTGGGAGGGTCTCTCCCACTCTCATCACACTGAGTCTCGGCGGACCAAGGGTCTCAAGGCTTGGCTTTAAACAATGCTAGCCACTCCTTTGGGTAGAACTTTCATTCTCCCCCCTTTGATATAGACCACCAAAAAATGTGCTCAAAGTCAGACCTTGAGGTGATGAAATCCCTGGGGAAGCCTCTCTTGAAAAATAAAAAGACCAATGTGTACATACACACTGGTTTTAGAAACACAGAGCATGCAAGTGTGCAAAACATAGTAGATAGGGTTCTTTTTAAGCACTAATTGAAATGTTATTAATTCTAAATAGACAATCTTGTTTCAAAATATTCTTCAACACACATCCTGGAAAACAATTCATCAGTAGTTTCAAATTTTTCTTTGTCAATCATTCTGTAAAAAGTTTTCAAAAAGTTTTGTTCTACGCTACGTCCTGCAAACACTATGTTAACTCCTTAAAACACACATTGTAAACTCAAAATTAGTCATAAAAACTCAATGAAAACTTTAAAAATAGGATTTAGACTCAAAAATTATACCAGTTAGATGCGTTGTCCAAGGCAACAGATCTGTCACGAATTTCACCAGTCAATTGCATCACAGAAAGCTATGGATGCATTGTGAGTTGTTAGATTCATCACTTTATTCATCATATGTGGCTCACGGTGTCAATTGTGTCATTTTATGTGTCAAATGCGTTGGACTGTATGATACCTACAAAAGGGAATAAAATTTCTATAGATTTGCAAAGAGCATGTCTTCACGTCAGGTTCACCAATGTAACATCATGAAAACAAAGTAGATTAAAGAAATAACAATGTAATTAAACTCAAATTTAAACTAAGCTAAACAACAAAGAACAATGTAAATTTGATAAAACATAAATACAGAACAATCTCACCCAGTATCTACCTAGTTCCATGCATGACCTCGATTGTCCTTCTCCATTTTTTCATTTGATTATAAATTCCCTCAACCTTCTCTATGCAAGTATAGCCTATGATAGTGATTCAACAAACATTGAAGATTAAACAATTGATTGCTTCCAAAATTCATAAGATTTTGGGAGGGAGTCATAATGATGAAGGTCAACCAATTTATAGAAAATAGGGTTTTCAATTGATAGGCTCAAATTGAAAGATAGACATACGATTAAGATTAAAGAATGTGACTTGCATTGAGATTAGTGTCAGTAGTAACATGAGTGATAAAACATAAAAGGTAGAAATCAAGATTAAATAATGATTTAATCTTTAGTTGAAAGTATTTGAAAATTAGAAGAATCATGATTGCATGTAAGGGATAAAGATGAAATGGAGGAAACAATCTATTTGAACGCATGAATGAATGAATTAAATCTATTTAATTAATATCAGTTTGTGTGCAAAAGAATTAAAACTAGATAACTAACTGATTAAGTTAGGAAGTCTCTTCATCAAAGACAATCAGACATTAAATTAGGAGATGACTGACTAATTTAAATAGATCTTGACTTAAGTAGTAAGTGAATAATTAGATAACTAAGCGATTGCCCAATTATAGAAGAATATGCCAAGAATAGTTCATTTTATGAATTAAATGATTATTTAATTCAACATTCGACCTTTAAGGATTAAATCAAATAAATTAAGATTTATTTAATTGACTGAAAACAAGATTTAAAGAATAATTAAATAATTAAAGTGTTTATTTAATTATAGTTGGAAATGTGATAAGGATAAATTAAATAATAATTTATTTAATTTAAGAAAGGGGATAAAGTCAATTAGTGATTTAATTAAATAAAAAAATTATTTAATTAATCAAGGTTGAATAAAAGATAAAAAATGAATTAATTAAATAATTAAAGTTATTTAATTAATAGATGAGAAAGGACTTTAGAAAATAATTAAATAATTAACATTATTTAATCATGATGATGAAAATATGAATTATGAAAAAATTGAAGTTGTAGGCCTAGATCAAATTTTAGTGTCTATAGTTGACATTGTTTTCCACCAAAGTGAACTTCCCCCTTTGGAAGTGTGAAAAAAAATGATGCTTTCATGATCATAGCTCAATACAAAAGAATAGGGATAAATCAAACCCTTGTTAACAATGGCTCCACCCTTAATGTGTGTAGCATATACCTTTTGGATAGGCTTTGTATGGATAAATCAAAAATTAAACCAGACTCTTTATCTATTAGGGGATTTGACAATGTAGGAAAATAATAGCTTGGTGTGATAACTTTGCCTATTAAAGTTGGAAAGGCCACATTGGAAACACCAATCCATGTTATGCCACATGATCTCTCATATAATATTCTCTTAGGTAGATCGTGGATTCATGCAATGAATGGGGTGCCTTCTACTCTTTACCATAAAATGAAATGCATCTACAACAACAAAGTGTACACACTCGAAGCTGACCTCGACCCAAATAGTTGCTTAAACATTGAGAAAATCAAGGAAAATCCTTTGGAAACATTAATGCCAACTACACAAGTCCAACATGTACAACAAAAAAGACAACAAAACACATACTGAGGAAGTCACAAAGCTATTAGAATATGATTGGGGTTCCTTAGATTTCACACCAACATTAATGGGAGAATACAAGATCATACAAGGCTCTAACAAGGGAAGATGAAAAATAGTAATGTCACCAAAAAATTTAGAAGACCATTTGAAAGCATCCACCTCATCCAATTTAGAAAAATAAACAAATTACACAACAAACTTTGATAAACTTAATCATGAGAAACCACCAGATCTAAAAGCAATGAAATAACTTTCTGAAAAAGGTTATGAACTTATGAAATAACCTGGGTATAGTGGAAAAGGATGTGGTACTAGAGGAAAAGGTATCCATGTCCCTATAGACCCTCACACAAAAGAAAAAAATCATGGTCTTGGTTATTGTCCTTTGATAGAAATACACAATCCTTTAATCCATATCAACACCATCACAAATAATTCCTCTAAGCCAACATTAATCATAGTGCATCCTAAATTGATAGACACTAGTAGTCTTTATCCTTTGCAAGAAATGAAACAAACAAAGACATCTTCGCTTAATTTCAATGTCATCTCAAAAATGATAATGATTTGAATTCATTAGATTTTACACCCTCCTATAAAGGAGAAAACAAAATCTTATAATTTAAAGAGTCTTGCGTAGATAGGACATTTTGTATTAAGCAAGAGAAATCTTTGGCATATAATAAAGGAACATCTCCCATTGATCAAGAGGGTATCTTGCCGAGACTCCTCCAAGATCACTTGATATCCCTTCCTCCAAGAACTTGAAATAAATTTTATTACAAACATTCATTTTCCACATATCATAGAGTTCATGGTCATTATACTAATGAATGTAAGGTTTTGAGTGGGAAAATTCAACATTGTAAGGAGTCTGGTGTTCTTCCTTATGTGGGAGCACCTAATTCCTCTAATTGATATTTATTTTCACTCTACCATGCATCTTATCAATCATTTAGGCTCATCCTTATCCTGCACTAAGTGGGGGCAAGGGGTTAAGTAGCCTTGTCCTCATATGTCACTTTTCATTGTCTCTTTTGGCTAGTCGTTAACCTTTCATGAACATATAAGAGCAAGTTTGGGATGTGGACGACATGCCTTAAGATGGCTTGCTTGTGACATCCTACCTTATTCATGTTGTAGCTTATTAGAAACACATGACTTGGCATAGAGATTTATGAATAAGATCTCATATCTTCTTCTACTTTAAAGCAATTTCTCATAGTAATGGTGTTAGTAACCGCTTTAAAGTGGGGGCATACATCAACACTCATGTTTCACTACACGATTTTTATTTCTTCTTGAAATGCATCTTTTTCTTGGTGGTTTATTGGGCTTGATTCCCTCCAAGAGTTTTGACTTGTTCTCTCTTGGAAACATTAGATACAATGTTCCCCAAGATGATACCTTTCATTTATCCTCTCTTGGAAACATTAGACATAATTTTCCCTAAGGTGAGACCTTGCACAAACAAAGCAAAATCCCATTTTAAAAATATTTACATTTTCATTATGGCACCATATTATAGTTATTAGGAGGTATAACTTTGGCATGGCTTGAATGACAATCCCAATCTGAGGCATGACTTTCCCCATAGCCACTCACGTGTGTGTGAGCACATATCAGTCATAGTTGTCTCACCTTTTAGGAATTCTCACCCAATGGAAAACCAAGAGTTTCATCGCCTCATAGTGAGTATGCATTTTTGGATAAACAACCTAGATCTGATCCACACCATGTTGGAAAAATGGTTGAAGCTTGATCCACCTTTTTATTTTTGTTCTTCTCTTCCTTCTAGTTATTTCCATTGCATGATCATGTATCTTTGTTTGTTGCAAATCATTCACATTGTGCATGTCATTTTGTGCTTATGTCAATTTGACCTAGGATCTTGGATCCTAGGGGCTTGACCACTTCCTTGATCTTTGTTATCCTAGACCATCTACATTGGTATGATTGGACCCATCTTGAATGTCTACTTTAGTGTGAGTTTGAAGCAAGTTCATGCTCCCACTAAAGTGGGGGCTAAATGTGGACACCAAAAAAGTAACCCTTCTACTTTTTCTGTCTCATTTGGGTCCTCCTTGTGATTTTTGGCTCAATATTACCTTGATTTAATGTTTTAATGTGGATAACACATTCACATTAGGTCTTGGGTCCTTTGAAACTAAATAAAATGTATTTATCAATGTCTTGCAAAGGTGTTGTAAAGTGTTGTAAATAACTTTCACACTTTTCTAGACTTTTGTTAAGCATTTAAATCTCATGGACCTATCTCTCTCTTAATTTAGTATTGTAAAATGTATTTAATTGCATTCTCACATTAATCTAGAAGGCTTGTAAATTAAACCTAATCTTAATCTAGTGTTGTAATGTGTTTTACACATCCACATTGGATTTTGTTCCTTTCTAGGCTATGTGGACCTCATTTTAGTGTTTAAAGTGTATTTAATCATACTTTCACATTGAAATTTGTGTCCCTAGCCCTAATCACCCTTTATATCATCATTAATAGGCCCCTATGACCCCATATTGTGCATCTCGAGGTTTAATTTGATAAAAAAAACTTGACTATATCAATATAAAAGCTTAATTTCTTCATTCCCTGACATCTCGGCTAGAAAAATAGCCTTTGCGGGACCCATTTTCCACTTTGGGCGAATGAGTCCCATCCAGGTGGGACTAAGTCACCCAGCCTAGCGAATGAATCCCATTTGGGCCATTTTTGAGGTTTGAGTAGGAAAAATTGGATTTAAATTTTAATTTTCCTCCATGTTGGCCTTGGGGATCAAATTAACAAGCATTTTAGGTGGATTGGCTATATAAACAAGTTTTTAAACCCTAATTCATGATGTATTCATTATTCATTCATCATTCATTATCCATCTCAATTCAAGCAAGCTAGGGTTAGGTCATCAAGATAGAATTTAAAGACATTCAAGGGCATATTCTTCATCCATTGTTGTAGAAAATCAAGATCTATCATCATGGAAAGTTTCTAATTGCATTGTTTCATATTTCATGCTTCATTATTTTTGTTTAATTACCTAAAATGGATTTGACCAAGGCAAACCCCCATGCCCTAACAATCAACAAGTTTTCCCCTCTTTAATGTGTGATTGCAAGTCTACAAATTGAAGAAAAATGCCAAAAATAATAAAGTTGCAAATGTTGTCAAAGTTGTCATGAAAATTTGTTGACTCACAGAAACTCAAATCTAGGGAAAAATATCCATCCAATCTACAAGAAATAATGGGAAAGTTCTTATTTCATCCATCTTCAGAGGCTTGCAAAGTTTTAGTTCAAGATTCTACCTTTGGGACACTTTTCAACAAAATGGGACTCATCCCCCACTAGTGGCTTATGAATCCCACTATACCTATTTTTAAGATATTTTTGCAAATTTGGATACCCATTTGGCTGAAACAGGCTCTGGTGCAGTTATCCAAAACTGAGACGAATTTTCCTAGAATGGCGAATGAGTCCCTCCAGGCTTAAAAATTAGCATTTCCAAAATCTTAGAGTTGTTTCCTATCTTCAACACATTTTGAGGTGCACACTTTTTTTTCACAACTTTCTATTTAGTTTTGTTTGCATATTTAGGTCATTTCCCATATCATAGTGTGTTTTCAAACATTTTGCATTTTCTTAGTTTTTGGTGCAAGGGCACCGAGTTATAAGACTAAATTAGGCAAGGTCAAGAGTTAGAAATTAGGTTTTTTTGAGTCCTTTAGCATTCCATAAGTTCCTTGAGACCATCTCTATGTAATCATATGGTTTTAGAGTCATTTTGTCAAAAAGTTCAAATAGTGTAAAAAATTACAAAAATGTAACTTTGGGAAGATGAAAGCTCATATGTCCAAAAGTCAGTTTGAGTCAATTTTGGTCATTGAAAATCACTTAGAAGTTGTAGTTTCATGATTTTAATGCCTTTAAAAGGCCTTGTAAACTTTGAGAAAGAGAGTTAATGAGGATTTGAAATTCTATTACACCATTTGAAAGTTCATTGTTTCTTAGAAATTTTTTATTTTTGTATCAGATTATGTAGTTTCAAGACTTGGTACAAATCTGTATAGGAAATTTATGATCTATTGGTGAATGGATTAGGTGTGGGGCTATTGTATCTTTTTTTTTCATCCTTTCTTGTGTGTTTTCATTGTGTTTGGAGCAATTGAGAGAAAGTTTTATGAATATAGGTTTGTGAGCCAAAAATTGAGGGTTTTGAGAGCTTGAAATGCAATGAAGGCCATTCCACCTATTGAAAATGCTATGTCTCGGTAGAATGGGATTATTTAAACCTTTTAGGTGTTAGTATGCTTGGATGGAATAGGGGAAGGTCATTTGCAAGCTTTGGTATGATGCCCTAGATGGCATTTTTGAGTGAATTTGAGTGAAAAAGATGGGTTTAAGGGTACAAAAGTGTGAAATTGGTTGGGCCAGTAATTTTTTTTTTTATATAACATATTTGAAGCATTGGCCAAGATATTTGAAGCCAATGCCATTTATTTTCAAGAAACCCTCCTTGGAAGGGCATGAAAAGAGAGATTTTTCTATCGACTGATTTAGTGAGTGTTTCCTTGTCAAGTAATTGTGAATTTCGTGGTTTTGAGACCTAGTGTGTGGCTGGAAAGTAGAAAATTAGACATGTATCAAGTTTTAAGGGTAGGTCCTTTGTAAAAGTGGTCTAATTAGCCTTGTAGGATAGTGAAGAAGTCCTAATTTGAAGAGGTTGGTCCAAAGTGACCATAGTTGGTTTTGTGGAATGTTTTATAAGGTCCAAATGGGTCCTATAATATGGTTCTATTTATAGGAGATTCAAAGTGGTGATGAAGTTATACCTGATTTCACCTATATGGACTACTACAAGAGTTTAGTCTGTGAATGCAAGAATTTGTGAAATCTGATGAAAGTGAGTTTTCTGAGAGTTTTTTTGATTTAAACCTATCAAAAATAGGTTGAGTAAAGTGTTTTTGGGGTCTAGAAGAGTTTAGAGGCTTAGCTTGATGTTTTTATGCCTTTTGGGCAAAGTGGAATCAAGTTACTGTGAAGAGCTTTGAGTGAAGTTTGTGTTAATCCATGTAAGATTGACTTTGGTTGATTTGAAGACCTCCCCTACATTGCATCTATTAATATTAGAGCTTAGGTAGTAGATCATTGGAATATTTAAAGATTGAAATTTGACAATTGGAAGGTGAAAAGACAAGATGCATCCATAAGATACCATGGAAAAAGAAATTAGAGAGTTTAGAGAAAGGTATGCTAAGCTAAAGGAGATGACACAAAGGAGGAGCCTATTCAGGAAAAAATGAAAATGCAAAAACAAGGTATGTAAAGTGGTAATAGATTCAAGTTCTATTGATGACATGGCTTTAAGTGAAATGGTTGATAAGTTGAATTTGGAAAGGATGCCTCATGAAACACAATATATAGCATCTTGGTTGAATAATGACCAATCAATAGTGGTTAATGAGCAAGCTTGTGTTGAGTTTTATATTGGTCCATAGAAGGATAGGGTATTATGTAATGTGTTACCTATGAGCTACTATCATTTTTTACTTAGAAGACCATGGCAGTTTGGCAAACGTGTCATATATGATGATAGGGAGAATATTTATGATATTGAGAAGGATGGAATCAAGTTCACACTAACACCATTGTAGGGGAGTGAAAATGCACAAGATAAGATAGAAAGGATAGTGATGGTTGGAAAGAAGTAGTTTATAAGGCATGAGGAAGACAATAACAGTGAAGGTGCAACCACTACAAAAGGGGGAGATGTTGAGACAACAAGTGTAAATAAGGATGAAATGTTGAAGAGTAAAGAGGATGATGATTTGGTGATGAAGATTGAGCCAGAGAAGGTCAAGAATGAATTGACCTTGAAGATGTAATATGAGCTTGAAAGGCATGATGAAGTCAAGAGAGGGACTAAATTTTTTCAATTGAAAGAAAAAGAAGGTGTAGGATAGTCAAATATTATCAAAACAGTGATGAGTAAGTCTAATAGGATAGAGGAAGAAGATGCAAAGAATCTAATGATAGGGGTAATAGGTAAAGAGGAAGTGAATCAAAGTGCAATGATTGTGGAAAGCTAGGATGGGCTTGTGAAGTGTGAAGAGATCATGGTGGGGGCAATGTTGTGTCCCTTGAAGGCAAAATAAGATATTGGGAAATTGAGCACTGTCAAGATAGAGTTAAGGTGTAGTCTGATTTTTTTGGGAAAAGGTGATGGTTTGGTGTCAACAACTAATGAAGAAAGAGTCAAGGGTGAACTGATTGAGAAGAATCAAGGTTGGCATGATAATGGCATGACAAGGACAACACTTAGTCCTTTGGTTACAAGGAAAGTTAGTGAATAGTTAAGGTATCAAAATATAGTGGTCTATAGGATTGAAAAAGTAGAGATGATGAGGGTAGACAGTTGGGTACAGGATATGAAGATGGAAAGTGTAGTGAACCTAGGAAAAATGCAAAGAAAAGTGGAAAGGTTTGCAGAGGTTGAATAGAATATGAAGGTTGTAGTCACCCCTAGTGGTGAAGAGGTAAAGGTAGTGAGTTTGAGGAAGGTCTCAGTGTTGGAAGAGACCAATGATGTGATGTTGGCAAGGAAAGGCCAAGAGAAGGCCAGAGATGAGTTGCTTGTGAAGAATCCAAATGAGTTGGAGAAAAGTGATGATACTAAGGTAAGGGAAGTGATTTGTCCTTTAGAGAAAATAGTGGTTGGTAGGTAGTCATAGGCTGCCATGACGAAGGTTATTAAAACTGATTGCATATGGTTTCCAAGAATGGAGAACCTAAAGGTGGTTGTGAAGACAAAGAATGAGGTGAAAATGGATGTTTGGCAAGGCCAATAGGGAAGATTCAAGTGTGCAATAGATATGATCAGGAAAAGAGCACATGAAATAGTTGAACAAGGTTTTTTTGCAAGTGTCAGTACAAGTGTATCATCAAGTTTTGATGAGAGAATGGTTGAAGGACATGTAGCAGGTTTGTATGTAGTAAAGAAGCAATATCAAGTTGCAAGGAAAGGAAAAGTTGATGGGTTTGAGTTTGTTCCAAGGGTGAAGATGAAGAAACCTCAATTTTAGATTGGAAGGGTTTTGGTAATAGGTACAGAGGCAGATAAGACAATGTTCTCAAGTGAAGGAGCAAGAAAAGATCATTCATCAAGTGTGGAGAAGCAATCCAAAGGAAAGAACTAGTCCAAGGCTAGAAGTAATGCATTTTTTCTATATCTAACTCAGTGGAAGGGATTCCCAGGTGAAAGAGCATTTGGAGATGAAGAAGAAAAGTTGATCAAGCGAAAGAAATGGTGCAATATAGTCCTCATGAGACATGAGTTTTTTTTTAGGCTAATTGTATGGTGCAGGGGCACCAAGTTGCAAGACTGAATTAGGAAAGGTCAAGGTTTAGAAATTAGGCTTTTTTGATTCCTTTAGCATTCAATAAGGCCCTTTAGACCATCTCTATGTAATCAAACTAGTTTTAGAGTCATTTTGTCAAAAAGTGAAAATAGTGTAAAAAATTGCAAAAATGTAACTTTGGGAAGATGAAAGGTCATATAAGTCCAAAAGTTAGTTTTAATCAGTTTTGGTCATTGGAAATAACTTGGAAGTTGTAGGTTCATGATTTTAATGCCTTTAAAATGCATTTTAAACTTTTAGAAAGAGAGTTAATGAAGATTTGAAATTCTATTATGCCAAAAGTTCATTGTTTTTCAGAATTTTTTTATTTTTGTATCATATTCTACAGTTTCAAGCCTTGGTATGAATCTGTACAAGCACTTTATGCTCTATTGGTGAATGGATTAGGTGTCGGTCTATTGTATCTTTTTTTTGCATCCTTTCTTGTGTGTTTTCATTGTGTTTGGAGCAACTGAGAGCAAGTTTTCTTAAAATGGGTTTGTGAACAAGCAATTGAGGGTTTTGAGAGCTTGAAATGCATTGAAGGCCATTCCACCTATTGAAATTTTTGTGTCTCAGTGGAATGGGCCTATTTATACCTGTTTAGGTGTTATTATGCTTGGAGGGAGTAGGGGAAGGTTGTTTTCAAGCTTTGGTATGATTCCCTAGATGGCATTTTTTAGTGGTATTGAGTGAAAAAGAGGGGTTTAAGGGTGCAAAAGTGTGAAATCAATTGGGGCAGAATTTTTTTTTGTTAGATATAGTGTGTGTAGGTATATTAGAACCTTTTTGAAGCATTTTCCAAGAGATTTGAAGCCAATACCATTGATTTTCAAGAAACCCTCCTTGGAAGGGCATGAAAAGAGAGATTTTGCTATCAAGTGATTTAGTGAGTGTTTATTTGTCAGGTAATGGTGGATTCCATGGTTTTGAGACCTGGTGAATGGATGAACAATAGAAAATTAGGCATGCATTAATTTTTAATGGTAGGTCCTTTGTAAAAGTGGCCTAATTAGCCTTGTAGGACAACGGAGAAGTCCAAATTTGAAGAGGTTGGTCCAAAGTGACCATAGCTGGTTTTAAGGTATGTTTTATAAGGCCCAAATGGGTCCTATAATCTAGTTTTAGTTATAGGATATTCAAAGTGGTGGTGAAGTTATACCCAATTTCACCTCTATGGACTACTACAAGAGTTTAGTTTGTGAATGCAAGAATTTGTGAAATCTTATGAAACTAAGTTTTATGAGATTTTTGTTGATTTAAAACTATCAAAAAGAGGTTGATTAAAGTGTTTCTAGGTTCTAGAAGAGTTTAGAGGCTTAGCTTGATGTTATGGTGCCTTTTAGGCAAAGTGGAATCAAGCTACTTTGAAGATTTTTGAGTGAAGTTTGTGTTAATCCAAGTAAGATTGAGTTTAGTTGATTTGAAGACCTCCCCTAGATTGCATCAGTTTTGAATCAATAGTTAATCTTCTTTATCAATTTCTAGCCTTAAGAACAATCTCCTTTGATATATTTCAATCTCTTTAGCATTGCAATCTCAAGGATTTGTTCTTGAGTGTGAACTTTGTGAAATCAAATTACTCTTCCTTCATTCCCCTTTAGGTGTGGATAAGGGAATTTGAGCACTCCATTTCTATAGTCCACATCCACATTCTTCTAATCCATTATATTTATCTTTTAATCATCTCTTCTTTTCTTCTAATCATATATTCCCCTATTTTCAATCCATACCTATCTAATCCAACATCATGAATCCTTATTCTCCTCCTACACAACCAAAAATAGTAGTCAAGGGAAATCCCAATTACTTTGAAAATGACACTAAAAGTCTTGTTGATGAAGAAGAGTATGATATAGATTCCCTTGATGCTATCATTTCTAGTGAACTTTCCCAAACCATCATCCAAAATCCAATCATTCATCCAAGCCACCCCATCATGCCTTCATCCAAACTACCTAGAAATCCTTATGCTACCTTTGACAAGGGATGTCAATTATCTCCTGCATCTTCATATCCATCCTATCCTTCATCCACATACTCATCTTATCTATCACCCACATATCCCTCCCATCCAATAATTATACCCCCATCTTCTCCTCTAGCCATATCTCAACCTCCATCTTCATATAACAACACTATCATCTTCACCCCTAGTCCAAATACTCCATCTCATTATCCTCCAACATCCACATCCTCCTATCCTAATCCACCATCCATATCCTTGTATGACACTCCATCTTCCACTCCATCATATCCTAATCCTCCCTCCAATTCATCATATCTTTATCCTCCATCTAATCCTAATCTACCAATTCATTATCCTAAAACTTCACCCATTCATAATCCTTCATCTATTCCCACTACCCCATATAAGCCTACAATATGCAAGTATCTCATTCCAAATTTCATCCAAGGACTCATGACAAAGAAGAAATCCCAAAATCCACATTTTGAAGTTGTAGAGCTGCCCTATACCACTCCATCATGCATGATCATTAGTGATGAGACACTTCCTCATCCCACACTTATCATTCCACATCCCACTCCTGACACCATCCAATTTTTTGAAAACATAAAACCCACTGAATCCATTGAATCCCCATCTTCTTCTCCTAGAGCCACCCAACCCATTGAAGAGACCCAAATCCAATACACTCCCCCTAGTCCCAGTATCACTAAAATCCACTCCCATGAACTTCATGAATCCTCCATCCTTCTGTCTCCCCCATCCAAGGAGCCCATCTAACACTCCTTTATCATCATGCCACCTACACAAGTTGAAACATGCCAAGAGCTTGGTCCAAGTCATACCAATGTATTCCCTCATCCACATGAAGATCCTACCATCTCAATATTATATCCCATCATCCAATCCATCCCATGATCCCTCTTATGATTCCTTATCACCTCCTTCTTCAAATGAGGATCCTACCATCTCATCCACTCCGTCCCATGATCCTTCTCAGGATCCCTTATTAATTGCCCCTCCAAATCAAGATCATAACATCCCAACTACTCCATCTCCTAATCATTTATCATCATCTATCCAAGCTATCCCAACACCAATTTTATATCCCCTTGATACTCTTAATTTCATCCATAGTGGTTTTCTTGTAGAAGAAGAACAATGTGTATACACCACCCATCCTCCCCCACCTAACAATGGACTTGCATCATGTTTCCAAAATAACAAGCATCCTACCATAAATCGAATGCTCAAGATCATGAACTATCAAGGAAATGGTTTAGGCCTTCATGAGCAAGGTATTTTAGAGCCCATCCATGTCAAAGAAAATCCACATGCACAAGGTCTTGGATATATATCCCAAGACTCACAATCTAAAAAATATTGGTACAACCTTTGTACATCCTAAGCAAGCTTCTTCCAAAAGAATAATAGGATCTTCCCATCACTCGACCAAACCATTTCTCACCATCCCCCCTCAATCATATAATCTCAAAAAAACCATCCATATTCCTCCATCCTCCAAATCCATTTTGGGTTCTTACGTCCCTTCATCCACCATTACCCATCCTCCATCTACTATGCCTATTTTTTATTCTTATGTCCCTCCATATACTAAGTCCATCTTAGGACCTTATATCCCACAATCACTTCCTCCATCTCATCCTACTCATCCCTTCATCCATCAATCACATATCCCTATCACCCATAATAAAAATCCCACTCTCATAATCCCTATTCAAAATCAACAAATGCACACCTCGATGAATGACATCCCACATCCTACATCTATTCAACAACTCCAAAATCCTACCTCTATCACTCCATTCATGTTTCCTCCACATAATCCATCTCCTCACACCCATCCCATTGCTATTAAAATCACTTTGGATGCCAAAATAAAAATTCATAAGTTGAAACATCCACATGAATCCAAATCTCCCCATGTCCCCTTGAAAGGACATGAAGAAAAGAAAAATCCAATCCGAAAGTGCACTCAATCCTAAAGGCCAAAAAGGCCCACCAAAGAAAAAATCAAAACCATGTGGATCCCAAAGAAAAATGATGTAATGCCTTCAAATGAGACATCCATAATTGCATCCCAAGTTTCTAATCCAAAATCTACACATCCTCATCCACCCTCTCCCCAATCTATTTTGGGTCCTTATGTCCCAAAATTCACTATCCCAACTCCTTCACTATCCAAACATTCTTCATCTGTTAATCCTCCCATCATTTCACGTCCCCCACCATATGTGTCAATGTTGGTCCTAAAAACATTCCCCCACCACACATCTATTCCATCATTCCTTCCATACCCTTTCCAACATCCCATCCATTATCCCACATATCTCCCCCATCCAATCCTTCTAATCCATTCCCTTGTATAATCCATCCATCCTAATAAGGTTGTACCAACATCCAATATTCATTTCACACATGGGCTCACATTACCTCATATGGAACTTGAGTCTTGAGTTGTTCATCCATATCCTGAACATAAGTATTCCAAATCCATTTATCCACATCCCTATCCTTATCCATATCCATCCACATACTATCCAAAAAATTCCAAAGAACAAAAAAAAGGTCAAAAAATCCTTAAAAAAATGGAGAAAAAAAAATTGTCCAATGGTGAAAACTTGACAAATAAGCACCTTGGATAAGTACCATGATAAAAACCTATCAAATAGATGTCATGTGTAAATCCCCTATCTAGTTTACTTCCACACTTGGGGGTGATGTCATCCCCTTCCTCCATCTCCTCCATCCAACCTATAAACCTATCCTATCTATCATATCCCCTTTGTACCAATCCATCCATCTTCCTTGTGATCTTGATAAGGAAAAGGGAAGATATATATACATACTTGGGATACATTCCCTTCATCCACACACTATCATATTTTTTATCCTCCCCATCTACCCTCCTCACACATGCATCCTATGAATATCCATCTACCTTCCTTGTCCACCCATCATGCTATAATCCATCTCCTTTCATTATCTATCCCTCCTCCTACCTATCATCCCTCTTTCCTTATGACATGAAATATCTAGACTAAGGAATATCCTTAATTGTGATAGTCTTTGGAGACAACATTCATCCATCCTATCATCCTTTCCATATCACTATTGTCACCTTCCCATCCATCCATTTGTCAATACCTTCCATATTTCCAAATTATTATTCATCTATCCATCCATCGTAGCATCTTTCCATCTCCCTATCTTTATCAATCCATCCATTTATCTATATCTTCATTGCATCTTCTAATCCCTTGTCATTAGTATCTATCTATAGGCTACCTCCATGCCATCTAATTCCATCTATCTTATCATCATCTCCCCCACCTCTTTCACACATCTTCCCAATCTCTTATCACTTTTCATCACTTATCTATCCATTATATCACCATCCCAATTCATATTTTGATGATTTGGATAACTATCCCATCCCTGAGCTTCACCAAATTCACATTCTACATATATCGATCATCTTAACCAAAAGGTTTTTCTTGTCTCATCATATCGGTTCCATCATTGTATCTACTTATCATGGCAATCCATTTCATCATCCCTTTTCTATAGGATGTTGTGGATATTGTTGTTGTTATGTGGTTGTCATTGATTTCAATACTATTAGAATTTGGTGTACTAGAGGCTATATATGTCGAGGATATTGAGAAAATTGTAAAAAAAAGTGTTCTAGGTTCCCAATGGAACTGTGTAGGTATTGAAGGTGTCTTGTTCTATACGTTAAAGATTATTTTGTGTGGATTAAAGGGTTTATTATTAAGTATATCTAGATCATCTGTCAGAAGTTTCAGAGGTCCACATGAAGTTTTGAGTGTGTTGTGGTCTGACAGTGTTTTTGTGGTCTCTGTCAGTGTTCTTAAATGAAGATTATGTGATTCTGGTAATCTCAGTTGTTGTGGATGCTTCTCTATTGTTTCTTGGTATTCTTGGATGTCTCTACATCATTGTATATCTTTGTGGTACGTCCACATTACTCGGTGAGCTTGTGGTTGAAGATATTTTTGTGCATGTTCATTTTTTCTTGTTCCTAGCCGACATGTTAGTGGTAGCATGTTGTGGATCTTCGTGGTGTAATTAATTAAAGTGTTTTTGTGTTGGAGATATTAATTTGGGTCTCCACTATGTTTTGGCTGACCTTGGTGGATTTGCATTGGAAATTTATTTGTGAATTTGGGCCGACATTGAAAATATGTTTTATTTTTTCTGGCTGACTAAGTTGTGATGAAATCCCATGTAGCGGATATATAAGAGTGATTGGTTGTGTGAAGTTAGTGTGTGCATAAGTGTGAATGTATGCCAGAGAAAGTGTAAATTTTTGAATAGTGTTTCTATCATTTGATTACTGAACAAAGAGTGAAGAAGATTGAGCAAAGTGTGAAGAAGATTTTATGAGCTTAATTGGAACTGTAATCAGGCTTGTGTAGAAGCTATTTTCTTAGTTTGTATTCTTTGGATTTTAATCCTATTTTGTATTGTTGGACAGTGAGTCCTCTTTTGTATTTGAGTAGTGAGCTCTAGGCAGTGTGCCTAAATGCATCTACATTCCCCTTATTATTTCTCTTTATACTTTTAGCAGAGTATAATCTTGCGGACTAACATCCACCATGTTTTTTCCCCTAACATGGTTTCCACGTAAAAAATATTTGTGTTATTTGTCTCTCTGATGTGTTAATTGTTTGTGGTAAATTTCTTATTCATCAAATCTAAGATTAAATTTAATATAAGTTAGAAAATTTTAAGTTTATGTGACAACTGACTCACCCCCTCTCAGTTATCTATCCTTATTTTTCCAACATTTTCCATTGTCTATTATTGATATTTTATCAAATGACATTTCCTTTGTGCTTTCATGCAAGTAGGTCCATCTATGATGAGCCCCCTATTGGTGTTTCTAGTTGATGGTCTAACATCTCCTAAAGGGTAGCTACTCCTTATACTCAGATATCGTAGGTCAGTGGCCAATGAATAGGAGATGACTGATTGGAAAGCCTCTCCTCTAAACTTTAGGCTCTATAGGACCAAGGTGGGTATCCCTATACATTAAGGTAGATCATCATACTATAATGGTGGAAATCATTCAATGGGATAAATCATCTACACAACTCTCCCTTGTCTTCGGTATCTTATGGTAGTATGGAAATAAACATAAAAGAAAATAAAAGAAATTAAAAGGTTTTCTTATGAATTGAAATTAGATCCACCTTGGACATAGGCTTATGAACATAGACTGAACAATGCCTTATCCACATGGAGTCTAGAAATGAAGTAACACTCCTACAATATACCCATCCTAGCTTCTTATGAACTTGCTACCTTACAGCAAGAAAGAAACAAAATAACATAACTATCAAACTTCTTTGAAATGCCTATTGCATCATCACTACCTTAACATATGACTTGAAAGAAATCACTTTGCTGCTTGAACACAAACTAACAAATCAAACATTTAGATCAAAAAATGTGATTGAGAACCAAAAATAATCCTTGATTATATTGATTCAAAGATAGTGAGTACAAAATTGGAGAGGATGATAGAGCTAATACAATATTTAAGAGCATAATACAATGAAAATTTGTGTCATCTATTGTTATTACAAAGAAAATATTACAACATTTTCTTCCTATGTGTAAGAAAAAAATGCTATATAGACTAAGACCAAAGACTTACAAAATTCAGAAAGGATGGAACCCCAACAAAATAAAAAAAATTAGCTTTATTGTGTAGGCATAACTTAGATTTGAATTTGAAATTGCTGACCCTAACCAAACTAGGGTTTCAGACCAAAGCACCTAGATCAAACTATAGTTTGCAGAGAATTTCCCCCCAAAATGATGTAACAACTAGACATGAATGCCCCTAATATCTCAAGCACACTCTAGCATTAATGGTATTTTGAAAATAGTCATGGCACCCCCCAAGAAATCCATGATTAGATCAAGAACATAGCTTGACAAGGAATACAACCACTACAACACCCTAGAAATAAATGGCACTTCTCAATAATCACTTTGGCCTTGGAAGAAGTGCAAGAATTTGATCTAACACCACTCAAATTCAATCAGGTAGCTGAGAAATGGATGCACCATTACTACAAGTTAATACTTGTGAACAAGGGCAGCTAGCCATTGATAAGTCACACTTTGAATTGTGGCCATTGATTTATTCCACTTGTTCCAAGATCCAATGCCCATCGCTCACTATCATGTCTTTAAATCCTGACTATCAGATAAGCGGTTGTTCAAATATTCATCATCGATCTTGTAGTATTCACTTAATCATCGTGTCTCTCTATGGATGGGACAACTTCTAGACTCCTACCAATACACCAATCTCACTCCAATGAGATAGCCATCGAGCTATCAGAGAGACATCAAATCCAATATCATCAATATGGCATTGTCATTCTAATACCATTTTCTATTATAGACATGTTTTCCCCACACAATCGTGTCACCATATGTCACTGTCCATTATCACTTCCTACCATGTGTCATCCTTTCATTTTCTTTCTAATTGCTCCATTGATACACATCATCCCTACCCTATCAGGTCCCATAGTCAACATCAAACTCTCTTATCACCCAATTGTAGGGACTAAATCCATAGTCTGGGTGATACCATATTGTCATACTGATGGGTAAGTCATTGAGTTTTCTAGGAGACATCCCTCAATGTCTTGCCAACACCACTTTGTCACGTCAATGAAAATTACCATCACTACATCGAAGGGAATACCTTGAGAGTCCTACCGATGATAGAATGTCACTCTGATGAAGACCCTTGATAATGTCACCTGTCCACCTCATATCCAGGTCACAACATCGTAATCCACAACAAGGATGTGGATTACCATTTACTCCATCCCATCATGCCATGTGTTTGCATCGTCACTTTCATCCATGTCATTATGGTTGGGTCCCACACAGATTGCTTCCTTATCATCACTCCATTTTAGAGACAACCAAATGTCCCATTGATGCCATCTAGTCTCACTGATAAGAAAGCTATCAAGTTGTCAAAGAGACTCCAGGGTGAGTCCCATTGATATTGAACTATCTCCCTGACACACTAGATATGTGTAACCTTGAGCGCTAGACAGAGGGATCGATCATACCCATGAATCAAAGAAATAAGTTATAACATAAATGACTTGCAACCAGATATAGCAATTCAATGATGGAATAAGTCAATGAAGGAATAGAACACCTAGGGCTTAAGGATGATTTTGGAAAAAAATGAAGGCTTGAGGGATTTTAAACCCTAAGACAAAACCCCAGTGCATGAAAAGTGAACCCTAGCCCTCAAGAGACTAAAAATTTCAACAAAATGGCCATGGATTTTACAAGTACCACTAGTGCCTCCAATTGGGGATGTCTACTTGACAAAGCAGAGCAAGACTTTAGTTATTTATGGGAGAGCAGACCACCAAAACTCAAAACAATAGCAAAAAAATAAGAAAATAAGATACAAATGTGCATGGATATGTCCTAACTATGAAAAGTAGGGTTTGAGGAATTATCCATGCACTGGAAATTCCAAAATTTCACCATTCATATTTTGTAAACAATAGGAATCTTCACCATGATTACCCCAAACAACATAAGGTCCAATCGAAAGGGCCTCAAATTTACCATGTTTTCCCTTGTCCTGACTTCTTACATTCCAAATTAATACAAAATCACCTACAACAAACTTTCTCTCCATAGCCTTCTTGTCAAAAAGATACTTGACCTTTAACTTCCTCTTAAGATTAATATCTTGTGCTGCTCTTCTTGATTCATCCAATTCTATTAGTTGATTGATCCTAATACTCATGCTATCATCAATATCTTCTTCATATTCCCAGATGAATTTATAGACTAGTAATAAGTTGTTCATCAGTATTATTGCATCTAGTCCATACACTAGTTCATAAGGAGATCTTTCTATGGCCTTCTTTATGGTAGTTCTATTAGCCTATAGAGCTAATTTTAACTTTGAATCACAAGCCTTTTTTTCTCCATGACTATCTTCATGTTCTTCATGAGGATTTTGTTACTAGACTCAGCTTTTTCATTTCCCTATTGGTGATAAGGAGAACATGACATGGAAATTCCATAATTAACTTTGTAGGGGTACCAAATATGATCATTATATTGTCCATAATGAAATTAATGACAACCTTACTAGTTTCCCTCCTTGTAGGAATTTCCTCCACCCACTTGGTGAAGTAGTTTGTGGCAACCAGTATCCAACTACGACCACCACTAGATTTTTCATTGAACTCACCAATGAAATCTATGCCCCATTACTAAAAAGGAGCCTCAAAATTTTATGGTCTAACAGGAAAAGCACTAGAAAACTTCAACTTACCAAAAAATGTTTGGCAAGCATCACACTTAACAATTTTGTGTGTATCAAAAAAGAGAGATGGCCACCAATACCCAAATCTCAAGAGTTTATGGGTAGTTGTTTTTACTGTGTAAAGGCCTCCAAAAACTCCACCATGCTTCTCTTCAAGAATCTTCTCTGCCTGTTTTTCATCAACACACGTCAACATAACACTAGGACTATCTCTCTAGTATATGAAACCCTCAATCTTAACATATTTAATTGCTTGTAGCTTTAGGGTCATTATCTGATTATCAGTCATATGATGAGGGCAAGAAATATATTTTAGATAATATAAAAAATATTTATAACAAATGCATTCCTAGACTATGCACTTCTTTGTGTGAACATCTTCATTGAGCTGATTTATCTAATTGACTTCCAATTTTGATTCAACCATCAACCTAGCTAAACCCTATTGTCTAACTAGTGTAGTGATCTAAATATCAATATTAAATTACTAAATTTTATTTATCCATCTACACCTTCTTCCTATGACTTCTTTTTGAGAAAAAATATCTTTGACTACAACACTAGGTACATAAGCCACTATCTTAGCACCCACCAAATAGGGTCTAAAATTCTTGACTACCTTCACCAAGGCATAGGCCTATTTTTCCATGATATCATACTTCAATTATACTACCTGAAGTGATTTTCTAAAAAAAATGGGTTGTTCATACCCTTCATCATTTTTGATGTAGGAGCATCCCAAGTTTCAGGTAATCTAGCATCAACCAAAAATATTTGCATTCATGTTTTCTTGCATTCCAGTAGTTAACTATCAGGACCCAATCTTAGTATTACATACCGCATTGTAACATCAGAGCTCGCAGAGTAGAATATATGATCTTCATTGCAACATATACATAATATCCATAATTCAAGTGTTTTGGAGTTCCCAATATGAAGATATCACTAATAGAATATAAGTTGTAATTGGACAAAGAGCATTCACAGACCAGTCTTTGGTGCAGGGGCACCAAGGCCAATGCATGTAAATGAGGTCTTAATTTAGGATTTAGGTGTTTTTGAGTATTTGGGGTCCAATAATGTCTTGATAGACCATTTATTATTTTATTGAGTGATTTGGAGTCTAATTGTGAAAATATTGTAAAAAGTTGCAAAATTGCTAAAATGTTGTGATGGCAAAAAGTGCAAAAGTGTAGAATTGGAATGTGAAGGGTCAAGTAGGTATAAATTTAGTTGGATTCATTGGTTTTTGAGTTAGTTGTTATTTTTAGGCATAAATAATACTCTTATAGTTTGAGGCAAGAGAGGAGGATTGTATTTGAAGAAAATCCATAAGGAACCCTTGTTTCCACATTGAAATTCTATAATTTACTAGTAATTCTATGTTTTAGACCACTATATGGCCCCGTACAAGTGGTTCATGATATAAATATATTTTAATTGTTAAATATATGAGGTAACATCAATTTACTTTTTTTTTTTTGAATATTAATAAGTTTTGTGATTTTTATGGTCATTTTGGTGTAAACGGGTTTGAAATCCTATTTGGGGTTTTGAACACAAAAGAATGCATTTATGATCATTTCCTCTAGTGGATATCACTAAACCAAGTGAAATGAAGGTTTTCAAGTAGATTTCAATGTTTAAGAAGGATTTAAGAGCAGGGGAGGTGAGTTAAGTGTCTAGGCATAATGCCCTAATTGCCTAGTTTGTGTATTTTGAGTGAAAAGTGTTGGGTAGAGGCGGGAAAAGGTGATAACTCTTGGGGGAAGCAAGATATGAAAGAGAATTAAGCATATTCAGACCTAATTACATGTTTTTTTGGTTTTTTTAATGTGAAATATGGAAAGGAACATGTATTTTCATTACGCCCTCCTTAATCAAGCATAATAGAGAGTTTTATGGTTAGCAGTGTTAGGAGGCTTTTCTCTAAGAAAGAAGGATGAATTTAGGGGTTTTTTAGGTTGGTAATTGACTTCCCATAGTTTTTTTGGTTTGGAAGGAAGTGTTGAGGGTACTTGTTTTTAAAAAGTGTCTTATTTGAGGTCTAGGATAGCGTAGAAGCTTGGCTTTGGGAATGATGGTCCAAAGTGACCTATACTATTTTTGTGATATGTTTTTGTATGGAAAAATGGGTGTTTGAAACACCTTTTGTTTTTTGGGTTTGATTTGGTTTTGGAAAGTTATGCTCCTTTTCCACTATGTGGACACCTATAAGAAAATTGTGAAGGAATTGTGAAAACCCTCTGAGATAGGGTTTTGGGAATTGGAAAAGTGTTTAGTTGAGTTGAATTGTGTTTTTTTGGCTAAAGAAATCCCTACTCTACATCAGTCTTGGCTTTTCAAGTGTGCAGACCTATCCTATGACTTGCAAAGCTTAGGAAACCATTTCATAAGGATGCACATTCATCGAGGAACCTTCATTTTGATCTGCATCATATTTGTCCAAGGATCAAAGGAGAATGATATATTTTGGTTGACCCTCACATGTTTCATCAAATTTGGGGTTTGAGACCTCTTGAGGCCAACACAAACTATTTTTGGAGTTGGGAAATGATATATATAAGCATGGTGTAGTTCCATTAGGTAGTAGGGATAGAAAGTGATAGGGAGATAAAGAAGTAGGGAGGTATATGAGATAAGGGCTTCGACCCGCATTGTATTTCTAGGCTTAGTGCCATATCATTTTGTAATTTGTAAGTCAAAAGGTAGGGCATGTTTCTTGTGAATGATTGATCATTATCTATATATCCATGTGGGATTTTTATTTCAATTCTTTGAGTTTTTGTTGTGTTTACTCTTGCTGCAAGGCTAGACAATCCTATTCTTGGACCCTCCATTCTTGAATACACCAAGTGGTATCAGAGCAAGTTGCAGACCTTGGGAGAGGAGAGAAAAGTTAAGCAAGGCATTTCATAAGATCTTTGTGTGGAAAAATTGCCAACTTGAGGCAGCCTACTTGTGTTTGTCAATAGATTATCGATTGTGAGGAAATTTTAGCCTTGTAGCCAGATCGTCAACTTCAGGTAGTTGCACTAGATCCTATGAAGAGATTATGTCCAAGAGAATTCATTCTACTATTAATGTTCCTAGAAAGATTGATGAGATGATGGAAATGATGCAAACAATGAAAGTGAGATTGGATGTTGTTGAAGAAGATAGAAGAAAATTCTTAAACCCTAGGCCTAATGATGAAAGTGATTATGATGAAGTTCAAGATACAGACCTAACCAAAGAAACCATGGAAGAGGAAGAATCAGATTAGGTGAAGATGGTGAAGGCTATTTCAAAAATAGGAAAGCAACCTGTAGACACCTAAAAATGTCCTCTTACAACACCTGTCTCAGCATTACATCATTTAGGAATCTTGTAGCACGCTTTTCCCTAGATACCCATGTCATCATCTAATTAGTTAAATAAATCTTATTTATTTGACTAATTTCATTTATTCCATTCCTCTAATGTTAATTAAATAATTTATATTATTTAATTAATGAAATCATAAATTTAGTGTTAATTAAATAAATCCAAAATTTATTTAATTAATAAAATCCTAAAAAGATCTTCTCACTTTCTTTCCAAAATTGAAAATCATGTGTATCTAATTAATTTATTTAATTAGATAATTCATCAATTATCCTTCTTGTTTTTTTCAAGATTTATTCCCTTTAAAACATGAAATGAAATCTTTCTATCTTTTTTTACATCTTGTCTCATCTTGTTGTATTTCCTCTTTTGTCAAAAATCAAATCCTTGTCAAATATTGTCAAATCTTATCTTTTTCAACGTCACAGCTCTATAAATATGGCCTCTCACAATCCATTTAAGGGGTTGATTTGTCTAGCATCCAGACTCTATCAAAATTAGTCTTCTGTCTCTACCTATCATTCTCTCTATTTATCATTGTCATTGTCAAGTCATTATGCTACAGGAATGAGCACTCAACATTTCTCCATTGTCAACCCTTCAAAATCTCGCATTCTCATGCAGGTGGAGAAGAGCAATGGATATAAATTGAGTTAGCGTGGAGATCGGTTTGCATTTGTGCTTCTTATTGTGATTTCTATGTTGTTTCGTACTCTATTGTGCTTGATAGGATCTAATTAGATTATTGTTTTCATTATACTAAATCTGTTGATTTTTCCCCTATCTACATTTGGTGAACCTGACATTCTAACCCTTATTCTTGTGAGTTTTTGTGTGTTTTATTTTGCAGGTCAAGGAGTTTTCACATCCTTTGTTTCCTTTGTTCTCATAAGCTTTTCCAAAACTACAACGATCATTTGAAATATTCCCGGTTAAGCCAAAAATTATTCGAGCCTAGGAATACACCTATTATAAACCTTTCTCTAGAGAGCAAGGCTCAACTTCATCCCTTTGGCATTGGTTTGTATTTTGTAATTCATGCATTGACTCCTTCCATTCCCATGTTTTGTGTTTTCCTCCTCTGTTTGTGTTTTTCTTCTCTTTCTACCTTTTTTTTGCGTTGTCTAAAATGGTGTGATCATCCAACAATAAAATCTTGATTTCCATTTGCCTTCTACATTTTCATTTGAGTATTTGGATGCAATTTTTCATAGAAAATCTCAAATTCACAGCAAATTTGGCGATCAAAGGTGTGCACTATTAGTACAAGCTTTCGAATCATTTGCCTGGTCAAGGTACGCATTAGGCTAGTGGTAAGCATATTGCAGGTGGTACAATGGATGGCATAGACATCCATCAGCCGCTCAAATTTGCTCCACTACTCATCAACATTTATTCCTTGCATCGGTGGTATGCAACTTCCTTATCGATAGTATGAGATGATTTACTCATAGTTTATTAAACCCTTGTTTTTAAAGAGCTTGCATCATCCAACTTGGCCCATTCACCCATCATATTCCATATATTCGGTGTATATTTTCTATAGTCCCGTCTACTCACATTGGCGTCAACCAGTCCTTGTGCATCTCTTTCAGTATAATTGGTCTGAGCACATTTACTTTGGATTTTTATTTTATCCTTTGGCAATTATTTTGTCCATCCTCTGTACTTCCATCTATGTAGGCGCAAAGTATTCCTTACATTTTCCACTGTCATATTCCTCACATGTGTCATAGCTTTCATCGTTGGCTCCCACATTATTCCCATTCTGTTTTCCTTGTGCCCATTCCCTCATCTCTAATGCTAAGCACATATGTCACATAGATATTTTGTTGTTTAATCTCCCTGTCAGTGGCACATTTAGAATCCCTTCAGCATTGTCTTTTCAAATCATCAATCGCTCGGTCCTTCCCTCATCAGCATTGTATGATCTAATCCACATCACTGATTAGCTCATTGCTTGGTATGGAGATTTATTGATTCGCTCAGGCAGCGTCACTTCAACATTTAATCAGAGATCATTATACTAAATCTACTAATCTTTCCCCTATCTAAATCAATACTTCCTAGACAACTATTAGCATCATCAAAAGCATTAAGGGTTTCACAAGTATCAAAATCGGTCTCAACAAAAAGAAAATATCAATTGCATTGCATTATGTCAGTTGCGTCACAAATGTTCGAATGCATTTCAAAAATCCTCAAATGCATTGCAACATGATAGTTGCATCGATCGACTGCCCAAATGCATCGTATTAAGGCAATTACATCACAAATTTTGGCAATTGTGATGCAATATGGCGAATGCATTGTTTAAACATGCAATTGTGTTACAAATTGACAATTACGGCATTCCAAGCCTCACATGCAACTCAATTAAGCGAATGTGTCATAGTTTTTATCAAATGTGTTGCAACGCCTCACCCAACTTGAAATTAGTTTGTCATTTGCGTCGCGATGCATCAAATGCATCGAATACGCAGGCGATTGTGGCTTACGTGAACACAGTTGCATCGCAACGCAGTTGTTATCTACTCTAGAAACTTAAAAATGGCATGCAAAATGAAAAAATTACAAAGTGGGACATGGGTACTTACCGCTAGCTCTGAGCCCTCTGGCCCTCTGAATGTCCATACAATCTTGCCGCGATGCTATGTCACTAGAATCACCATCCTTGTTGTGCTGCTTTTCACTCTGGGCTCTCAAAATTTGCAAGGTAAAAAGTGGAAATGAATTGACTTTTACCCCTTTGTCAACCTATTTATAAAGCCAAAATGACATTTCTCAAACAAGGTCATTACTGGAGGCTCATTTGACCACCTTTGACTTCTTCATTGGTTGCTTTAAACATTTCAAAATTCGAAACCAACAGCGCCATTGTTTTTCTAGTCATCAAATTGATTTATCGGGACCCTTTACAAATTTTTCTGTTGCCAACCCAAAATTTGAAAAATTTCCCGAGGGGGAAATGATACTCTGTACCTTCATTGGGGCATATTTTTGACTTATTTTCTTTGTCACAATGTGACATGCTACATTATGACAAAGAGGGGCAAAATGTAGACACCTAAAAATGACCTAGACTGCAAGCTTCATTTTTACCACTTTCATCCTAGCATAATTATGACATTTAATTATGTCCTTGGTCCACATTCGACTATTGATTAAATAATTCATAATTATTTAATTAATTCATGTCCTTTTATTCTCCATGATTGTTAAATAAATAAATTCTATTTATTTATTAAATATGTCACTAATTCTCTAAGTCTCCCTATAATTAAATAAATTTCTAAATTTGTTTAATTACCCTTCATCATATATTTCTTCCTGATTATTAAATAAATAAATTTTATTTATTTATTTAATATGTCACTAATTGTCTTAATTAAATAAATTGATTAATTTATTTGATTAATTAATATTATCTGCTAAATTAAATAATTATCTTTAATTATTTAATTGTCAAAATTAATATTCCTCTCATTTTAAATAAATTAAAATATTTAAAATGTCATCACTTTCTTAATTGTCAGTCCATTTTGGTAAATAATCTGAAAAAGATTATTTATTGTCTCATAAAATCCATAATTTGAATTAATATAATTCAAATTGGTAACTAATCTTCCAAAAATAAAGTAATCAGGCAGATTCTTGATTTTCCAGATCTGATCTTCCATCCAACTCTTATCTTCTTGATTTTTTTGAATCTCACAAATCAGGCAGTCTTTATCTTCTTGATTTTTGAAAATCTTTATTTTCTAATTAATTTATCTCATTTATTTTCCACCGTCGATCCAATTATCTGAGATATTATCTTGACTATTCAATTAATGAATTTTCCCTAACCCTAATTAGGGATTCTCAGATTTAATCTGGACCTTTCATTTTGGGTTTTCGTCATGAATTAATCTCACCCATCCATTCAAAATGGAATTTTCTATAAAATGCCATTCTCCTCTCACTTTTCGATTACACAGACACACACACAAGTAGACATATTATAGGCATATTACATTCTTATACTTACACACTCATACTTTCATAGCAATTCTTATTTTTAGTTGATTAAGTCTTAGCATTGTTTAGGCATAGACATTGGCAAGCATAGTCATAGGCATAGACATTTAGACATTGCATAAATCCTTCAAAGCTTGTTGTAGGACTTAGACATTTGCAGATTACTTGCACAACGGATCTGAGGGCAACACATCATCCAGCAAGTAAGAAGGTACTATGAAGGTAATCATGGAAGTTTCGAGAAACAGGTATAACTATTTTAGTATTTGATTTCCTTTGTAGTTGATAGATCTTTGAGTTTCATTGTCTTTATTGATTTATTGCTAACACTCCTAATCAAACCTAAAAGAAATCCTTAGTTACACAACCTAGAATGGAGATTTCAAACTATACTAGTAACCTAAATCCTGAAGAGTTGATTGATTAGATAAATGACATTGAAGAATATTTTGAATATGAATAAATTGAAGATCTGGAGAGAGTGAGATTTGCAAAGACTAAATTGAAAGGACATACTACAATATGGTGAAAGGAATTTCAATTGGAGAGAAATAGAAAAGGTAATGAAAATATTGTGAAATGAGATAGAATGGTGAAAAAATTGAAGAGATAGTTTATTCCCGTGGACTATGAGTTGGAGCTACTAAAGAGATTGCAAAACTTGAGATAGAAGGAAAAGACTGTGAAGGAATACAATAAGAAATTTCATAAGACCATTATCAGGACTGGACATAGTGAATCAAGTAAGGAGAAAGTGGCCAGATATATCAATGGGCCAAGGATGAATATTCAGGAAGAGTTGAGTCTGGTAAGTGTGAATTCAGTAGAGGAAGCATATTAGTTTGCATTAATGGTGGTGGAAAAGCTAAAAAAAAGACATGAACAAAGATAGAGAGGAAGAGGAGGTAGATTTCAGAAAGGAAGGTCACATTTCGAAGTGGTAAACCATATGCAGAGCAAAAGAAGGACAGAGATTCATACCACAAGGAAGAGAGGGATTCCAATTTATACCATAAAGGGAGAGATGGTAGAAATTCTTATTGCTACAATAGAGGAGGCTAAAATTCTTACCTCAATGATGTATATCAGAGAGATGAGAAAGGATATGACAAGAGAACTTTCAGAGGAACCTATTTTAAGTGCAGAGGAGAGGACCCTAGAGCATTTGAGTGTCGCCAAGAAAGTAAGAAAATTGAAAATCATGCAAGAACTAGATATGTGGAGGAAGAACCAGTGGAATCATCGAGTTTCGAAGGAGGTCCTGAGAAGGGAGAACCATTATTCATGAGGAGAGCATTGTTCCAGGAGAAAGAAGTGCCTAAGGAAGCATCGTAGAGGAAAATTTTGTTCCAGACTAGATGCAAAGTATGAGGTAAGTGTTGCAAAGTTATCATTGATAGTGGTAGCACAGATAACCTAGTTTCTAAGGAAATGATGAAAAAGCTAAATTTGGAAAGAAGAAAACATCTGAATCCTTATAGGATAGCCTGGATTCAAGATGAGCACAAGATACTTGTAAGTGAGAAATATCTAGTAAAATTTTGTTTAGGGTCATATCATGATAAAGTACTATGTGATATTACACTGATGGATTCATGTCATATGTTTTTGGGTAGACTTTGGAAGTATGATAAGAAAGATATACATGATGGGAGAAAGAATACCTATACCATAATGTCCAATGGAAAGAGAATCACCATGGCACCTCTAGAAGATGAACCTGAAAGTGAAGTATGTGGTACAACTAGAATCAATGTGGTAGATGGAAGCAAATTTTTGGCTAGATTAAGACATGAAAACCTGTGTTTTTCTTCGATTCCAAGGAAGTGCAGATTCCTATATGTAGAGATAATCAAAAGAGAAGAAGAATCACTAGAGAAGGAAGTCACTAAACTATTGATAGAGTACCAAGATCTTGTATTAGAGAATCTGCCTAATGGATTACCACGAACTCAAAGTATTGGTCATCATATAGATATTATTCTAGGAGCTAGTTTTCCAAAGAATGCTACACACCAAATGACACCAATAGAGAATGCAGAGCTAAAAAAAGATACAGGAATTGCTGAAGAAATGATTAATCAGAGAAAGTATGAGCCCATGTGTGGTACCAACTGTACTTGCACCTAATAAATATGGAGAATGGAGGATGTGTATAGATTCAAGAGCCATCAATGAGATCACCATGAAGTATAGATTTGCATTTCCTAGGATGAATGACATCATGGATAGTTTGAGTGGAGCAAAGTAATTCACCAAGATAGACCTAAAGAGTGGATACCATTAGATCAGGATCAAAGAGGGAGATGAATGGAAGAATTCTTTCAAGACTAATGAGGGGTTGTATGAATGGTCGGTCATTCCATTTGGACTAACTAATGAACCTAGTACATTTATGAGGCTAATGAATGAAGTCTTGAAGAAATTCTTGGGAAAGTTTGTCATTTTTTATCTAGATTATATTATGATTTTTAGTAAGACTAAGGAAGAACATTTGGAGCACATCAAACAAGTATTTTAGAGACTAAGAGAAGAGAAGTTTTTGATAAACATCAAGAAGTGTAGTTTCATGATGGAAGAACTAGTATATTTGGGGTTTGTGATATTTGCAGAAGGATTGAAGATGGACCCTGAGAAGGTTAGAGCAATAGTTGAATAGCCTACACCTATGAATGTTGGAGAGGTAAGATCATTTCATGGACTAGAAACTTTTTATCAGAGGTTCATCAAAAATGTTAGTAGTATTTGCACACTTATTACATTAATTTTGTGGAGGCATGGAAGACTTGCAAGGAACCTATAGAGACAGATAGAATCAAATGGTTGGATTATTTCATCTAGGAAGGTATGTTAGTCAAGAACAACTAATTATCTATCCCTAGAATTTTAATGAGAGAGAATTTTATCAAGGAAAAGCATTATGGAGGATTAGCAAGGTATATTGGAATTGATAAGACCGTAGCATTGGTGAGTGAGAAGATTTTTTGGCCAAAGTTGTATAAGGATGTCAAGAAATATGTTCAAAGTTGTAGGATTTGTCAAGTTGCAAAAGGAAACAATTAGAACACTGGAATGTATACACCATTGATAGTACCGGAGAGACCATCGGAAAAAAATAGCATGGATTTTTTGTTGGGATTACTTAAGACACTGAGAGGATTTGATTCTATATTTGTGGTTGTGGTTAGATTTTATAAGATGGCACATTTCATACCTTGTAAGAAAACCAATGATGTAGTACATGTTGTAGACCTATTTTTTAAGGAGATTGTGAGATTACATGGACTACCAAAGAGTATAGTATCATATGGAGACACTAGATTCATTGGATATTTCTGGAAAACATTGTGGAAGAAGATGAAGATAGATTTGAAGTATAGTTCAAAATTTTACCCACAGACAGATGGACAAACATAAGTGGTAAATAGGAGTTTGGGGAACTTATTGAGGTGTTTGAAAAAAGGTAAAGTAGGAAATTGAGACTGAATACTACCGCAAGCAGAATTTGCATACAACAATTCAATAAACCAAAGCATAGGGAAGACACCATTTGAATTGTGACAGGACAACAACCTATAGGAGTAGTATAATTAAGAGATATTAGTAAGGAGACTAAAAGGAGTACAAAGGAAGAATAGTTTGCAAGATTCATGGAAACAATGCATATGCAAGTTAGGGAGCATCTAGAGAAGATGAATAATACATACAAGGAGAAAGTAGATAAGAAGAGAAGACATAAGGAGTTTGCAATAGGAGAGGAGGTAATGGTATATCTGACAAAGAGATATTTCCAGTTGGGACATATAATAAGTTGAAGATGAAGAAGTTTGGACCTTGTAAGATCATCGGGAAGTTTGATTCTAGAAATTCATATGAAGTGGAACTATCGGAGGAATTTGGAATATCACCTATATTCAACATTGTAGACCTATACAAGTATCATGAAGGAGAGTCACTGGAGGAAAAAAATTTGTTTTCTAGACTAGATAGCACATCATCTAGAGGAAATTAAGGAAATTTTAGATAGCAAAGTTGGATGAAGTACCAGAGGAAGGAAATACAAGGAATATCTAGTCAGATGGAAAGGAAGATTGGAGGAAGATTCATCATGGATTTCTTAACCTAAGGTGGACTACATTGGTTTTCCTCTAGTCCCAAGAAAGTGAGAGGTTCACTTTTCTTCAACCTTGGGCATCTAATGAAGGAGCGTCCTAGGTTTCAAGCAATCTTGGATCAACCAAATATATTTGCATTCATGTTTTCTTGCATTTCAGTAGTTAACTATTAGGACCTAGTCTCAGTATTTCATACCACATTATACCGCATTGTAACATCAAAGCTCATGAAGAAGGATATATGATCTTCATTGCAACATCTACATCATATCCAGAATTCAAGTGTTTTGGAGATCCCAATATGAAGATATTGCTAACAAAATATTAGTTGTAATTAGACAGAGAGCATTAACTAACCAGTCTTGGATTTTCAAGTGTCCAGACCTATCCCATGACTTGTAGGGCTCAAGAAACCATTTCATAAGGATGCACATTCATCGAGGAACCCTTTTTTCAATCCACATCATGTTTTTCCAAGTATCAAAGGAGAATCATATGTTTTGGATGACCTTCACACATTTCATCAACTTTGGGGTTTGAGACCTCTTGAGGCTGACGTGGACCTTTTTTGGAGTTGGGAAATGATATATATATAAGCATTGTGTATTTGCATTAGGTAGTAGGGATAGAAAGTGATAGGGTGAAAAAGAATTAGGGAGGTATAGGAGATAAGGGTTTTGACCTACATTTTATTTTTGGGCTTAGCACCATATCATTCTATAATTTGTAAGCCAGAAGGTAGGAAATGTTTCCTGTGAATAATTGATCATTATCTATATATCCATGTGGGATTGTTATTTCAATTCTTTGAGCTTTTGTTGCGTTTACTTTTGCTGCAAGGTTGTATAATCTTATTCTTGCACCCTCCATCCTTAACTACACCATTTTTTCTATAATAGGATAGCAGCAATAGTGTGGAATGATGCAAAAGAAAACAACTGAAAAGGCTTAGTGAAATCAGGTGACTTGAGCACCAGTGCAATTTTGATAGCCTTCTTGATGTTATTGAATGATTTAACAGGATCATCACCCCATTCAATTTTTTATTTCTTTCACAACATTTTGGAGATGGATCTTGTAGTTTCAACAAAGTTTGTAACAAATCTTTTGAAAAAAATAATTTGGCCAAAGAATGACTAGATCCCCTTCACTGACTTAGGAATTGGGATTTTATCAACTATTGCAAATATTTTTGGATCAATTTTTATCCCATCCTTTGAAACTCTATTCCCCAACAATTTCCTTCTATAACCCCAAAAGTACATTTCTTAGGGTTCAGTGAAATACCATATTCCAAATCTCTTATGAATATCTTTTCTAGGTGCATGCAATGCTCCTCCTCCTTGGAATATGCTATGAGGTCATCCTAATATATAGCCATGAAAACATCTATGAAATTTTAAAAGGAAACATCCATGGCCCTCTGAAATGTAGCTACAACATTTGTTAGGACAAAAGGCATTCTAACATAGATATATGTTCCCCATGGTGTAGTCAAAGCAGCCTTACATTGCTCATACTCTTTTACCTTTACCTAATTGTATAAAAAAAACCCATCCATCATAAATAAAAGCTCACAACCAATAACCTAATGTAACATTACCTCCATATTAGGCAACAAGTAGTTATCCTTCAATGAAGATATATTCAAATTTCTAAAGTCAACACATAATCTTATATCTCCATTCTTTCTTCTTACTAGTACAAAATTTGATACCCAAGTGGAATGTTTGATAGGCTTTATGATTCCACCATCTCTTAGCTTCATGAGCTCCTACTACATCTTATGTTCCAATGTAGGATTTATTGGCCTTTGCTTCTTCCTAAAAGGTTTTGCACTTGGCTTTAGATGAATCTCATGTTGGAACAAATCTTCTCTATAAGCCTTTAAGTCATAATATGATCATGAAAATACATGTTTATATTTCCTTAGCAAAGTGATCAGCATAGCTCTAACCCCAGGTTGAACCTTTTACCAATATACACCTTCTTGGGTGCAATCTATGTCCCCAAATTGATCTCCTCAAGGTCTTTATCTTGTGTATAATTCAGCTTCATATTGCATTTGTGTGAGTTATCAAAAAATATTTCTAGGGCTACCAATCCTTTTGGGATTTTATTGGTATTGAGCTGAATAACCTCCTTACCAAAAATGGTGTCCTTTCCATCCACTTTCTCCATAAAATTCTAGAAATCAATTTCTTTACTGTGATACTCATCCACATAATGCAAGAACATCAACAATTCCTTATCATCATTGAATAATTTAAAACTTTGAACATTATCTAGAATAGAAAGCCTCATCTCAGTCTCAACCTTTGATATTCTAGAGTAGGTAATATCATTTGGTCTCAAGGAAATATTGGCAAGGAATTCTATTGTCACATTCTTTTCCCTTTCTACCCATTCAATGGAAAATTATTCAAACATTTCAACATAGTGCCAAACAACATTCCTATATTGCTTTATAATTTTATTTTTAGACTTATACTTTTCTCTTATTTGGGAAACAATTAATTCAGAATCACCTAAGACTCTAAGCATTTTAATTTCATGCTTGACAAGAACTTTAAATCCAAGGAGTAAAGCCTCATATTCAACAACATTATTTGTACATTCAAATTTGAGTGAAAATGAGTATCTATAAGACTTACCTCCTGGTGACATGAGAATCACCCCTACTCTTGATACTTCTTTTGAGAAGGCTCCATCAAAATTCATGGCCCAAATACCATCTAACTATACCTCCTCCTTTATCTCATCAATTATTTGTGTGTCCTTGACCCTCACTAGTTCTATATCAACAACTTTAAAGTCACCCACATCTATGTCAAAAAAATGCACATCCACATGTGGATAAATATCCTCAATTATATGTGGAGCCATCTTCTCTCTAATTAGCATGACATCCCTACCACTCATAGGTATGGAAGCATAAAAAAGGTCCAATTTCATGCTTCATCCAACTATTGTTTCCCACCCCCTTGATAGGAGCATTCCATATTGAGCAAGAATATCAACAAAAGTTACACTCATAGCATAATCCTTCTTAGGAAAGGCATCCAACTTGAAAGGACCCTCATTCACAACTCCAACCACATGGGCATCCCTTGAATCCATAGTAAAACACTTACCATATGTATGACTTGCATGCAACCCAAGATCCTTCGTGATTTCCAAAGGCATGATATTGGTAGAAGCACTAGAATCTATCATGCAGTTTCTGATCAACTTGTCATTCACTTGCAAGGTTACATAAAATGGGTCTCTATAGCTGGGGTTAGCATTTAAAGTGGTGCCTATGAATACTTCAACCAACTCAATATGAATTATTTCAGGTTTAACATCCTTCACCCCTTCCTTTTCCCTTTCACCAGGGACATTCATCTCTTCCTTATCACTAACAGCAGATGTACCAACAATAAGGGCTAATGCCTTTTCCTTGTGTTCCTCTATTCTCATTGTTTCTAAAAAAGGCACTGTTACTTTGCTTTGTGATAAGATCTAATTCATGTCAACAACATTTTGTTTTGGAATATCAAAGCTTGATATATCCTTTTCTTTCTCTTTTATTTGCTTGCATTCAGATTTATTTTTCTGAGCCATAATAGTTCCTTTGTTCCCTTGATCATCCTTTTCCTTTTTCAAATTTTCTTTAACAGAGGAATCCTTAGCTTTATTTTTAGGATCCTTAACCTCCTTTCCTTTTATGTTCCTATTCTTTTTAGAATTCTTCCCCTTTACATCACCATCTCCTTCTTTTATAAAGAGGCTACCCAGATTACCTTGGTCTTTGTTGACTATCTTGTTCCTCAGATTGTAAGAACTTCTAGCCTCTACAATAGCATTATTAGTTAATAACCTAATTTCTTCATCTGAAGGCCTCCTTCACCTCACATTTTCTCTTGATTCTAAATTTTTTAACCTAGCAGTATCATCATTTTCATTATTATTAAAAACTTGTTGATGATAAGAATGAGCCTCCTACCTTCTGATGTGAATATCCTCATCTAAGCATCCCTCCTCATCAACATTTATATCCAATCCAAATAGCATTTTAGCACCATGATATTCCCTTTTTGATTCATCACAATCATTATATGATTCACAATTATCCTCTAAGGATTGAGCAACCCTACATTGTAAAGGAGAATGTAGAAACTAACAAGGGTCACACTAGGGAGCATCATCCACAAAGTTTGTATTACTTATTTTCAAAGAATTAGGAGTCTCATTGTTCTGCAAATTTTTGTGATTTCTTTGAATAGGCCTACCATTATGCCAATTGGTATTATATGGTTGGTCTGAAAGTTTAGGCCTTCTCTCTTGTCCTTGATAAATTGGTTTATTATGATATAAACCTATGTCATTTCTTGTTACTTTGTAGGTTGATTCCTCAATGGCAGTAATCATTTTATCCATTTTTCCCCATCATCTTTCTTTCCACTTAGGTGCCCCTTAGGGTTCTTGAGAAGTTTGGCATCTTCTCTCCTTCCTATTTTACCCAAAGCTCTTCTATTGCTCTCAATGTGGATTGTAATCTTGTATGCATCTCTTAAGGCTTGAGTATTCCTATCTCTAAGATGGTAAACCATTTTAGAATCAAAGGAATTGAGATATGTAACCAAAAAAACATCTTCATTCAGTCTTAAATGTGCTAGGAGCCTAGACATAGTCTTTTGTAATCTAATATTAAATTCTGATATCATTTCATATTGACCTTTAGCAATGTTATTGAATTCATTCAACATGAATATTGGGTCTAATTTTTCACCATACTGCTCTCTAAAAACCCTCTAAAATTCTTTCCAAGATCCAACGCTAGCCTCTAAAAGGATCCTATACCAATCTCTTGCATCAACAGTTAAAGACTGCATGAATAGCTTCATAATCACATCTTCATGCTCCACTTCAAAATCTCCTAATAAGTTCATGAAAACACCCAAGTTTTCTTCACCTATCATGGCGTCACTTCTAGAGAATAGAGAAATTCATTGCCTTGCTTCATTGGGAACTTGATTTGGGAATCTAAGGATGCCCACAAAATAAAGTTGTTTATATGTATCCATCTGTAGGGGTCTTCTTCCAGGAACATTACCCCCTCCAAAGTGTTGATAACCTACCTAGCCTTGAGGAATATTTTGTTGTATATATGGTTGTTGTGGTATGGGAACATATTGGTTTCCCACATAAGGTGGAACACTCCCCTGCACTTGAGGACCACCTTGAAACTATCCTTGAAAGCCTAGTATAAAATTTCCAACCCCTATATTTTGTCCCACAAATGGTGGCTAGGACACACTTCCAACATTTGTATTGGGTTGAAAGTACTGAACTTGTGTGGAGCTTATCTAAGGGCCCACTAAAACACTAGAACTCATGGGAGTAGAACTCATTCCTGGATTAGTTTGGGAATTAGAAGGGCTTGCAACTCTGGATGAAGTATTTCTTATATAGGTAGTACTAGTCACATTTTGTGAAGTAGACATAAGATTGGAATAGTCACTAGTTTTATTTCTATTCCCTATTTTTTGTATTATTCCATTTTAAAAATGTGTATGCTCCATTGAATTTTTCTAATATCAAAGCTAATTTTGAAAGCTATTTCTTGATAAGAAATCTTATATAGTTGATTATTTCTTCCTATTGAAGAATCCAATTTGTTGTGCTAGATTTGGGTGCATATTGACACTGTTCAATGATAAATGATCTCTTGTTTCTTTAAACTCATGCATCATTCTATGCCTAGCCATGAAGTAATCTAGTGAATTATAGAGTGTTTTTTCTTTGGTTCCAGTTTATTTCATAGTGCATGCATGGATAATAGCTGGGAGACCTTTAATTTGAATATTTTATATTCTTTTCTTTAGTTAGATGTTAAATATTTCTTGTAAATGCTTTGAGATGTTTGAATTCATGAAATATTCTTGCAAATCTTTTGTATTCATGAAGTTGTGCACCAATACACATTAACTTCTCTATATCTTTATGACACTCTATTTTCTATAACTGCACTTAGACGTAAATACTAGAGACCCCTCATGATTAACAAAAACATTACACAATGAAACTTGAGTGAACTTAGTGTGTCAAGAGCTTGCATTTCTAAACCTTGGGATAGCTAAGATCACCTTTAGCCAAAATTTTTTAGTGATTCTTTCAAGAAAGATAGGTTCTTCTATTCATTTTAGAAAAGATTTATTTTCTTGTTGATGTGTGTAACATACACATCAATAGAATTGGTGCTAGAAGGAGTGCCTTCACATGCTATATCTGATAAAGAGTTGTAAAGATTCAATATGAGATTGTAGATCTCCTCTTAAATAAAAATAAATAATTTTTTAAAAAAATTGTCAATAAATTTTTTCTAGTTGAAATGATGAATTAGAAATGTACTATGCTTTATTATGGGAAGAAATCTGAAGTTAAAATTCCTATTTTTCAAGGAATTTTAGACAATAATCTTTATCCTCAGTGTTTTCCTAATTTTTCTTCATTTGACAAGTACGAAAGACACAATACAACATATCATGGTGAAATTAGTTGCATAACTTTCCTGATAAGATCATATTTGGCTTCGAAAAATCTAATTCCTTTTTTTTAAGTGTATAGGTGTGAAGATCCTCATGGAAAAGAAAGAAACTAGAAACCAACAATTCATGAGCAAAAAAAAATGTTCTATATAGTTAGAATAGAACTATGAATTTGGTTAGAGTTGAAGGATTAGAAAATAATTTTCAACTAAAAGATTCTAAAATTAGTTCTAAGTATAAAAATGTTACAAATCATTTCTTTAAATTAGCTGACATGAATTAGTATGTAAATCAAGGAAAATAAAAGTTAGATCAACTTAAATGTGCAATCACTAAAAATAATTCTAAAACAACAACCGCAAGAAACATAACACATAGGATAGATGAAATATTTTTTGATTTTACTAACATAAATTATCAATTGCATAAATTTTGTAGCTATGTAGGACAAGATACTTTATCAATGTGTTGGAGAAAATTATTTGTAGATCAAATGATGATAATAGAAAATACAAAAGGTTATGTTGTTATGCATGATCAAACACGAGCACAAAGCCATGAAGATGCTGAAATAGGGAAGTTGAATTTATTGTCAAGTTCAACTAATATTTCACCTTGGAAATCATATGAATTAATTGTAAAGGATTCATGTGCATCTTATATTTCTTGATGTGGGAGCATCCAATAGTGTATAGAAATCTTGTATCACCCAAAAAATTGTTTTCTTTACTTTCTTTAGTTTTTTGAGTCCCATGATGGAACTTAAGGGGTGCAACACAGTTAGGAGTCAAAAATAGTGAAAAACGGTCACTTACTATTTTTAGTAAATCGGCCTAAATGAGCTTGTGTGGACCTAAAAATTTACCCCAAGGAGTAGAACTGGAAAAAAAATTTGCTCATGAAAGAATTGTCTCAATACCCTCCATAGTTTGGGAGATATTAAAGTTTATTTCCTGGGAAATTTCTCCAATGTAGCTTCAAATTTAGATATGAAGACTTTAGAGGCCCCAAAATAGCTCAAAAAGTTGATGAACCTGTAGTGTAGCAAAATACATACCCTTGCATTTTTACACTTGTTTGCGCCCGCCTTGCTTTATTTATCCCTATTTATGTCTTAATTGGTCCTATTTTGCATCTGCAAGCCCAATGGACTATATCTTTTTATGGCTAATCCTGACATACTTCAAAGGGTGAATGATAATTCAATGATTTTGTTTGAGTGTCCCTAATTTTTGGGTTGCGACTAAGATTCCACCTAGGGCATCTTTGTCCCCCAAAGCTCTTGGGACCATAATTTTGAAAGCACCTAAATAGGTCCCCTTTTGGATTATGTGCCCTGAGTTTCATGCCTCAAGACTAAGATGCCACCTAGGGTGTCTTAGTCCCCCTTGAGGTATTTTCAAGATGTAATTTCAAATTCTAGCAGGATTTATCCTCCTTTAATTAATGAATTAATATGTCGGCTTGGTGTGGTGTAATTTTAGGATATCAAGCATATATAAGTATAACTACAAGGTTCCTTTCTCCCATTTTCATATCTAAGCAATCAAGACTTTTGTGAGAGAATTTCTAATTGCAAATTAGAGTCCACTAGAGCATTCAAGAGCAATTCATCAAGCATTTGGAGTCTTCATCAAGATTCAAGCATCATATCAAGGATTTTTTTGCATCATGTTTGTTGTTGTGCTAACATTTGTGATGTAGGGTTTATGATTCAAGCAAGTGTTTCATTCAAGATCAACATCATTCAAGCAAGAGTAAAGAACCACATCCATTGTAGCCATTTCAAGCATATTTGCAACACTTTATAACAAGAGTTTGGTGAGTTGTAACATTTCATGTTGTTCATTCATCATTTCCCTCCATCATTCTATTTCATTTCAAGCTTTAATTACCAACAAGGGGTTTGACCAAGGAAAACCCCCATTCACTAACAATCAATAATTTTTTCTCCTCTTGCATGTTTGTGATTATAGATTTAGGTTGAAGACTTGAAGATCATTTGAAGTGAAAAGTTTCAAAGTTGCATTGCAAAGTTGTCATCTTCATGGAAACTCACCTACAGACCAAATCCAAAAGTTTCAAAACCTATGATCAGAGAAGAAGGAAGTCTTTACATCAAGCCTTGGGACCACATTTAGAGATTCCCAAAATTCTAGACAAGACTAAGTCACCACCTAGGGTGTCTTAGTCCTCCTAGTGGAATTTTTCATAAATTCTTCCCAATCCCATTTTGACATCTGAAGATTCCACATATGCCCCAAAAAATAGAAACGAGACTAAGACAATAGTAAGGGCATCTTTGTCCTCCATAGCATATTTTGATAGCTTCTTTGCATTTCCAAAATTCTCATTACATTTCCATACTTCCCAGGTACACATATCCTAACTTGTTATTACATAATTTCATCGTTTTCATGCTTCATTTAGCTTGCATTTTTTTTGTGGTGAACCCCTAAAAGCTTAAAGAACCCCCTTCCTAGGTCTTCCTTGTTGAGAATTGGCTCACCTTGTGAGGTTGATAGTCAATCCAATTAGGACTCATAGGACATTATTGAGTGGCCAACATAAAATAGGAGTGGGTCTTGTCCACCCATTTCTCATTTTCCCCTTTGGTTCAAGACCAACCTACAATGGGTTTGCAAGTTGTATATCTCTTTGAGAGCTTTCCAATGGTATGAAATAATATAAAATCAGACACCTAGATCAAAAGTTACGGCCCTACAAATTTTCCCCTCAAAAATGTGAATTTCATTAAAATTTCTTCCTAGGCCAGAAATCAAACAATGAGACTTTTGGCACCAAAACAAAAGGGAAAGTTGAAATTTCTAGAACATTATAGGGTTTTTATTGGGGTAAAATAAAAAGGGTTAAGTGGGGGTTGTAGAAGGTGGCTCCATTAGTGTAGATTGTGGCTCTAAATAATATATTTTGTTTTCAAAGTTGATTTTGTTGTAAGGAATCAAGCCCATGAGGTTGTAGCATGTAATTTTTGAATATGTAATTAAATTTTTTGAAAATAATTGAAAGTGGGTTATTTTTCTATTTCACATCTTCTATGTTGGTATCTATTGTTATGATTTGCATGGTTTCAGGTAGTTTGGCCCTCATCATTTCTTATTTTGAAGATGAAAATTGATACACAATTAACATTTATGTGCAAGAAATTAAAGAAGACATCATTATGTTTCTAGAAGTAAAAACTCACATGAATGTGCAAGATGCAAATTGCAAGCATATAGTAGAAAAGATAACTAAAGAAGAATTAAAAGAAGATGATGAAGATAATACCAAATATGCAGATTTATCTCAACAAACAGATGACAAATCTTTATCTTTATTGCACAATAATTTTGAATATGATAAATTCCATGTGTTTTATGATGGGAATGATGAATTTAATGTTCATACTGGATTATTTTCTTCTCATTTTAATTGTGAATTTGATGTAGGATACATCCAACAAAATAGTGAGTCAAAGTGTGATTTGGTCATAGAAGATGCTAAATTAGAGAGCTACACATTTATTTTTGAATATGAACATCAAACATCTCTAATTAAACATGAAGTATATCAGGTTGTTTCTTTTCTTTCTTTCATGAAATTTGAAGTTTATTATTTTGATTATGGAAATTCTAAAAACACAACTTGTAAATGGATCAACCATGGGGATGATGAATTACCTTAGCTACTAATAGTTAGGGATTGTTGCACTGAATATGAGAATTGTAGGACCAAAAAAAAATTTTAGAATACAAAGATAAATTTTCCAGACTAATAACCATAACTATTGCCTTAATTCTCTTACACACTTTGTCTAAATATGTAAATATGCGTATAAATATGTACTTTTAAAATTCATGCTCATCTAGATAATTCTCTTGCATATAATTAGGTTAGTAAGTTTTGTTTAATCTTTTCCTTCTTTCTTGCTTTAGGTTTTCATTTTTTTTTAATTTTATTTTGTTAAAACATAATGTTATTAGGGGTCATACCCTTATAACATTTATGTATTGTTCTAATATAAGGTTATAAAACCTTTATATTAAATGCTTATTAAGCATATCCCATTTGAAATAATTTAGTCTAAATAATTAGATTATTGATTATTTATGAATGGGGGTTGTTGAATATGTGTGACTAATACCCTTTCAAGTATTATGTCACCCTTCCTCCTATATTTAGGGAGGTTCTCTCTCATTTGAGAGAAGTGGAATTTGGAGACTATATTTTGAACTATATCACTATGCACATGATGTATTATTGGCCATGTAGAAGTATGGAGAAGTTTTCCCTAGGTTTGGTCTATGTTATAATAGACTATTACATTGTAAGTGTTTTAATAAAATGATGCTTTATGGGGTTTTTTAACCGAAAGGGTTTCCCCATGTATATCTTGTGTAATGTGTAAAATCTATCTTTGTATTATTATCATTTTATTTATTTTATATCTTGTTTATAGTGATTAGTATCCTAAGATCCTAAATTCTAACATATTTTCCTCAAGTTTTAGGTTAGTTTCTTTTGTTTTATGTTTCTAGTGTAGACACTAAAAATTGTCCTAAGGCTTGTGACTCTTATTTTCTCTATTATTTCTCCTTTCGTTCTTCATAGTTAAATAATTTTAATTATTTAATTAATTCATTTCTATCTTTATTTCTTCCTAATTAGTTAAATAAATTTTATTTATTTAATTACAACACTAATTAAGTCTTCTTTCTAAAATTAAATAAATTCTTATTTATTTAATTTTTATCCACTTTCCACTATAATTAAATAATTATTTTAATTATTTAATTATTCATTAGCCTTTTCTCTCCTAAATTAAATAAATTTTATTTATTTAATTTGGTCCACTCTTGAATTTTGAATTAAATCATTATTTAATTCAAATTGATTCCTTTTGTCACATTCCTCTATAATTAAATAATTATTTTAACTATTTAATTATTCATTGGCCACCTAAATTTAATATTTTTTATTATTTAATTTCTCCTATCACCTCTTTATCCATGCTAATCTTATCTTCCACATCAAATCTTATCTCTTGACATCCCATTTAATTGTAGCCCTTGATTGAACTACTTCATAATTCAATCTAAACCCTTCATCTTATCATTTTCCCTAATTTTTCCCTAACCCTAGTCCATACCTCAACTTTCAATCCTAGCCATTGATTAAGACACATATTGGCATCCAATCTCAACCATTCACTCAAATTTTTCTTTTCTATAGAATACCTTACCCTTGTCATTTTCATTATCTACACATATTATGCAAGTACATGTTGCTAGTGTGAGACAACAATCTTCAATATTTTGCTAGTCACTTGTCATAGGCTTATTATTTCACACTCAAATATGAGGGAAATTATCATATTCAAGCAAAATGGAGAAGTGCAATGGAGGTGAATCAATGGTGGCATGAATATTTGGTAATATTGTTTTATGCTTTATGTGTTTATGCTCATTTGTGTTTCATTGTTTATTAGGGTTTGATTTATATGATTTATTGCATTAACCTTAATATTTCATCCCTAATTACATTGGTGAACCTGACAATTTTTGAAAAATTTTGAGGAATTTTTTATTTCATCATCATCCTATCTTTCTATCATCATCCATTTTCCTCTATCCATCATCCTCCCACTCTTATTTCATCATCATCATATCTTTCTATCATTGTCCATTTTCCTCTATCCATACCTTAGCTTCTTTGAAATGATGTTATTTGACACAAATCCCATCATCTCAAACATATCTCAAAGAGGGAAAAAATGTAGACATTAAAAATTGTCCTAAGGCCTGTGACTTATTTTCTCCATTATTTCCCCTTTCATTATTCATAATTAAATAATTTTTATTATTTAATTAATTCATTTCTATTTTTATTTCTTCCTAATTAATTAAATAATTTTTATTTATTTAATTACATCACTAATTAAGTCCTTTTCTTTCTAAAATTAAATAAATTCTTATTTTTTTAATTTGGTCCACTCTCTTGAATTTTAAATTAAATCACTATTTAATTCAAAATGATTCCTTTTGTCACATTCCTCTATAATTAAATAATTATTTTAGTTATTTAATTATTCATTGGCCACCTAAATTTAATATTTTTTATTATTTAATTTCTCCTATCACCTCTTTATTTGTGCCAATCTTACTTTCACATCAAATCTTATCTCTTGACATCTCATTTAATCATAGCCCTTGATTGAATTATCTCATAATTCAATCTCAACCCTTCATCCTTATCATTTTCCCTATTTTTTCCCTAACCCTAGTCCATACCTCAACTTTCAATCTTGGCGATTGATTAAGACATCATATTGGCATCCAATCTCAACCATTCATTCAAATTTTTCTTTTCTATAAAAGACCTTACCCTTGTCATTTTCATTATCTACACATATTATGCAAGTACATTTTTCTAGTGTGAGACACCAATCTTCAATTTTTTTCTAGTCACTTGTCATAGGCTTATTATTGCACACTAAAATCTAAGGGAAATTATCATATACAAGAAAAATGGAGAAGTGCAATGGAGGTGAATCAATGGTGGCATGAAGATTTGGTAATATTGTTTTATGCTTTATGTGTTTATGCTCATTTATGCTTCATTGTTTATTAGGGTTTGATTTATATTCATTATTGCATTAACCTTAATATTTATCCCTAATTACATCTAGTTCTTTTTTGGAGATTTTTTTTTCTAAAATGTCTGAATGGGGAAACTTGTAACTTTTAAAAACTACATGATTTCTTTAATTCTAGGAATAAGGGAAATTTTTTTATAGGTTTGTAAGTTTAGTAAATATAATTTGTTTGATATGCCTCATGAAGTTCTGCTTAGCAATGGGTAATACATATGATGCTTGAGAAGAGGGATGGCTCTGCAAGCACTGCAGCCATCTAGGCTCAGCCTGCATGTGGTCTTTTGGTGGTTGCATGCATAATTGGAGGTCGGATCTATTCTCTTCTTCTCTAGAGCTTCTTGGGGGTGGGTTTTTTACACTATTCGGGGGGAGGTTCTTTTCTTTTAAAGCAAGTGTGTATTTTGGGGTTGTGGGGTTGCGATCTTGGTGTCTAGTGGAGTGTGCCTTCATTGAAGGGCTCTTGGTTTTGATTTTGGCCATGCTTGCTCATTTCGTGTTGTGTGCTCTTTGATGGATACTAGAGAATCTTCTAGGGTTTGTCCCAATATGGACTTCTACTCTCCTTTTGGTTTGAAACCCTCTCCATAGGGTTTGAATATTTTTGATAATAATCTTTTTTCGGTGGAACCTAAGAAAGTCGAGATGGGCTCGGTAGGGGGGCCTAGAATTCCAAAGATTAATGGGTGCCTTGAATGGTGTAAAGAGAGGCCAAATGTAGTCATTCCAATGGAGATGTTGGTTGAAGACATTGATTATTATGCACGACATTCTCTTTATTGCAAATTTTTAGGTTTGAAAATTTCTTTGCAATTCTTGGATATGTGGGCTCAAAAGACATGGATGCCTGAGGGAGAGATGGAGATCTGCCTCCTGGAAAATAACTACTTCATGGTTACATTTGACTGCTTGGCTAATCAGAATAGGATTTTTGAAGGGGGCCCATATTTTTATAACCAGGTGGGCTTATTCATTAAGCCATGGCATGCTGGCTTCAACCCAGCGGAGGAACTTCCAAATCAGGTTCCGGTTTGGGTTCATCTTCCAAGGCTCCCTGTGGAATGCTCGTGAGAGGATGTGTTGTGCCTATTAGCCTTGAAGTTGGGGAAACCTGTGGGTTCATCTCAGCAAACACAATTCAAAAAGGTAATGACTTTTGCCTGATTATGTGTAGAAATTGATTTAAGTAAGCCATTGCTAGACTCTTTAGAAGAGAGTGTAGGGGATTATTCATGGGTACAACAGCTGGATTGTGAAACACTTCCCTTCTGTTGTCATTTCTGTCATGAGTATGGTCACCTCCTGCGTAGATGTCCAAAGGCCAATCCTTTGGAGGCTCAATCTTCTCAACCTTCGGCTAATCCACCTAGGGAGGATAAGGGCAAGGACCCCATTCAGGGTTCTGGTGGTAGGGAAGATGGATTTATTCCTGTTAAAGGCTGAAACAGAAATAAAGGTCATAAAAGGACTTTGAAGGATAGGCAGGAGGATCTTAGTCAGCAGAAGGTGAACCCAGGATTTCTATATCTATATCATGGGACTTTGGATATTGATGAGCATGGCCCTTCAATTGAGGCAATGCTTGCTCCCCAACAGGAGGGGGGTATGGGAGTGTCATTCTTAGATGAGGTCGAGAAAGATCCTGGTCAGGTAATACTCAACTCAGAGGTGATTATGGCTCCACTTGCTGATGGGACTCTGGCTCTAGGGACAAATCATCAAATGGGGGTTCAAGATGAGTTGGGTGGTAGTGCTAAGGTAGTGAAAGATAGTGTAGATAAGGTCCACCTCTTGCAGAAAGTTGGTCTGGAGGTGGGCAAGAAGAATATTAAGGCATCCTCTCAGTTGGGTGTTCTGCAAAAAGTTCTCAAGAAGTGGGGGCCAGAGAAAATTTCTAAGTTGGGAAGGAAGAAGGATGAGGAAAAGATTAAGATGATAGGGGAGACTTTGGTGGAGTTGGGGTCAGTCAAGACTCTGGATTCACATTTTTCATGCCCCTCAAAATGATAGTTCTCTCTTGGAATGTAAGGGGCTTGAACAGTGGCCCTAGACAAAAAGCTGTTCGAGATTTGATTAGGTGTCATTCACCTAATGTTCTTTTTCTACAGTAGACTAAGCTCTTTGTGGAGGGTATGATGGATTTAGTTCCTAAGTTATGGGGGAATGGTGGATGCCAATGCACTGGTGCTCAAGGGTCTTCTGGAAAGGTGGCATGCTTTTGGAACCCATGTAAGATCTACCCCCTTTGGTGGGTGTCTTTTAAGTCCTCCCTTTCCATGGTGGCCTCTTGTTTTATGTCAGGGGAAATTTCTCTCTTCTCCAATGTGTATGCGCCTGTGGAGTTGCAAGGCAAGCAACTTTTGTGGTCCAACATTCGTTTAGTTCATAGCTTATTTCCCTACCATCCTTGGATTATTGGAGGTGATTTTAATGCTATCACAGAGCTTGCAGAGAAATGAGGTGGTATTGCAAGGATGGAGGCTTCTGCTTTATTGCTCCAGGACAAAATATTTGCTTTGCATCTTGTGGATATCAAGCCTGGCAATGGTCTTTTTACTTGGAATAATAGGAGAATTGGTGATGCTTCTATTTCTGAAAGACTTGATAGATTTTTGGAGTCTAGTTTTTGGGTGGGGGACAGGTGGTTGACTAGCTCTAAAATTTTGGATGGGCGTGGTTATGATCATTGGCCTATTAAGCTAGTGGTTGATGTGCCTCAACAGTGTGCTAGACAGACCTTTAAGTTCCAACTCATGTGGCTTAGGGATGATTCTCTTCATGTTTTGCTCCCTGGTTGGTGGGATTAGGGGAAGCCAACATATGAAACTGCCATGTACTCTTTCTCAAAGAGGCTCCAGTATGTTAAATACAGATTGAAAAGATGGAATAGGTAGAATTTTGGTAATTTATTTCAAGAAAAGAAAAAGGCGTGAGATAATCTGGACCTAATTACCAGACAAATTCGAGATCAAGGCCTCTCAGAGGAGTTGAGTTTATTAGAGTTTGTTGTAACAAAAGAGCTTGAGGAATGGGAGTTAAGAGAAGAGATTTTTTGGAAACAAAAGTATCGTATTGAATGGCTCTAGGCTGGGGATCGAAACACTACTTTCTTCCATAACTCAGTTAAGGATCGAAGACAAGGTAATGCTATTTCTTCTATTTTTTTTCCTAATGGGGAATCTTTGTCCTCTTCAACCTCTATTTCAGTCGAATGCATTCAATATTTCTCTACCCTTTTCTCTGAGGATTCGCCTCCTATAGAGGAGGATGAAGCTAAAATTTTAGATTGTATCCCAAAGCTGGTGACTAATGAAATGAATGAATCATTGCTTGCTCCTATTTCCTTGTCAGAGCTTGAGAAGGTTGTGTTCCAGATGAAGAAAGGTAAAGCTCCTGGGCCTGATGGATTCCCCATTGAATTTTTTTAGGAGTTCTGGGAAGTGGTTAAATTGGACCTTTTAGAGGTTGTCCAAGAATCCTTTATGCATAAACAAATGTTGAAGTCCTTGAATGCTACATTTTTATCTCTTATTCCTAGAAAGATGGGAACTAACTCCTTGGATTTGTTTAGGCCTATAGCTCTATGTAATGCTATGTATAAAATAATTACTAAGTTGATTGCGGAAAGGCTGAAGCCTTGGCTTGATGACTTAATTTCTGAAGAGCAGGGGGGTTTTGTTGCTGGAAGACAGATCATGGATGGGGTGGTTATTGCTGCTAAGGCCATCCATTCTATGAAATCCTAAAAAGATAAATCTATGTCTATCAAGTTGGACATGGCTAAAGCATATGATCATGTTAAATGGAGCTTTCTATTTAAAATCCTTGGAGCTTTTGGCTTTGCTAAGGGTGGATTGAATGGGTTAGGAGTTGTGTCACTGCCTCCTCCTTTTCGGTGCTTATCAATGGTGAGCCCACTTTTTTTTTGGTGCTTCGAGAGGCCTCAGGTAGGGAGATCCCTTATCTTCTTACTTATTCATCCTCCTTGTGGAAGGCCTGGGAAGACTCATTCATGCTCAGGTTGCTAGTGGCTTGCTTCAGGGATGGAGTTGGGGAGATGGTATTCCCCCTCAGTCTCATCTGCAATTTGTAGATGATACTGCCTTGATGGGCAAGGCTAAGGTTGAGGAGGCTCTCAATTGGCACAATGTTTTGGATAGTTACTTGGCAGCTTCTGGGTAGTGCATAAATGAGGGGAAGTCCTTCATATATTTCTTTCACACTCCTAAGGGTATTCAAAGGAGAATTTCTGGTAACCTTCGGTTTCAAATTGGTTCGCTTCCTTTTTCCTATCTTGGAATCCCTCTTGTTGTTCGCTCTCTCCCCAAAAGGTTTTGGCAAGAGACTCTTGATAAGTTTCAAGGATTGGTCAGTCATTGGACTTATAGTGGCTTTCTTCAGCAGGTAGAGTGACTCTTTTAAAGTCGGTGGTCCAGGCTCTTCCTGTTTATAAATGCTTTATTCTTTCTGCTCCTTCAAGTTTTATTAGAGATTTCAAGAAATTATCTCGTCAGTTTCTGTGGGTTGGTAATCTTCTTCATAGAAAATGGAGTCTAGTGAAGTGGGATGTTGTTTGTAGGCCAAAGCAGGAGGGGGGTCTTGGTTTACGGTGGGCTAATTTGAATGGGTAGGCCTTGGCTGCTAAGTTGTATTGGCATTGGTGCTCTCAACAACATATGTGCTGGGCTAAAATTCTGACCTTCAAATATTTTGGGGCAGTAGAAAGTAGGGAGGTAGCAAGGTTTAGTATGGAGGGGAAAGGCTCTGTGATCTGGAGTACCCTTAAATGTGGTGCCAAGCTGGTTAAACAGGGATTTTTTTGGATTTGTAATGGGGGTCGAGATGCTCTTTTCTGGTATGATTCTTGAGATGGATACCCACCCATTGTGTCATCTCATCCCCATCTCCCAGATTTGTGCCAGATTTTTGTGGAGGTGGGTTGGAGTCATGTGGCAGATTTCAAATCTCAACAATCTTTGGGTCAAATTTCTATGTCCAAGTGGAAGAGCCCCTTAGATTGGCCTCCTGGTGGTGCAGTGGAGGATCGTCAAGAGCTTGCTAAGATTTTATCAGGTCATGTCTGTAATTCTCTCCAAGGGGGTGATGTGCTTGCTTGGGGTCTTGACTTGAAAGGAAAAATTTTGATTGCCTCTGGTTATCAGGTTTTGGATAAACAGGTTTTTGGAAGCTCCCAGGTTTCTTAGTGGAAGCATGTTTGGAATAAATTTGCTTGGCCTAAGTGTATTTTTTTCTCTTGGCTCGTGGTTCAAGGTAAGTGTCTTACTTGGGATAATCTTTGGAAACGTGGGTTCCAGGGCCCCTCCATGTGCATTCTTTGTGGTTAGCATGATGAATGCTTATCACATCTCTTTTTTTAGTGTTCTTTTGTTAAGACTATCTAGCATCACTGGTGGAATCTTTGGAGCTTACTGTGTTGCCATGTCTCTTCTTTGGAGGATTTTTGGAAGAGATAGGGTTCTTCTCTTGCTACAACCTCTTTTCTTAAAATTGCTTGGAGCATTGGTCCTAGTTTGATTGTTTAGCAAATTTGGTTGGAATGTAATAGAAGAATATTCTTGGATAAAAAATTGCTCGTGGGGCAACTTTGGAGGTGAATTCTTGGGGCTTTGTAGGAGACTTTGACTGCAAAGTGTGACTTGTCTGTGCCGATTGATCCTGGGGACTTGGGTGTTGTAAATTCCTTGGGTCTTGCCATAGGGGAGAAGTGTATTTTGAGCAAAGTGCATCGTAGGTGAGGGCGTGAGAGGGTTGCTCGTGAGGGCTTTTGGTGCCTGCCTACTCTAGGGGAGTTGAAAATTAATATAGATGGGTCTTCTGGGGGTAACCCTGGGCATGCTGGGGTTGGTGGTATTGGTAGAGACAGCCTTAGAGTGGTGGTTTTCTTCTTTTCTATGTATTGTGGTTTGCAAACTAATAATCTTATGGAGGCAAGTGCTATTCTCTTGGTGATTGAGTGTGTGGTTTCCCTTGGATGGCGATGGATTGTTTGTGAAGCTAATTCTCAGGTGGTTATTGATATGTTGAATAATCAAAATTTGGAGGATGCAAATTGGCAGCTAGCTATGGTTGTCAAACAAATTATTTCTCTGTGCTCTACCTTGGAGTCCATTGTTTTCCACCATATTCCACAGGAGTGGAATAGGGTGGCTAATGGGTTGGCTATATGGGTGTCGAAAAAGACTGATTCTTGGTCTGTGGATGATTGGAGTAATCTCCCTATTGATATGGCCCCTGTTCTTGAGGAGTGGGTTGCTGAGGATATGAGGTGCTTGTTGGGCGTGAATTAATTCTTGTTGTTTTTTGCCCCTTGTGGCTTCCTTCTTTGGACTTTGTATTGATGTTATGATTCAATAAATTTTTTACCCTCCTTTTATTAAAAAAAAAAAAAAGGTCTAGTTAGCAATGAATAGCATCAAAAATTCAAGGAATTATATAAATTCACACTTTAAAAAATGAATTATTTGGGGAGGTAGTGGATGTTTGTATTAAGTAAAAAATCTAAAGGTTTTCCTTTGATACCACTATGATTCCCAACCTAACATAAGGCTCCAATGCTACCAAATTGAAAAGAGATACAAATAAATATCAAATAGAAAATTAAAAAATGAATATCAAAAGATAATTTAACTCTTTAGGTCATCCAAATATCTCTACCAAGGCTATGGATGTATGGCTAGTAGTAGAGTTATGTTTGGAGGAATTATAGAGATAGCCTTGCCAATGCTATGTATGCTTTGCTAGAAGCAAGGCTCTATCCATGGTTGGCTTAAAAGGTTAAACCAAACTATGTATCTTAATACAAGTATTTGATATCTTCTTACATTTTCAAAGAAAGGAATGAATCATATGTGCACACTTAAGGTCCTTTGAAAAACTTATTATTTCTATTAATTATACTATTATGTGGCTAGATAACAAGTTGGGATTTATTGAAATTAGAAATTTTATGTTTAAATTTTCATTTACTTCTTTATTTTTTTTTAATTTTGTTATTTTTTTGTTTCTCTAGAGTTGTTATGTAGTCTCATAACACACCCCATTTTTGTTTTGGAAAAATCAAGATCCCCTCTTTTTTGGCTTAGGTCCAGCTTGCCTTGCAATACTAACAATTTATTCAAGTCTCCAAACTTTAGATTCAATTAATCCTATAGACACTAAAAATTTACCAATTTCATTTGGTCAATTTACCCTTAATTCAACCAATTTCATATCCTCTATATTGATTAAATAATACCCTTTAATTTAATTAATATTCATTATCCCTTATCCCTTCATTTTAATCCATTTCTTCTATTATTTTTAAATCCTAGACTAATGTAAATAATTACCTTTAATTATTTACTTCCATCACTTATCCCTTTCCTCCAAAGAAGTAAATAAATAATCTATTTATTTAATTCCTCTCATGTCACATCCTCCATAACCTTCTTCTAATCATGATTAATTTTCATAATCTTGAATTAAGGATGTTCACACTCCTAATTCATTATTAAGAGGTGTCACATCCTCAATAATTTGCAAGTTGTCCCTAATCTTTCTCAATTATCCTAATCATCCCACTAATCCCTCACTTGCACATACTAATCCCTAATTGATTAGCCTAACCTAGCCATTTGATTACCCCCCTAATAAATGCTAGCCCACACCCCAATGAAATTTTTAATTCCATTTTATTCACCAAAAACTTTTTGAGAAATTTTTAATTCCT